>JAPDOI010000119.1:1200000-1703723 GCA_029168955.1 Aplectana chamaeleonis | reverse complement strand
AGGCCAAAAAAACGCTTATTTTGTTCTTTTTTCATTTTGAATCTCTTTTTTTCTTGTTTGAAAACTGTTTTTTATGATGTGTGCTTCTTGTTTTACTTCTCCAAAAGCCTTTTTCCTGAATATGGGTCATGCCCTAATTTTTTTGTGGACGATTCCGATCTGTAAAGATTCCCTGCATACTTCAAATTAAAACTTTATCAAAGGGTCGTTATCAAAGAAACGTAAGCTTTTAACGATCAAAAACTTTTAAAAATGTAAGCAGATAGGGAAAAACAGCGAAAATTTCGAAAAAACTAGTATGACCACACAATGATTAGGGCGGACGCGTAAGCTCGTACGAAACCGACGTGCGATGCAATGGCAGACCTTGCGAAATTTCACCCCCGATCCAGAAGTAAACATCTATATTCCTTCTCTTTTTCCTATACGGATGAAGCGGATTCGCCACGAAAACAGCGGTGAACATTAGAAAATTTCGGGTGCGTATGGCGTTATTTCTAATCTTTTAAGAATTTCAAACTAGTCGAAAGTCAACTTGTAAGGTAAATGAATTTTCCTGGTGTTTTTGGGGTGCTTTCTATAAAAAAAAATCTAGCAAAGCTGCAGAGATTAAAAAGAAGAAAAAAAAGAGAAAAAAAACTTATATGGCAAAAATATGTACATGTCACTATAAACAGATAACACCGATCTAGAGAAGGCTGCAAAAACCTCACACTGAAATATTTCCCTCAGCTTCTCCACGCATACTTCAGACCGTTTTGCGCTCAATAGGACATATCTCCACCCAACCTTCCAATTTGATTGTACTCGCTTTCCGCCATGCTTTGAAAACCGTACATTTCAAAGAGCTACGAAAATGGGTAGAAGTATTCCAAAGATTTAGATTTACCCTTGTCAGATAGATACTCCTGTGGTAACAGGTGAATATTCATAAGAAAATATACAACTCTGCTTTGAATATAGCCCTTCACATTATGGACATCAGAATGACTTGCCCGCATTGATCACCTGAAATAAATAAATGAAATTCATCATGGAATAAAAGTAAGACTCAAAAAACAAGAACTCGTCTCCAACCTTGATGAATGAAAGATCGTCATCAACTTCCATATCAATAGGCTCATATTGCAACTTATAGTTTTTCGATCCCTTCTCATGAAGTCCTGCTTCACGCCTCTCTCTTCCACCGTCATGATGCCTTTTTTATAATCAGGCGAGTTAATCTTTACTTCCTATAAGAAACGTAGGATTTCAGAGTTACGAGTATATAATTGCCACAACGTGAGGATATACAGGTAAGGGTAGCATACACTCTCGTAAACGTGATTGAGATAACTATGGAAGTAGAATGGTACGGGTCAAAAAAGAACGCCTACGCATTTTTAAGCATCAAAAACGACCCACAATGCCGCTTCACGAGTAAAAAGTTGGCCCCGCCCGTATATCTCCGCCCCCTGCCTGTTGCGTCTCCAAAGCTGAAGTGCTATTCCTTGACACACGTCGTCGATGTATGTGGTTAAGTTAATGTACCGATTCTACCACCCACAAACGTGACCGACGGTGGGAGATGTTTACCACCTCGGATTTTACGAAGGAGGACGCCATTCGAGAAGGACGGGCGGACAGATACAGGGGCGGGGCCAATTTTTTTGTGTAGCCTCATTGTTAGTTGTTTTTCACGCTTAAAAATGTGTAGGCGTTGTGTTCTGAGCCACGCGATTCTATTTCCGTAGTTATTTCAATAATTCTTACGAGCGTATATGCCTTTAGGACCAAAAAAATCAGGAAAATGGATCAAACTAACAGTTATATTCGAGTTTTCTTATAATATCAGGATCATCGCATATGCTTTCAATAAATAGCAAGCTCTGGAATGTTTGAGCTAACTCTGGACGCTTTCTGCAGTAATCAACGAGGAAACTTCGACGAGCGCGAGTTGTTGTTAGTTGCATCCAAGATCTAAATATGAATTCTCAAATATCCATAGAATTCCTACTGGTTGCTTCTCTTCCTTGTAATTAGCCGCTTTTCTCACATTCGCCAGATTCTCGTGAAGAGCGACGACTCCAGGGAATTCCTCGCTAAAGTCTCCAAGGACAATCAGGTGAAAATTTTCAATTCTGGAGCCAGAATTTTTTTTTTTTTTTCTGGCGGCTGCACCTGCAAAGTTGGAGAACGCTTTCGGTGTTATCGCAGCGGGGAGCCACTATAGTCTAGTTTGACTGCATCGCCGCTGTTTTTTATCGGGCGGCGATTTGACACGCCCACTGCTGCGGCGATGTAGCGGCGGCAGCGGATTCTGTTCATATGATGCATAGCCTCATGGATGATCGAAGAAATTCAATCAAGCAGCGTGAAATTAATGGCTGGTAGTTATCAATAAGACGTTTCGACTAACCCGTAAACACTGACCTTGTCATGTTAAAAGGGTCAACGTTCAAATCAGACGACAGAAGAATGTGTCGACCGCTGGCATTCGCTCCATCGCAACCATTTTGGCCGCGATGAAGCGACGGTCAGCGACCATTGAGAATCGCTCTTCAAGCAGCGATGCTGTAAAGGCTCATAGGGTTTCGTCGCCGCGACCCAGCGATGCACGGATTTTTGCCACGAAGCTGATCACAATTGGAGCAGCTTTCCATTACGCGCGATGAAAAAGGAACAGCTTGTCCCTCGCATGGCAGCGCAGCGACCACCTGCAGTCAAAACTAGGCTTATGGCACGACGCGACTTGGCCACGCCCATTTTACCGTGCCGCATTGAATTTGAGCACCTACCCGGGGTGTCGCTTCCCAATCCAAACTCCGGGAAAGTCGTTTACGGCACGAAAAAAAAATGGACGTGGCCGAAGTGCTGTATACCACAGTGTCCGTATATACCCAACCGCTAGGATAGCACCTGAACGCTCATATATATTCTGTCTCAAACGAGGATGGCAAGCAAAGAGTCCAAAAAGCAGCGCTTTCTCTGCGTCTCTAACGTTTTTCGATTACGGTAAGACCTCGCGTACGCAAATCCCACGTGCGCGAAGCGGCATGTCTTATCGTAATCCAAAAACAAACAAAGGAAACAACAAAACTATGAAAAATCAAATTAGATGCTGCCAGAACTGCTGCTCAGAAAAAACCTAAAAGAAAGGATTTTAGACGCGAACAGCTCACAACAAAAATTTCAGCATTTCCTCACCACCATTTTCAGGCGCGCTTTACGGATTTTTTGCCAAACTCTTGAACGACGTTTCTCAGCCCCTCTCGCTCAAATGAATGCCCTAGGTATGACAAGATTTCTTTCATTTTTAGCGCGCGCCATCGACTAACCAAAACACCGTATTTTCTATTACCGCCCACGAAGGAACTGGGTACAAGTATTCTGCAAAAACCAAGGTCAAGCGGTTAGCCCGTGTGCTGTAGCCTTCTCTGAGTCAAATTCCCGCTCCCCGAAATTGCAGTGCCTCGACACGCTTTGCGGCCGAACGCGCTCGACTCGAGTCGAGTTTCCAGCGCCAAAGCCTACGCGATGTTGGCTTTTATACAGATTTCTCTCAATTTTATTTAGTTTCCACTTTCCAAAGCCCATCTAGAGCCCACAGATCGGCGGCTGTTGGCAGCTGGAAATTCTTCTGTAATCGAATGCATGACGCGGCCGCAAAGGCGTATCTTGAGACGCAATTGCAGGACCGTAATTGTGGCCCAGAGAAGCACAGTATAGGACTTCTGCGAAACTACGACCCCCCATCGCCTTGGTGACCAAAAAAAATTTCGAGATTTTTCTACGATCTCCATTTTCCAAATATTGTTTCTATTTCTCGGAAAGGAATTCCCTGAGCCACCCACTCCAACATTTTTCATTTTGAGTGTTAAATTTTTACGACCCCCTAGCCAGCCCTACTTAAAATTGCATGGTCGCCCCTGTCCCTGGCAAAAACATGTTAACGCGTTGCAAATTATTTGTTCTGTTCTAGTATGACCAATATTCACATGGCCATAATTAGTTATCTCCGTTATCAGTTTACATAGGCCTTTAGACAAGTTTGAAAAGCACACAAAAAGCATCTTCGTGCGTCAAAAAAATAACGAGACCTATGAAAACACCTATCAAAACTGTTGATCAATAAATCTATGGCGGATAAGGAAGGTCAGCAAAAACTCACCGCCACTTCACCTTCCTTCATTTCCAAGTACCGTCCCATATCTTTAACAGCCAAGCGAGCGCAGTCACTGAAACAGAAAAGAGAGAGATGAATGGAGAGTAATTTCAAGAACAAGTCGATAAAATCAGAAACAACTCACTCCCCGCACTTTCTGGCCCCTTCTCATTGTACGGGCTGAAGAAGTCAGACTCCGAACCATTGACCTGGGCACACGCTTTTCGACGATACTCTCCGACGTTGAAAGCTGAAAATTTACCGGCTATGAATTAATTCCTATCTCTAGAAGCAGTGCGGTTCTTTTTCAAATCCTACCATGGTGCTTTCTCAAAAACAACCGCTCCACTTTTATAAAAAAAGCTATCATAGCGTCGCGGCTTCTCCCCACCCAGAGACTGACGATATCTTAACTCTGTCCCAAGCGAGATGACAAGCGAAGAGTTCAAAGAAGCAGCGCTCCCTCTGCGTCTCTGACGTTTTTTTTGAATTACGGTAAGACGGCGCGTACGCAAATCATGTGCGCGACATAGCATCTGTCTTAGCGTAATCCAAAGCAGAAGTGATCGAGTTTTCCACGTTCCCATCCTTTTTCCGCATACTTCATCTTTTTTGCATTATTTTCGCTGAAAATGCCAGTAAACTGGGGGGAGCACTATGGTAGCACAATTGGCCACGTCCACTTTTTCGTGCCGCAACGACTCTCCTGAGTTTGGCAAGGGAGGGAAACCCCGGGCAGGTGCACAGATTCCGTGCAGTGCAGTAAAGAAACTTGTGTTGACACATCGCGCCACTGTCCCCGCTGCGCTGGCACCTAGATACATAAGCAGGTGAAGAGTGTTTCAGGAAATGAATTCTCTTTTTGGATTACGGTAAGACAGCTGATGTGCTGAGCACGTGATTTGCGTACGCGTCGTCTTACAGTAATCCAAAACGTCAGAGACACAGGGTGAGCGCGGCTTCTTTGAACTCTTCGCTTGCCATCTCGTTTGGGACAGGATATATCAGGAAGGTGGCAATGAAGGGTCGACTTCAACTGTTTTGGCACATGCTAAGAGGACCGCCAGATCGTCTTGTTCAAGACGCTCTAAGGCCGCTTCCGAGTTTCGAAAAAAAAACGAAAATTGGAGGAGCGCTAGTAACATTTTTGGCCAAAAACTCAAATTTTCTCCTGATCATTTGGTAAAGCAGAATGCGGTAAGAATAGAAAAAAATCTTCTATAGCCACAAGTTTGGAACTTTTCCAAATTTTTCACTCAAAAGGGCTAAAAGCACATTTCATATCGAGAGGATCTTGAAAATTTTTCAAATTTTTCCAAAATTCCGGTCAACAAGAGGGTCGTAGCTACGCCGAAAATTAGCGCAACGGCCTGCTCAACCCTGAAACCGCCGCCACACCCAGGCGAAGGTTTTGGACGAACTTGGTGAAGGAGGATTTGCAATAACTCGGCATTGGAGGGCAATTCAGGAGTAATGTTTCACTTAGCATAGAGTGAAATAGCGATCAATGGACTGATTGTGTTCAAACTATTGCTGAATACCAGGCTTCGGAGTGGTGTAGCGCTTCACAGGATAGAGATGAGCCATGAAATGTTCCTCTTCCTTAAAAGTTACAAGAAAAACAGCCAACAAGCCAAGTCACGCTCCTGGGTGATCTGGGAAAATCTCCAAAAATCTGACCGAATCGCGCTCCTCGGGGGGGGAGGGTGGGCTGAGTAAAATTGGCCTTCTCCACACCTCTGACAGTACCCTGCTGAAGACGTGACCAATGGACACGGCTGAATACAACTCAGGCACTCAGAGTGATAGCCTGCGAGCCTTTTCCAGCTGACTCGCAACATTCGTCCTCGAACCACCCGCTTGGCCGCCGGCCAGCTTCTCAGGCATCTAGGTTGATAGCCCGAAAACCTCTGCCGGCTGGGCCGCGGTCCACGGCTTCCACATCATCATTACGAGTATTCTTATCACCATTCTCATCACATCATCCATGCCGCGTCGGGGCTCCTTGCAGCGGTTCGCGGTAGAGAAATCCTACATCTCGGTCCGCAACAACGGCATAATCTTCGCCGCGGTCTGCGGTGAAGAATCACCCTTCCTGCGGACCGCGGCAGAACTGGACCCCCACACTCTCCGTCCTGAGGATGATCATCTCTGCGCGGTCATAATTATGCTGATCTTAAAAGAGTGGCCCCTGGTTCCCTTCCAAGGTTAGCACCGGAACGCCGAATAAGGATTCCGAAGTGAGTTGAAGGCGCCCTTCATACCGGCTCTTACCGCCCAATTGATGATAGGCATTACGACATGCGATCAACAGTCGATGCACCAGCCGACCAAATTAAGGATGGCGTGGCCTGTTCTGCGAACAGCCGTAGTGTGCTTTATGGTGCAATGAAGTGCCTCAATCCGCGCCGCGTATGCGTCGCATGTATCATGGTTCGCCGTTGATCGGCACCCTCAAAACATGGGGCGCGGCCCGTCATTTTTGACTCAAAAAGGCGCAGGCTATGCGCTCTCAATACCTGAGTAGACGGCACGCCGCGGCGAGTATCCGGACTGACCGCTTGACGCGGGAGCCAGCCGATTAACTCAAGTGAGACATCAGGTGTGTCGATTTTTGGTCCACATCAATAAATAGCACTAGTTCGCGTCGCCCATGGCGCGAAGTATGACCCCTGCCTCGATAATATCAGCCAGAAACAGCGGCGAAGGGAATTATGAACAACACATATACCTTCAGACAAGTAAACAAATTGAGGAGGAGACGATGATCTCATGAACAAAAAATAAACCATCCTTTCCCTCCCATAAAGATGAAACGAAAAAACTCATAATCTCACCTTTGGTCTTGATGCCGATCCAGTTCAAATAACGACACAATTTATGGGAAATGTATGTCTTTCCTCGCGCTGGTAGCCCAACTAGAGAGATCACATTGGGCACGCGAACTTGGTCATTCGAACTGTCTAAAAATGACATACTTAGATCAGTGCTGAAATTCTCGAATCAATGAATAGCATGGGAAGTTGCCAAAAGAATTCGCACAAAAAGTTGACTGCGAAACCACCTATCCTCCGAAAATTGTGCTCAGAAGTCGCAGGAAGTATAACAGAATCATTGTAATACGCGTAGGGAAAGTATTTTTTGATGGAGTTGGCAATACCAGTTGTAATAAACATTTCTGGGACCATTTCTGAGCACGAATTGGAATTTTTCCTTCAAAACTGCTACCTATTTCTACCCTACTTCTCCTTGTTGGTTTACATTTTACCGTATATCAATCAGGCGGTTCTAAGATCCATTAAGGTAATCGTTTCATATCCAACTCAAAAATCCCCCATAAGGAATATAGGTGATTCTGACCACTAGGTCTGAGGTCCATTTACCCAGGTTCAATCGGGGAGTTGCGTAATTTTTCGAAATCTGAGCGACCCCTCTCACCATCATCAATTTTTTCCCAGATCCGATTTTTTGCGATCCCACCCCCTAGGCGCGATTTCTGGGCAGAGCATATTTGATTTCTAAAACTGTCAGACAACTTAAATTCGTTCAATAGTAGGAAAAAACTGAGCAATGCTACGATCCTTCCCTATGATGACCAAAAATGGTAGAGCGTTTCACCGAATAATATCGATTTTCCAATGAACTCTAATATTTTCTCAGAGACGAACCAAACATTACATGACACGCAAGGTTACCATATTTGATGAAAAAGTAAATTTCTGTCCAATCACAGAATAGCTATAACCATTTAATCGATTATTCGAATAAAAACTCAATTAACTGGCTGTGACATGTTAATGAATACACGAAACCCCACTTTCTATCGAATATGAGAGCCTTTCACTAACCCTAATGTGTGATAATAAGTGCTGTTGAAACCATCCCGATCATGAAGAGAAAACCATATTTATTCGGAAAAATCGATATTATTCGTTTGATATACTCTTTTGTGTGCCCTCACCTTTACGAAGCTTCAAAAACGCCTACAACTCTCTTCGGAGCAATCTAGCGCACCTATGAAGGATAAACTCGAATTCTTCGTCTGAAAGTGATCCTAGAAACGTATTTTTGAAAATTTAGCTTCCTGGCAAAAGTAACGTTTTGGCAATGCCATATGTCCGAGAAATTAGAAGCCAAAAAAGTCGTAAAAATATTTTGAAATATTTTAAAAATAATTTGGCCCAGAATAGCGTGAAGCAGGAAAAAAAGCTAGGAAATGAAGTAAAATGACTGAAAATAGGATTTAGCGGTCAATCATAGACCAACAACTATCGATAAGTAGTGACAGACGACGAATCGGATTTTGCAAGCTTCTCCGTAAACCTTATCAATGCAAAATCAAGCACGATATGGAATGGAGCGTTGCGTTCACCTAGCCTGACCTATGCTGATTCCCTTATTACAGCTTTCAAAAATGGCCCATATGTTTCCGTTGTGCGCTTGATTTTGCTTTGGTAAGATTAACGGAGAAGCTTGTAAAATTCGATCCCTGGTCTGTCACTACTTATCGATAGTTGGTCTATGATGGACCGCCAGATTCTATTTTCAGTCATTTCACTTCATTTGCTAGCTTTTTTTACTACTTCAGGCCATTCAGGGCCAAATCATTTTTAAGGATATTTCAAAGTAGTTTTACGATTTTTTTGGCTTCCAATTTCTCGGAATTATGGCATTGCCAAATCGTTACTTTTGCCATGAAGCTAAATTTTCAGAAATTTCAGATATTTTTCCCGATGGTTGCTTTTCCGACTTGAATTTTGCTACACGATTTTTTCCATTTTAGAGGTGAAACCTCCGATAGACAATATTATCGGATGAGTACAATTCTTAAAACTTGTGAGTCACAACCATAAAAAATACCATTGTCGCATTTTACGCAACATGTGAAAAATCGATATTATTGATCATTAATATTCGATTTTCAATTATGAGAAGAAATTCCCAAACAAACGACTTAGAGCCAGCAACAATCAAAAATCATTGCAGCGTTTTGTGCAACAAGCGAAAAATCGATATTATTGATTGGTATTTATCGATAATGACTGATGAGCAAATTTCCGACCCAAGAAAACCAATCCCATCAGCAACCACCACTCCTCGCCGCATTTTGTGAAAAAAAAAGCGCAAAAATCGATAATAATGATTATCGATCGATGAAGTGTCATGAGTACGGAATCTGACAAGTTCAGTACCTACCCCAACGACCTGTGATAATTGGCTGCAGATCCACCCACACACCTGGCCTCCACAGCCGTAGCATGCCCATGCAGTTTTCCTACTCCACGGCTAATTTGTTATGTAAACCCAAGCTTCTGAAGTACCCTTCAAAATAAAGTTATCAAGTCCAAATTGCAAAAAAGCGACCCACGCCCATTTTAACCCTCCTGTTAAAAAAAACCTTCTAGCTCAATTTTAAGTGTACCAACAAGATCGTGAACGCCGTCTAAGAAAGAAGATTAACATAAAAAAACGTGCAGTTTTTCACACTTTCCTCGAAAATCAGGAAACCATTCCAAACAATTTTTGAGTGTTCATGTCGACTTTTTACGCTCTTTCCAATGCAATTTGAAGCTGATTCCCACGTTCACTCTGAACTGAGATTTCGAGAAAGTGGTTGCGCGAGGGGCAGATGCAAAATCAAATCTGGTACGCTTGGCGCGCACCACAATTGTTTGGGTTTGCCTAATCGTCCAAAAAAAACTTTCCTTCTTAACAAATTTCTCGCACGGATTGAGAGCTAAAAGTACTGCAAGTAGCAAAATGTAGCACTTTCATCCTGCCACGTTCACAAAAAATACCCGGTAAACTTCAACTTCGCCAATTCAAAAACTTTACCTATGCAAATCAATATTTCTAAAATAGAAAACATGGATTTTTTGACTAGCTCTCAAACTCCCATTTTTGAATATTAGTATACTCCACTAAAACGACTTTGACGGAACGAATTTCATGACAAAATTGGCAGTGTGAAAAGTTTTTTTTTCCAAAACTCTGTAGACAGCTCCATTGTTCACTGGTGCCAGTTCCCGGCTGAACAGATGCTTCTTAACTAGAGAATGAGAAAGAATACGTGAAAATTTCAACCTGACGGTCAATAACGAACAGCAGACTAGTGCAACGCACACTTTTTTCTCTAGGAGAGAGAGTTGATAAGGAGAAATCGATACACTTAGAAAACAATAGATATCGAGAGTATTTTCTGGACTAAACGAGTGGCTTTGAGGCCATAACAATACAAGAATAACCGATACAGAGAACGGATTCATAACAAATAAACCCGTGATTTAAGGATATGTTTCACCCAGGTTCCCATGGCTTTCGTATGCTTTGTGAATTTGCCTCGCCAATACCCTTTATTCTGGGCATTACATACAATCGACAAGGATTGACTCATACTTTAGGTTCCTTATTGTGCGTAATCTCGGTGCATCCGTGTTACAGCGGATGACAACGAGTTTGTTCCAACCTTCGACGGGGAACGCAGTTTCATTAGGATCTATGCCGATGGCATGTTGTACTCATTTTCGCGCCTTATCCGGGCTATTCCTTTTTTTCGAAGAACTATGGCAAGTACCCAATACATAGTTGAGAAAATGTCCCAGATTTGGCACAAACTTTGCATAAAACGAGTTGCGTGAGTATTTCGATCACGGGTCCATCGTTCGAATTACGAAGAATGATGGAAGGAAGAACTCGGGTACGATAAGGCAGTCAAATGACATTGTTTTGACAAACATTCTACCAAAAAATCAAAAAAAGCCAAATTTTCATGATTAGCCTCATAGGATTAACCTGAGCGGATTCAGCCGAGCTTGAGATGTCAATCTACTACTGTAGGAGTACTGTTGCCTACGATAATTGGTACAGGGCGAGATCGGAGAAGGAGTCTGTTTCGGTGGCATCTAGATTTCTGCGAGCTGCGACAACGATGAGAAATGAAGGGCAGCTACAACGCTCAGTAGCTACCCTTTATTGCCTATCATTGTCGCAGCTCGGAGCTCGCAGAACTCTAGATGTCACCTTACCCTCCGTCGGCCGATCGGCGGGGCGAAGAAGTTGCCGATTGGCCGACGTAGGGAATAGCCCCGCCCGTAGTCCCACCTACCCTGTACCTATAACCTTTCGAAAACCTAAAATTTCACCTGTATATCCTGTTCAGCACCCAGGGTTGAGCAGGGCTGCAACTCGGTGCAACAGGGGTCAGAGAAATTTCGATTTTTTTTTGTAAAAAAAAATTAAAATTTGAAGAAGGGGTCGTAAAAATTCCCTCAAATTCGGAGTTTTTTCCAGCTTTATGTCACTCTCCAAAGGTTAAAGCAATTTTTTCACCCATGGGTCGCTAAAATTTTGGAGAAATTTTGGTCAACAGGAGGAGAAGTAGCTTCGCCGAAAATTGGCACAACCCGGTCAGCACCTCATGAAAAATTTAAAGGCAATGTCCACGATAAAAACCATGTCCGATTTTTTGGTGGAAATCGGCAGCTGCGGGGCCTAGCGCAACTCTCATGTTGAAAAAACTAAGAAAAACGAGCTCGGAACGGTCCCCTACGGCCCCAAAGTTGGTCACCCGTCAGCTCGTGACACCCCAGATGCACTTTCCACGCCCACCGACGTGAACAAATGAATGCTCGAGATTGTGAGATGAGCGACGGTTTCCGATAAATATCCCCGTTCTTCCCTTTATTCCCAACTTCTCTCTTTACTCAGGTCAGCTCGCACAAATCGGCCGAAAAAGACGGAAGTTACAAGCCTCGGACAACTCGTCCACCATGAAGCCCTAGCTCAATTTTTGAGGGACCATAACTCCGTTTACAGAAGGTCTTGTACGATTCCAAAAACATCATTGGAATCAGCATGGGACCGTCTTCAAGATAGGCGGAAAAGCAGAAAAACGAATCTTATAGTGAACACTGCCTTTAAGCAAACCCTTAGACAGAAGTTGAGACGAGATCCTCTTAAGTAAACCAGTGCCCACTCTAATTAGTAATAAACACTTCAGTATCAAAGTAGAACCCTTCACGTTAGATATCTACTGGTAAACAAAAAGACGAGAGAAAGCAACTTTGATTTGCGAACTTTGTTTCGGAACAGAAACATGAATGGAGCGGTACTCTAATCTATGAATCATGCGAATAGAAAAACATCGAAAGACTAGGATCCGGTCCTGACTGCGAAAATTACCTGTTTTAGTTTTAAATTCAAAACGAAATTAAAAATTATGGCTTATCGTCAGACGGAATTGATCCATTTTTAAGAAAAAAAAATACTGGCAAACCCAGTGGTTGGCCCCACTCAAAGAATTTGGATGAATATACTATTTCAAAAAATAAAAAGTATTTACCGAGTAGCATGGCGCTTCGAGAACTCGTCGGGGCGTTTCTGGGTCCAGAATTGAAGAAAATTCACGCGTTTTCTGAGTCCATCAGTGTCCTAAACACCTAAAACTGAACAAATGAAGTCGTACAACATTCCAAAATGGGAAAAAGATATCAATCACATTAAGTAAAGAAAGATATAAGCCACTTTAAATAAGAAAGCAACACGTAATAAAATAGAAAAAAAATGGCAAAGTTCCAAAAAAAAAGGACGAGATTCTCCGTGGAGCAAAATGTGTCCTTGGAGCATGAAAACTCGCGTGTTTTCATTGTGAGCCCATTGAAAGAAAAAAGTAGTGCAGCTTATCTCTCCAATTCTGTTCGAAGTCCGCGAAGATAGGAACTACAGAAGGTAAGAATAAAACAGGGAAAAAGAAAAAAGGCTCATAACCGACAGAAGTAAGCTATAAAAGGCCCAGTGGCTCTCAGTAAACAAGTCTCTCATGTGTAATCTGTCGATAAGCGCCGTCTCAATGAACAAAACAGAGAACGAATTCGCATCACAACACGTCATCGATTCTGATATAACCGTCACGAAGAGTTATTTTCAAAATTGTTGGTACTTTGTTCGATAATGAGGTGGTAAAGGTGTAACCTTTGGATTTTTAGCGACGTATCGAATACCTGGGAATTTTGTGAATTCCAACATCTGGTAAACGTCCCCTGATTACTCCCATGAGGTCGGAACCCCGAGGCGAGCGAAACTTTGCGGTGAAATTACAATTCAAATTTGTTTTCAACCATCCCCCAAATCGGGTACACCTCAGAATTTTATTGGTACTGAAAAACCGCCAGTGTATTTTTGCAACAATCTCATTTTTTCTACTCAAAATATAGTAACTACATCAATAATATTCTGCTTACCTTTCATGTGTTTGGCCTTTTTTCGAAAAAATACTATGCTTCCATTCATGAGGTGAGCACACTCTGTGTCAAATCGAAATTCCCGTGATTCCTTCGCGTGCGTGTGCGGAGCAAGGAGGAGAGGTTGTGTGGCGATACAACGAGGATTGTAAGAACATTGTCCAAAACTAATGAGAATGACAATTATCAGATATTTTTAGTCGAAATAACCTTCAAAGGAAGCGAAAACTGAAGATGTCACCAAAAGTTTTGATCTCTAAAGATATCTCTCTGATGAATGAAAGTGGAAAAAGTGCTCTCCAGGAACCGTAACTTCTGAAGAAAACGAGAGTTCGCAGTAGTCGCCAGTGTTGTTTGGATCCGATAATACCAGGTTGTTCAATAAGTTTTCTCGATAAGAAAAACACAATTTTCTTTTTTAAAATACACTTTATTATTCAGTATAATCTCCCTAAACATTAATACACTTGCTCCAACGATCCTCTAATCAGTGGATCCCATCCCTGAAGTGAGAATCCGGACGGTCTGCAAGATACGCTTCAACAGTTGTTACGACCTCTTCATTTGATGTAAAACGCTTGCCACGCAAAAATTTTTTGAAATCTGGGAACAAATGGAAGTCGCTGAGGGCCAAATCTGGTGAATGAGGTGGATGCTCTAGCAACTCGAACTTTAATTAATGTAATTTATCCATTGTCAAAATGCTCTTGTGACACGGTGCATTGTTCTGATGGAAAAGGATTTTTTTCTTCTGCAAACCGGGTCTTTTTTTCACAATTTTTTCCTTCAACTGGTTCTAAAGGTTGCAATAATATTCAGGATTGATTGTTTCAGCAGTCTGCAAGTAATCCACCAACGAAAGTCCTTTCGCATCCCAAAAGACTGATGCCATAACTTTCTCGGCCGATTTCCAGACACGAACTCGTCCCGAAGCCGAACAACCAGCTTCGCACCACTCTTTATGTAGCTACTTATTCCTATTCAGGATCATGGTGATAGACCCAAGTCCCATCCATATTGATGAATTGACGCACAAAATCTACTTAATTCTTTTCAAAACGCTCCGAATGTTGCTGAGAAAAACGCATTCGATTGTGCTTTTGCTCCATTGTTAGCGAATGCGGCGCCGATCGTGCACACAGCTTTCTAAAACCCAAAATTTAACTTAAAATATGGCTCACACTACCTAATGAGATGTGTAGAGCCTCTACTAAATCTATCTCAGTCAATCGACGATCTTCCAAAACCATATCCTCTATTTTGGCTATGATTTCTGGTGTTGATGCGCTTTTTGAACGTCCTTCCCGTGGATCGTCTTCAAGACTTGTACGACCACGTTTAAATTCAGCAACCCATCTTTCTACTGTTCTAATTGTAGGTGAACAATCATTATACACTTTAACCATTCGTTCGTGAATTTCTTTTGGTGCTACACCTTCCAAAAATAAGAATTTTATCATTGCACGATATTCATTTTTTTTCCATTGGCGTGACATGGCAACACTAAATGGCTTGTAAACAAAGAATGAATTGACAGATTGAAAGAAACTCCACATACGTCCATATGAAGAGTGTACCAACAAAACAAAAAAACTTGGGCTAGTAGCAACGCCCTCTCTTATCGAACGACAAAACTTATTGAACAACTTGGTAGGATGATGAAAGTCGCCGCTCTAGGATTTTCATCCACGAACTGGATATCTGAGATTTTTGCTGATTTTGAAATAAAAGTGAAACGCACTCTGGTTCTCGCCAAGTGGGCAAAATTTGAGGTGGGAGCATAATTTTCTTCAAACTCCCCAACATCGGATACAGTTCCAAATATTTATTTACAATGTAAAACTGTTTCTGTATTTTTGTAAGATTTTATTTTTTACTAAAAATACAACAGATTGATAGTATTGTAGTTATCTTTCATTTATCTGTCATTCATATTACAAGAATACAATTCTTCAGCTCATGACATGAGTGCACTCTGGGTCAAATCTAAATTTCCATGATTCCTTCGCGTGCGTGTGCGTAATAAGGGGAAGAGGTTATATGGCGATACTACGGGGATATTAGGAACTTTGACTGAAATCAATGAGAATACGGATTCTCGAAAATTGGTAGACGAAATACCCCTATAGGGAGCGAAAGTGCTCACGAGCGCGGAGAAACCGCCGAAAGCATTTCGAAAGATGCGTTTTACGAGCAACTCAATACGTTACTAGCCAGTATATGTACTTGGGCATCAAATAATTTTGAATCATTCGAAGAATCAATTTTTGCTTTGGAGTCAGAATGGTTTGAGCTAATTTTGGTTTTCAGGCCTCAAGTTAGGGTAGTCTTCTCATAATTCATGGCAAAGAAGAATTCTGTGCATTCACAAAATCACAAATACCAGTTTTTCAGGAAATAAGTCGACTAATAGTTGAAGTCGACTATTTTTCCGAATAATTGATAATTGTGATTCAATGAATGCAAATCGTTCTACTCTAACCTAACTTATGAGAAGATTCCCTCCTACTTGTTGTCTGAGAACCAGAGAAAGCTCGATTCGTTGTAACATTGAGGAGAAAAATTCTATTATCGGATGATTCGAAATTATTCAATGCCCAAGTATACAAGCCAGGATATCTTGTCAAAATGCTGTTGTCGTGGGAAGCAACGCAAATGCAAAGATGAGACTTGATCAGGAATCCGTAGTACCATTCCCATTTGCTTGATTGTTGTGTTACTATGTTTAGTCTCTTTGGTTTGCCGTTTGTTATCTCGTTTTGTTGTTTGTCTTTCACACGCTTCTACCGGGTAATAAATGAAATGAAATGAAATGAAATGAAACAAGTGGAAGAGACATCAGACAATGGTTACTATAATTGTTCCGAATCGAATAATTGGATGAGTATCCAACTGTTTCAGTCTGATATAAAAAAGTCGACTTTTTATTTGAAAAGTCGAATATTCGAAAAAGTGTGATATCCGACTACAGTCGAAAAGTCGAATATTGGCCTGTTTCTCTCATGCACTCCCACTTGATAGTGCTATCACTCTAACTTATCACATGTATT
Source organism: Aplectana chamaeleonis (assembly GCA_029168955.1). NCBI lineage: Eukaryota > Metazoa > Nematoda > Chromadorea > Rhabditida > Cosmocercidae > Aplectana > Aplectana chamaeleonis. The sequence continues at coordinate 1,687,290 of JAPDOI010000119.1, read as the reverse complement.
CTCAAGTATCATTTCTCATTCTCTCACTCGAATGGATGGGAAAATACAGGCGTGGAAGGCAAGATTGCTCAAATTTTGTCACCCTGTATGGTTTTTGGCGCTTCAAACTTCGTTGAAGACATTGTAGGGGCCGTGCGGGTTTATTTATGCTTTTATCTCCACCATGTTTGTGAGTGTATATGCTGCCTCTAAAGGTAGCAGACACGCTCGTAAACGTGGTTGGGACAGCGATGTGAATCGAAAGTATGGCCTACAACCAGGGGTGTGCGTAATTACGGTTTACGATTTACGACATTTTGGACCGTAAGTCGTAATATTTCGTAAATAAAAATACATGCAATGGAAGTAATTCACAAGCCATCTCCAATTGACCTGCTCTTATCCCACTTTGCGTTAACTGTTTTGGTCAGGAGATGGGGCCAACCCAGGCATGTTACTACGGCACGATCCCTTTATCATTCTTTGACGTGATTCTATCATTAATAAACGCGTGACACACGGTCAGAGTTGGAGGCGCTGGCTAACAGATCCGCATTGCTCGCCGCGCACTTCTGACTAGCTGTCGCCTACAAAGCAATGCAATCTGAAATCACTCTTCACGAGGAACTTCGTTTCCGAATTTTTCATGAAGATCAACTTTCCTGATTTCCATAACTAAATTAGCGTCGAAACATCGAGCGAAGCAGTCTAATCAATCACAAAATTGCTTCAAATAGTGCTCTTGCCCCCTTCTTTTGAGTAGATCACGGCTACTCAGAGTTCACGAGAATCATCACGAGGATTCGTTTCTTATCCCAGAAGTTTGAAGCCAGAAACCGTTTCCTCTAGTTGATTTCTCTTCATCCGTAGCAAACGGACACTCAGAAAAGGAGCGAGCGCTGGTTTAAACGCTCAACTTCGCCCTTTTTCAGAAACCGTTATCTCTCACAAATGCGAGCGTTCGGTGGGGCGCGTTGGCTATATTCTTTACCTATGGGGACTAAACTATGTACATAAAGCGGCGAGAATTAGAAAGCGGTTTTTCGTGCTTACGTGTCCTTCGATAGTCTACAGTATCGTCACCATAAAGCTACGATTCTGCAAGTGATTCAGTGGAAATACGAAAAAATAGCCTGTGCTGGGCGACCGATACTGTGTTCTAGATAATATAGAGTTGGCACGGATCGGACTGATATTTTGCGATCTCTATTGAAGGTTGACGCAAGCTTGATGCCATGTTTTTAACGTACGTGCTCCGAGTTTGAGCCAACCTTCAGTAAGGAACTCGAAGTACATAATGTACAGCATATGAGTGCGATCCCGATCGACCGTATAATCGGTGTTGCGGTTCCGCTAGCAAATGGGAGCAGTTCTCAACTTTGGCTGTTGAGAATCGCTTAGATACGGTGATTTTGGCTTAACGCTTACAACGGCGTTATCGTTTCAGGAGAGGCATTACGAGTATAATTGTGTCTCTGTTGCCCAGCAGAAACGCGGAGAGCTGAATCGGACTTGAGGATTTCTCAAGATCTGGGAAGTTGTGGAATGAGTGGTAAAACAAAGCAGAGAAATACGGGTAAGACGGTCCCATTAAGGGTATGGTATACTTTTACGAGACACCGTCGCGTCGCTCTGCACAGTGACAGCGACCGGCTGTCGCGGAGCTGTCGCCCTTTGAACCTGTCGCATTCACAGTGCGCTGCACAACGACAGGCTTCGGCACATTTGCAGTATGTCAGCCCTCCGCGACACGTCGGTGCGGCTGACGCGCGATAACTGTTCCTACGGCAACCGATGCCGCTGCTCCGATGCAGGACCCGCGCGATTTGTGCTAGACTTCATGCCTGTCGCTCTTGACAGCGACAAAGTGTACCATACCCCTTAAATATGGTTAGCTGTCAAATACTGAACGCAACTTAAAGGCAGTGTATACGAAGAAAAAGTTGCACATTTTTTTGGCTAAAACGTAAGCTTTGGGTCCCTCTAAGAAGATAAGGAACGGAAAGGCGACGAAAAACGGCCGGTAAAAGGGTGAAAATCTCGTGGGCCAGCCAACCCATTTGACCACTCCGCCCACTTCCTACATAGGTATAACAGTTCTCATGAATTAGGGGTTTAATGAGTGATGGTTTCCGATCTAAAGCCCCGTTCTTCCCTTCATTTTGAACGTCTCTCTTTACTCAGGTCAGCTCGCACACATCGGCGGCGAAAAACGGAAGTTACAAGTCTCGGACAACTCGTTCACAATGCTTCCCAAGCTGAAGTTCAAAGGCATTGTTCACGATAATCTTCAATTTTGAGATTATTCGCTTTATTGATTGACCCCGGGTAGAACCGGGTAGAACTAAAATGACGTAGAAATTGAGAAAGACGCACCAGAAGTACCCCGCCTCTTAAGTATCACACGAAGTGTTTGTTGTAACAATGAAATCTTTTGTTGGACCCGCCCTTTGCAATTCCCTACTCTCTATTGCTCCGTTCTTTCCTTAGGGCCTTAACTAATCCTGCTTTGCATAAAATATTCTTCTATTTTCGATTGACCCAATTTTCCAACGGTGACAACCACCATGAACATGTTCATTCAATCGGACAACTAGTCCAGGCCAGAGAATAATGCCACTGAAACACGACGTTTTAGTGAGTTTCTCGCCGTTTCTTCGTAATTTTGGTAACACTTGGAGGCCAACGCATTGTCTTATGTGAGAAACTCGGGTAAGAAAATCATCGCGAACACTGCCTTTAAAGGCAGCATACACGCTCGCAAAAGTTGTTGAGATACATAACTGCATTGGTGGGGTCGTACGGGTTCTAGAATAGCCCTCGCGAAGTTAGAAGCCCCAAAAACGAGTTAAAATGACCGTAAACGAGCCGTATTGAGTAAGAAAATCATCCTTTCTCCGCCCATCGATACGGGTTCCGCCCCTCAATACAAATGTTCAGTGCTCGATTACGGTCATTTTGGCTTATTTTTTACGCTTCTAACGTCGTGAGCGCTCCAGAAAGGGCCGTACGAGTACATTAGCGTCGTCATCCCAACAAATTTGTCACTAGCTCCGCACTTTCGGCCAATGCTGTACAATTCGTCCACTTCTGTGCCAATATAGAACGAATCGCTATATCTTCATTTCAGTTGATTTTTTTCGGCTTTTTCGTTATCTCTGAATATTAACAGCTTCAGACCTTCGATTCATTCCATAAAATTGATGTCATTTTCAAGCGTGTATGCTGCTTTTAAGAGGCCATAACTCCGTTTCCAGGGGGTCTTTTACGATTTCAGGGACATCATTTAAATCAGCATGGGACCGTTTTCAAGATAGGCGGAAAAACAGAAAAACGACTTTTATAGTGAACACTGCCTTTAATATGTACTTAATACGTGAAACAGTGGACAGTACGTAGTTTCTCTTGTTTCACCACATAAATAGTATTTTTGGTGGTTATTGTCGTTGATTGCTGTTTACGAATTACGATTTACGGTTTACGATTTACGGTGGTTTTGTTGTAATTACGTTTTACGATTTGCGAAATTTGAAATTTAATTTGTGCACATCTCTGCCTACAACATAATGCCTGCGCATTTTCAAGGGTCGAAAACGACCCACAATGTTGTTACAGGAGTAGCAAATTACGCCCCGCCCGTATTTTCACGGCCTATGTATTAACGCTTTTCCTCACACGGAGGGCTGCTGGGCCATCTTCGCCGTCACTGACGTGTGTGGTATACTTGTTAGGCAATCCACTAACAGTACCGATGGTGAAGATGGCCCAGTAGCTTGGCGTTGCAGGAAAAGGGCAAATACAGGGCCTGAAAATACGGGCGGGGCCAAACTTGCTACTCCTGTAATGGCATTGTGGGTCGTTTTTGACGCTTCAACTTGCGTCGTTGTGTTCTGATCCATACCATTCTATTTCGGTAGTTATCTCAACCAAGTTTGCGAGCGTGTATTCTCTAGTTCCGAGCAAGATTAACTCTGCTCCCTCGCGCGCTTGTGCGGAGCGAGGGTAGAGACAGCGAGAAATTGTGTTGAGAAGGATACGCAGCGTACGCACGCAGACGCACGCGACGAACGGAAATTAAACACATTCAGAAACAGAGGATATGCTGTCCTTGAGAGGGTTCATCGCCAAAATCAGCTTACGTGGCAGGGACCAACCCGAGATGTCGCATTCGACTCGGATCAGGAATGTGCCAAACTTTCTGTCTTCTGCCCATTTTCGGCCATTTTTTCTGTTTTCCGTAAAAGTAGGCAAAACTTGGCAGAAAACAGGACAAGTCATTAACCACGATCTGATACGAGCTTACTCCAGAGATAGAGGGTCGGACCCTTAACGGGTAAACAGATATGTAGGTTAAGAAGGCCTCACTCGCATTTTCAGCAGTTCCCTATGGTAAATACGTACGTCTATCTCTTCATGGCGCTCACCCGAGCTAGTGTGGTGTAGTGGAAGGAAGCGCTGCTGTTCGCTGCACAAGTCGGTTTCGATCCTCGCTAAAGCCAACCGGGCATACACACTTACTATCCCTCTGGGATCCTCAAAATCGATTGCAATTTAAATTCATGCAACGAGATGAAGGCAATGCTCTGAAAGGTGGCTATTTCCTATACATTGGGTCCGATTCACTCATTTTCTGCTTCTCCTTGAGTTTATTTTGTCGTACGTTCTCCACAGTCGGCACGGAGCTCACTGGTCCCTTATGTTCCTTATTGTACGTTGGCGCAAACCTAGTGCGCGTATGTTATAACGCATCTGCACCGAGTTTGCGCCAACACAAAAAATGACGCAACGTGTAAGTGTCACCCGGCGCCAATCGCATGCCTTTCCGCTGTCTACGCCTCTATGCCTCCAGGCCTTTTTACAAAAAAAAACATCGAACTGTCAGAGAATTCCGCGTCGACTACCTGAGTGATCAACGTTCTCTTTCGTCCACAGGATGCCATTTGTCATCGATTAACGATTAAAGGCACTTTTCGCGATAAACTTCGTCGTTGAATTTTGTCCGAAAATCAACGTGGTAGACCTGAGAAGCAGAAAAGTGTTGAAAAAACGGATCTGAAAGCCTTCCCAGAGGCAGAAAACGGTTCTGAAGATAAATCCAGTTTGCAAGTTTGGCCTTCTTGGGTTTAGTTGTTGTCATCAACACTGAAGTATATTAAACGAATAAAAATTTTTGAATATTCGAATGAACGAATAATTCGAAAAATTGACTTTTCCGAATATTCGAATGAACGAATTATTCGAAAATTTGACTTTTCGAATACTCGAATAAACGAATTATTCGAAAGCTTGACTTATCTAAATAATCAAATTATTCGAAATTCGAATACGAATAATTCGAATATCCGGCCAAAATCACGAGTATTCGAATAAGAAGTACGGGCTGATTACGCATAATCGAATCCCCGTTGGCGGGACTACCAACTTTCTTGACCTTTTTTGTACACTATTGTATAGATCAAAGTTATGCCAATGTACTTCTACTAAAAAGACATTCCACATTATATCATAAGAGTATATTAAAACCAACATTTATAACTGTTTATGAGGAGTTGAACGATAGGATCAAAGTCCTTGGATTTTTGAAACAATGTCTACGAACAATATCCAAATTTCTTATCAGTTTGGGGTGCTATCTAAGCGGGGAGGGGCACTGTTGTATCGCACCTGGCCACGCCCATTTTTCCGTGCTGCAATCCTTTGACGGAGGGAAACCCCGGACGATGCTCAAGTTTAGTGCGACAAGGTAAAATGGGCGGGCCAAGTGCATCCAGCCATAGTGGCCCCCCACCGCTAAGATAGCACCAAGTTTGGTTGGAGACATTTTACCTCTGGACCGCAAAACGGACATATGCCGGAGACTCTGCTTCCTATTTCTCTGAAACTACTGTGCTTCTCTGTGCCGGATTTCGGTCCGCAATTGCGTCTCGACACGCTTTGCGGCCGCGCGCTGTCAAGTCGGAAGAGTTTCCAGAGCTGCAGCCGCCGATCTGTTGACTCTAGGTGGGTTTTAGAGACTGGAAACTAAATAAAATTGGAGAAAACTGTATAAAAAATCAAATGGAGTCGGCTTTGGCGCTGGAAACTAAAACTAGACTGACTCTAGCGCGTGCGGCCGCAAAGCGTGCCGAGACCGGAATTTGACCAGAAATCGCGGACCGGAATTTGACCCAGAGAAGCACAGTATCCGTTTATTCGGCCGAATATCCTAGTATTAGGCCGTTCGAATATTCTTATAAACGAATTACTCAGAAAATAGAAGGCATAGAAGTCACTTGCAATATACTACTTAACGATGCCGAGGTTTCAAGAAGAGGGAAGTTGGAATTTACTCAGAAAATTGACTTTTCCCAATATTCGAATAAACCAAATATTCGAAAACTTGACTTCTCCGAATATTCGAATAAACGAATTATTCGAAAAATTGGTATTTTCGAATAATCGACTATTCGTTTATTCGGCCGAATATTCGTTGGCATACTCTACAAAAACATACGAAAATCTTCGTCAGGCAAAAATCTGTCCAATCCATTGCGTAATTCAATAATAATCACTACTGATGATCACAGGTCAATGCTTGGCAGTGATAGAGCCGTGTCGGTGTTTATGACAACAACTAGACCCAAGGAGGCCGGACTTGCCCACTCGGTCAATCTTCAAAACCGTTTTCTGCCTTTGGGAAGGCTTTCAGATCCATTTTTCCAACACTGTTATGCTTCTGAAGGCTACCACAATCGTTTTTCGTTGAAAAATTAATGGCGAAGTTTATCGTGAGCATTGCCTTTAGTGGTTTAGAAAAAGTGCCATTCCAACTACTCGACAAACATGACACATAATATTTTATTCTCTAGAATAAATAAAGCTTCATCCATGGAATGAACGTGTTTCATCCTCAATTCTGTAGAGGACATTATTTTTCTGAATATTGTCTGCCACATCGTGTAGCATAAATATTGAAGAAGCTGCATTCAAGCTATAGGGTAGCACAGATTTCCTTTTCCACATTCGAATCCATCTTGACAACCACCATTCTCGCAAAGCGATAGCTGCAGCCCTCTTCGAACCTTAAAAATCTTGTAGAAATCATTTTTTTGAGAACAGCTTTGAAAAGAGAAAAACAATTCCACACGCTAGTTTCAAACTAGGAGAACTGAAACACCGTCTCTTAATTGCTGCAAGCAGCGCGCGAAATTTATCGGGGCTCCTTATTGTTAATTCTCATAGTCGCAAAATCAGTTTCATAAACAGTAAGACGAAAACCGGTCCGTTTTTACAACCTAAGAACTAGGAGGTACTTAAGCTGCACATTGCTTTTTAATCACCACTCAACAAGTAGCAAATATCGCTATAGTGAAGCATACCTCAGTAGGACAACAATTCAGCGTGGCCAAGCAGCCGTATCCCGCTGGACACTCGGTGTCACTACCAGAAGGACATGTACCTGAAACATAGCTAGAATGAACGGTTAAGAGCGGAAGTAGGAAACGTGTGTCGTACCCGAACTGGCTCCTACAGCACATCGACAACAGACGTTTCCGGCCATGCAAAGATGTCCCGTCGGACAAACTCCGTTTCCGGCACAAGATCCACCTGCTGGTTCATTTCCACCACACAGAAGCACTGAAACGCAACGCGTTGTTCGCTTAACCAGTCCGCCTCACCAACGATATTCATTTTCCACAGTGAGGCGATGGATGCGCAGTCTTATGCTTCTGATATTAAATTATGAAATGCTAGACAAATTGAGAATCACATTCGAAACATATCCAACCTTAGACTGGTGGCAAATTTCCAGAGAGTTTCGGACGAGAAATGGCCGCGAAAACCCTGCCTGCCGTGTGAAAGTCGCGAAGTAGCCGCGAAATAACAGAGAAATAGCCGCTAAGTAACGCTTACCGCAATATAGCCGCCAAATAATGCTTGCCGCGAAATAGCCGAGTAACAATGCTCTCTAGTTGAGTATACGACGCATCACAGAGGCATGATTCAGAGGTCAGCACCTTCGTAGGTTCGATTAACCAAGTTTCAGGTACTTAGACCCCGCTCACCCGATAGAGACCCCGCCCTACCGCTGGTGACTTGGCGACGGCCGCGTCTTGGTTATTTTTGCTTTCTTCTAGTTATTTCTCGGCTATTTCTTGATCCTTACGTGAGGATTCGATAAGCCGCCGCGAATTCGCCCACCAGGAGCTGCTGCGGAGCCTGGCCGGCTATTTCTCGGCTAATTCGCAACTATTTCTTGGATAAAACTCTCAGAGTTAGCAGAAAGCGGAGGGAACCTTGTTATCCCCAATGTTAGTCACAGCACACAGAAGATTTGTTAATATTTTATTCGTGGAAATATTCATTATGGTAGTGACTAGTTTTGACCTCCATTGCTGACGGTACCGGTGAACGCGGACGTGACAGGACTTCGTCGGAAGCTCGTGGAGATAATGACTGGACCTGGTCCTACCTGAAATGAAATTTGTGTGAAAAATTATGCCCTAAAACCAGGCGCGCAGAAACTCAGAGTTGATTGAATTCTGTTCAAAATTGTACATCCTCTAATTCGGAGCAAACTTTAATTTCGTCTGTCGCTCGCGCATGCTACGTATCCCTCTCCTCAAGGCTATTATACATTGGATCCGAATCAAAAAAAATTCGGATACTCGGATTTCGGATAACTAAAAAATCAAAGGTCGCGTATATCCGACTCAAACGGATATATTCAAAATAGCAACATCGGATAATCCGTGTCATTCGGATTGGAAGGCTAAACGGATAGTCGGATTTCTGATCAATCCGAAAATTACCTTTTTTCGCTGAATCGGAATTTGGATCAGTCGGATTTTGACGTTTTTTTGGTGAGTCGGAATCCGAATATCCGATTCGGATATCCGGTCGGATAGACGTAGGTAGAATGCAAGAAGTCTATCGAAAATCTATAGCCCGGGGAGAATATTCGAGAAAAAAAAACGTTTCTCAGCCGTACCATCATAAAACAATTCATTCATAATCATCTTTATCTCGAAGTATTTGCAAACCGATCCTATGTTTTCGAATTCATTCTTAACAATATCTTCAAAGTGAATGTAATGTTAAAGCATTAGTATAAATGAGCATGATGAGTGTCAATTCTCCACATTGAATTCGTAAGTGCTATCGAAGTGGGGGGGGGGCAGCCTGGTACCGCAACTGGCCACGCCCTTTTTTCGTGCCGCAACGACTCTCCTGTTTTTAGCAGGGGATTCAAACCCCGGGTACGTGCTTAAATTCAGTGCGGCATAGTAAAATGGGCGTGGCCAAATGCATCGCGCCATATTGCCCCCCCCCGCTGCGATAGCACCGAATTCCTAAATAATCGCGAGTTCCTATCTAATCCTCATCGAATAGGGTTGCCCGTTCAATCAATACACATGGTTTTGGAGCCAATCATACCGTATCCGTCGCAGCGACGTGTCGCGGAAGGCTGTCATACTGCAAATGTGTCGATGCCAGTCGTTTCCACTGTCGGTGTCGCTGTGCAGAGCGACGCAACCGTGTGTCGCAACAGTATACCATTTGCCCAATGGCCTTTTAAAGTGGCATCGCAGAGAAACTCGCTGTCGCGGAGACGAACTGAGTTATAGGGAGTGCTACGCGGCACAAACTGTGCCGCGCGATGGGGGCGACCGCCGCGTATTCAGAGTGCGCGAGCCGAGTAAAGGGGTCTGCAGAGTTGCACCGCCCGGCGGCACGAGCGAGAGGTTTGGGCGTGGCCAAACCCCTGACGCGGCGGCTCCATTACGTACAACCTCATTCATTCCACGCCAAAATTTGAATTTCGCCCATTTCAAAATTATGTATTTATTTTCCTAGCTTGTTTTTTATGTGTTCTTTGGATTCGCCATGAAACCATATTTGAACAGAAATTTTAATCTTAAAGACGTCAGAATTCAAAAGCTTCTCAAAAATACCTCGACTTCTCTGCATTTTCGGAAGAATTTCTGTCATTTCAGAAAAATCGAAAACGCTCTCAGTAAGCCTCGCCGCGAGCTGGCAGCGACGGCAGCAACGTCACGCGATGGTAATGGTTTCGACCAATTTTGTCGCTGTCGCTGCCGTACCACCGTAGTTTCTTCGTATTTGTTGGTGTTCCTTTGTTACTATCTGCACATGCCGAATCTACTTATATCCGACTCACTATCCGATCCGAATCATGACATATTCCGGATATTCGCAATCCGACTCATGGCACATTTCGGTGATTCAGATTTTGAATCAATCGGATTTTAGCGTTTTCTCGGTGAATCGGATTTCAGATCACTCGGATTTTGACGCTTTTTCGGTGATTCGGATTTTGGATCACTCGGATTTTGACGTTTTTTTTCGGTGAATCGGATTTTGAATCATGAAAATTTCGGTTCATTCGGAAGGATATCCGAATATGAGTGAGTCGGATCCAATGTATGAATCGTTGTCTCTCCTCGCGCCGCACAAGCGCGCAAAGGGAAAGGGCAAATTGGGCACCGTAATAGAGGATACAGTCCACGGCAACGGATAAAAGAGGTGGTGCGGCTGTGTATTTTCACCTAGCATACGATAGCCGTGGCTGGTTCTGTTCTAAGCTTGCCATTAATCGACAAGAGAGCAGCAGATTATTTTCTGTAGTATACTGTTTTTCACATTTCTTTGATTTTTTTTCGGATGATCTTTGCGTGCATATGCAGTGAGGACTTCATATCCTCTGGTTCGGGGCTAAGTTTAGTGTAGGCCATTGCGGACTTGCGCTGCTGACATGCGACGCATTGGTTTCCTGCGGGCTTCCGCACCCGCCCTCATCAGCTGAACAGTTTAGATTTTTGAAATTTTCATGGTTTTTCCTATTTCTCGCGTCATTTTCAACAGCTTTTGATCTTCAAATGCTGCGCTTGCTATATAACGACCGCTTGCTGAAGATTAAATTTCCGGAACAGCGGGAATCATCGGCGTGGAAATCTTCAAAGAAAAAATTCGAGTCTGCTCGTATTTAGAACAAACTGTATTGGAGAAGTGAAACTACAAAAGCATTTATCATGTAAGCAGTTTCGAACAAAAAAAAAAGATTTAAATTGAAAAAAAAATGTTGAGGAGTTATTTAGAGGTTCGGGCCAGCTTAAACAATAGAAAAATTCACGATCCATGAAAATCTTGCTCGAGAAGTAAAAAATCAGCAACGAGCACTATATACAGGTTCTTATTGGGTAACACCTCGAAATATAAAAAACGTCGGAAATGGGCGGTTCCTAGTCGTTGCCGACGATTCCCGCTAATCCTGAAATTAAAGCTTCAGCAAAAGATAGTAATATAACAAATGTAGAGTTTACAGACCCAAAACTGTAGAAAAAGGATGGAATTAGTGAAAACCATGAAAATTGAAGAAAACAGATCAGCTGATGAGGGGCGGGCGTTGAAGCTCGTACAAGACCCATCGCGTGCTAGCAGCGCGAGTCCGCAATTACACACAGTAAATTTAACTCCGAACCAGAGCCTATATATGGTTCCCGTGTTAAATATAGTCTTACGCATGGACCAGGCGACTGGCCGTGCGATGTTGGCGGCCTCACCGGACAACGGGGTTTCGATCGCGCGCGGCTCTCTACCGTCGCAGCCCTGTCCATTCACCAGACTAGATTGAGCTTTATTTGTGTTGTGTGTTTGAACGGGGAATCTTTAACGTTTTCAACGTTTACGGTGCTTATTTCTTTAAAATTCAGACGAAATAATGGAAATTTGCCCTCGATTATAGCGGAGAAACCGCAGAGCACTGCAGTCTACAGCAACATTTTAATTTTAACTCAATTTCAGAGAATAAAACACAGGAAGCGCTCGGAAATAGAGGAGTGAGAAAGTGAGAGGTGATGAATCAGGTGACAAAGATAAGGAATAAGCACAGGAATTTATAAGAAAGATTAAAATATTGAAAGAATCAGAGTGAGAAATGGAACAAAAATTGGAGAAAAACTCATACATTCACAAGCGAAATGGAGGAAAAAATCTAATCGACCAGCGGAAAGAACATGCAGCGCATATTGGGGTGAGGAGATTCAGAGCATCAATGATAGCAGAGAGAGAGAACAGCTAGAAAGGACGTTTCTTAATGCAAATAAGTGAAAATGGGAGAAAACTGCTCGGGAAAGTGATAAAAGCTTAAGCTGAAGAGGAAAAACTACGCTGAAAGGAAGAGCTTTCGAAACAGACACTGTTCCATGGACAGACGGGTGAAGAAAAAGACACGAAAGATAAGAAAGAAGGATAAAACGAAAAAGGACGATTGAACAGAGGGGAGAACGAATAACAAGGTAAAATGGAAGGATAGGGAGAATAGAGGTCGGAAAGAAGCGAGGGAATGTCAGAGGGAGAAACAGAGAAGCGGAATGTCACACTAGACATACAAATAGTCGAATAGACAGACACGCAGACAGTGAGTCAGAGAAACAGAAAAAGTGAGGAGTATATTTAAACATTAGTGGAATGTGAGAGCGGGAGAATAAGGATAAACATAAGAGTAAAAAAAGGGAACATGAAGGTTGGAAAGGAAGCAAGAAGGGAAGTAATCGACTGTTTCAGACGACATAATTAATTTTGGTTGAGCAGTTGACAGAGGCAGAAAGACTAGATAGTGATGGTAGGGTATGAAAGCAGCCGATAGAGGGAATGGGATGAGAGAACCTTAGAAGAGGTTGAAAAATTGGAGGAAAATCGATGAGGAAGAATAGGCCAGAGAGAGAGAAGGGATGATTACGCAGAAATAGGAAGTTAGCAAGAGGGACCACGTGGCAAGAAGGAGCGTAAGTGCGGCAACAGTCCGTGAGGGTTTCCGAAAAGCTGAGGAAAGTCGAAGGTAAGACCTTTTGAGTATAACACGAATTTCGATTTGCATAAGTTGAAAGGCACTGTGCTAAAAATATTTCCGTCCCGAATTCAAAGTCGGCGTGAACGCACCTGAGTAAGGGGATTGGTGTTGATAGGGCTGACCCCTGTTCCAAATATTCCACCGTTAATGTCGTATGGATTATATCCGTCGATAACACCGGCTAGCCCATTAACATTCGTTGTGTATGGATTATAGTAGCCAGAACCTCCATTCGTGACAACGGAAGAAATTGGCCACGAGTTGAGCGTGTTGAATCCGAATCCAGAACAACACGAGCTGGCGCATGGGCTGTACTGTCCACTGCCGATGAACGAAGCGACGTACTGCCTGAACAGAGAAATATTGAAATCCTCAAGATTATTTTGTTTTTTATTATTGCAGAATAGACAGGTAGGAACTGCACTGCCAACTTGAGGTGTAAATAATCAGCGCTGCGCCCTGACAGTAAAGCTCTCCAATAATCAAGGATTTGCATTTCGAGACTGACCCGTTGATGAACTGTCCGTTGAACTGATTACAGTTGATACTGCTGCAAGGAGACTGGCAATTGAGAGACGGGAAATTGAAAGACGTTGGCAGCATCACCGCCGTACTTCCACCACAGTTCGAACCGCATCCATTGAAATTTCCGCAGCCTAAAGAAGATGCAAACGTGAACGATGATTTCAAAGCGTTTCATAGCAGCATGGAAATCTCAGAGTTGTTTTCGGAGCTACTCTGGAGAGTTCTTTATAGCGAAAATCCCTAGTAGAATGTGGAAGCGGTGGAGGCGGAATATGACTGCTGATTTTCGGTGTGTCCATAAAGAAAGACTGCTCGCTGCTGACTAACATCCAAGCGCTATAGGGGCCGAATAGAGTCTCGCCGCGCAGCGGCGCGGCAACATGGTGTGCAGCCGTATCGATCACGCGGCGCCGCGAGGCGGCGCGGCGGGTCGATTAGACTGGATCAAGGCAGAATTTGGCAGCGGCTGCCGCATGGCCAGGCGGCGCCGCTTTGCAACCTCGAGCGGTGCGGCGAAGTGGCGCGGCGACAGCAGATGGTCGAGCCCGCTTCCCATGATTAAGTGATCACTTATGTATGATTATGAGGTGAATGTCTGTCTTATTATGTACCTAAATCGAGGTCACTTTTAGTCATGGGGTGTTGAGCTCGTGAAACTTGGTTTTTGAAGTGTTTTAAAGAGTTCGACACCAATTCAAATGCTAACTTTTTACCAAACTTTGAATCCTAAATTTCCCACGTAAATTCTCAGCTGAAAGCCGATCTTCCGTGAACAACTAGTTTTCGAAAAGGTAGAGTTGACACGATAAGTAATAGTGAGTACAAGATTAATTCATTTATTCAATTCATTTAATATTTCATTTGAAAACTAGACGCTAGTTTTCGAATGAATTAATAATTCCATTACCATGTTTCAAGAATACGCCGACTGAATTTAAAATTCGGATGATCATTTTTGCAAGAAAAATCTCGGGTTAATGGGTTTTTGTTTGAAGAAAGCTTTTTTTAAATAAATCATTGAATGAAGAAATGTATTCGAATGAGGGATTTTCTTCAAATTTCCGATTGAATGAACTTCGTCAAAAATATTTCGAATGAATGGAAGTTGTCGAAAACTTGTCCTCTATTCTATTCGAATGATCGGGAAATCCGTCCGTATGTTTAAACAAAATTGGAATTTCGGATTTATTACGAGATATTACTCGAGTGTTTTCAAAATTTTTCAGTGGTGAAGAATATTCGAATATCGTGACCCAAACTTATTCGAATATTCGGAAATCTTCATATTTCAGTTTTCAAAAAAGTGAATATTAGAAGAACCGGGTAATGTGAAATCTAGAATGAATCGAATATACGAGACACCGATTAATGCTGAATTCCGAAACAATCGATCACTAGATAGAACAAATAATTTATTCCCCCAGGATGAACCGAAGGTCAGAAGAAATTAAGAATCCTGATTCATGGACGATTCGAAATGAAAATAAATTGCGTTTGAGGTTCTTGAATAAATCGAATATTTCAATAGTTCAAATATTCTTCGAATAACTTTTCGATTCGGACCCAAGTCTAGTTAAAACCTTAAGCAAAATGACTCGAAAAAATTAATACAAAAAAAGTGAACGGTGCGACTAGATCACTGAATCTATTTTCAGGGGAGAATTCTCCAGTTTTTAAGTAGCTATGATCGCCAACTGTTCCTTGTTAAAGACTAATATTATATTGCCTTCTTATGTGAAACTGTGGACAGGGCTCAAACCGCAGTGAAATTAAATCTTCCTTCAACTCTGCCAATCTGAATACTTCTATAAGCTAATTCGATATTTAGATGTCAGGTGCATAGCTCTGTACGTAGTACGCAAAAGCGCGTCGCCGCTCCAGTTTGCCGCGACCCGTTCATAGCATTTGAAACTGTGGACAGGGCTCAAACCGCAGTGAAATTAAATCTTCCTTCAACTTTGCCAATCTGAATACTTCTATAAGCTAATTCGATATTTAGATGTCCGGTGCATAGCTCTGTACGTAGTACGCAAAAGCGCGTCGCCGCTCCAGTTTGCCGCGACCCGTTCATAGCATTTGAAACTGTGGACAGGGCTCGAACCGCAGTGAAATTAAATCTTCTTTCAACTTTGCCAATCTTAATAGTTCTATAAGCTAATTCGATATTTAGATGTCAGGTGCATAGCTCTGTACGTAGTACGCAAAAGCGCGTCGCCGCTCCAGTTTGTCGCGACCCGTTCATAGCATTTGAAACTGTGGACAGGGCTCAAACCGCAGTGAAATTAAATCTTCCTTCAACTTTGCCAATCTGAATACTTCTATAAGCTAATTCAATATTAAGATGTCAGGTGCATAGCTCTGTACGTAGTACGCAAAAGCGCGTCGCCGCTCCAGTTTGCCGCGACCCGTTCATAGCATTTGGAGATCGGCTGCGGCGCGAAATCTTGTGCGGCGCGGCACGCCGCGCCGCCCCTACCTCCGCCGTTCATTTCAGCGGCGGGGGTCTATTCGACACCTTATAGAAAGCAATGTACACGATAAAAACTGTCTCCGAGTTACAACCGGGATTCGAGTAAAAGGTTAAGGAGAGCCCAAAATAGCTCTTTACTGTCTTAACTTTGAATGTAGGGCGCGTTCCTCACCTACTCCCAACAGCAGCCACCGATCGAAGTAAGCATATAAAAAACCGACTTCTTGAATACAACTGATCAGTCGATTGATTATAACCAAGGCTGTGCGGAACTGTTGCGTTCCCGATTCCGTTTTCGTATTTGCGGTGTTTTTGGGCTGTTTGGTTCCGCTTCCGTTTCCGACTTTTTGGGCCCGCAAACGGAAGAAACTACCCCAACATGGGTAATCGTAGTGGGTCTAGGCAAGGGAGTTTGAAGGCATCGTGAAAAGCTGGAAATCACTTTGGACTTTTTATTTTCAATCGTATATCTTAACCTGGTTGAGATCCTCGACAAAGTTTGAGGTTCAAAAATTGCTCCCCCGTAGAATGATGATGCAAAATATGCGTGGCAGGAATCTGTACGCTTTTCAGGGAATTGTTCTAAACCAGCTTTTTTTTCGAAACTGAATGTTTTTTTCTGGAGCTTTCCGCTAAGGTCCTCTTAATCGTTTGTTTACCTCTACAGCAACAATAAGGATCGAGACACGTTTTTGTACGCAAAGCTTGTCCTCCAAAAAGGAGTCTGGGCGTAGGCATTTTGAGGTGGCCATGGGCAACGGTACTGCGCGTTCGAGGCACATCACAAGTGAATTTTCCTATTCTCGCCAAGGAGCTTTCTTCTCTTCTCTAAATTTAGTTGTGCGGTATTCGTTCCGGTAAGCAATTAAAGTTCAAAATATAATCTTAAAAGTTGTTGGTGCGAATCTGAAGATTGCCTTCTGACCGGCCTAGAACACGCAACGCGGGCGCCCGCTTCATCTGCACCTGGGGATAGGCTGTACACTGCTTCGAAGGGGCAGCTGCATATACTGAGTAATTTCTCAAACTGCCTTTTCGGATTTTTCAGGAGCGGGGATTCGATTTTGTGAATGCCTTATAGTGTTTTATGTAGTTTAAATATTTATTAGTCTAGTGACTGAAAAAATAAGTCATCGAATGAATCCTGCGGGGGCTGAGCAGCGACGATACATGAGAATGTGACAGTCCATAAATTTTTCTTCTCTTCCCTTTACGTTTCCGAATTTCCGTTTCCGGCGTTTTTTGTCTATTTTTCTTCCGTTTCAGTTTCCGAAAATCTTAGGAAAGACCTCCGCACAGGCCTGGTTATAACTATTCACGATAATTCGTTGCTTGAACCAAATTCACAGCATTTCAGTACTGGTCTTATCCTTCGAGTAGAATTTTCAGTTTCTCGCTTTGATCAGTGGCCGTTCAGGGGAGTGGGCGCGGAGTGCGACTCACATTGAAGTTCAAGTCGGTATAGACATATTCGGGCTCCTTTTTAGCCATTTTTTGAAAATTGGTGTTGCCACGGGCCCGGATCATTCGATTGCCGGTGACAACTCAGGGACGGTTGTTATTGTGAACACCGCCTTGAAGATTGTCCCGCAACTCGCTAGGGAACCTCGCATGGCTGACCAAAAAACGATGAAATTTGCCTCGCCAATTATGGCAAGCTCGGATTTCAAGATGGGCACCTCCATACAAAGTTATATGAGCTTTTCAAGTTTCGCGAAAATTTGAGGGTACCCAAAATGTGTGGGTGTTGGAAAAAAATTGTACCAAACTTTGCTTTGAACTCCCGTTTGATCATTATTAGGGCGATGAACTCAATCCTGGTGTCTGCATGTCGGTGTGGGGTTTACTGCAGGTCACGGGGAATCTATTGCCAGTTAGACCGCGAAACTTACCTTAATATTTTGAGTATCGAAAAACTTGAGTTTTTTTCAATTTTGAAAAACGGACCTGAGATTCGGACTCAGCACCCCCAAATAACCTCCACAGCGAGGTTTTCAAGACAAATCTGAGACCTTGACCAAACTACCGTATACAAATCGTTACTTACAGTAATCTACAAAAAACCGATTAACAGGTACCAAATTCGTTTTAAGCATTCTCAAAAATCGCCACAAAAAATCTAAACCATTTCGACTTATCACTTCGGATATTGTCCATGTCCAAAGGTGGGTTTGTCTCCCAAAATCTATTTCTGGTGGTAGCCTCTGCAGCAAATGTGTTAATAATTTGGGAAAACGGACAATCGGTTAACAGATCCGTAATCAGCACATCAAAAAACCACAATAGAGAAAGTTTAAGTCAGAACTGAAAGGTTTTTTTCAAAGGCTTTCCGAACCACCTTACTGATAGTATAATGTAGACGCTCAACGAACGAGCGCAAATTCAAAGTCAACTCAAGCCTGTCGCCCATCTTTTGAAAATCAGGAAATTGTTTTTGAATTGAAAATGAGTACGTCAAATGACACTCTGAGGGTATTTTGAGCCAAATCTATACGAGACCCACAAAGCTTGAATTCAGCTAAGCTATAGGAAATACAAATTTGACAGGCTATAAAATTTTTACATTAAGTTCGTAACAAAATTTAATTCCAGATTCAGGGGGAGCAGGCTAGAGCTGACCAGAAAACAATCAGCAACCTCAAGCAAAATTGCGGACTTATTATGATGCAACATAGGTATATACAGCCTATCTTGCAAAAATTGAGCCGGGTGGAGCGGCGCGGGTGGCTGCGTTGCGCTCTCTAAGCCGAGCGCACATGAATTTTCCTGGTGTTGGCCACGATTTCCTACTATTGTTTGGGATGATTGTGTAGTATCCACTCCGATAAACTATAAAACATCCAAAGAAAAACTAAAAAGGGGTCTGCGAAACAAGGGAAACTCACTCGTGATCTACTTCAAACACGCAACGAGGTGGCCGCGCCGCGCCGCTTCACTCGGCTTATTTTCTAGAAGATAGGCTGAACGCATAGGGAGTCAAAGGCGATCAGACCGCTTTTTGTGCGCGGTAATCTCTAAATGCACTCGCTGTCGGTACGCCTGAACCAAAGTAAGACCGATTGAGAGAAATTCTGTTAGACTGATCAAAAAGTCTTGGCAGCAAAACAAATTTATCACAGGAAAAATCGTGAAGTGGGGTTGTTGCTGGTACATAGGTGCAACACCGAGAGCCTTCTGAAAGCTTCCATGGCAGGGGTATATAAGGGCGCGAGCTCGTTTGGGACGGTAACTACAATGGATCTCACACAACCTCAGCTTCGCCTACTTATCTTCTACGAGTGGCGTCGCAGTTCCTCGGCGTTCGAAGCTGACACCAACATCAACGCTGCAATGGGCGAGGACAGGGTTCCCTACCGCACGGTGGCCCGTTGGATCTCCCGCTTCAAGGACGGAGATACGGACTTGGAAAACAAACCAAGGTCTTGCTGTGCTGCTACTGGGACAAACGCTGGATGCTCTACTACGGGTTGCTCCCTCAAGGGAAGACGGTCAGCGCTGCCGTACACTTACGTCAGTTGGAGGAATCGACCATCGCCCTGCGAGGGAAGCGCCCGAGACGAGCTACGGCACACCTCCTTCACGATAATGCTCGACCCCACATCGCGAAGGAAACCCAATCCAAACTGCAGGAGCTGAACTGTCAAACGGTACCCCACCAGCCCTACTCTCCTGACCTTGACCCTTCTGACTTCCACCTGTTTCGTTCCCTTAAAGGCACAGTCCAACCTCAGAATTGATTTTTCGTTTTTCTGCCTATCTTGGAGAAAATTTTACGCTGATCACAATGGTGTCTTCAGAATCGCTCAGAACTCACTACGAACGGAGCTGCGGCTCCTCAAAAATTTCAATTTTGAACGGCTGGAAGTTCGCGGACGAAATGTCTCGAGCCTGTATTTTCTCGTTATTCGCAGCCATCTTTCTGAAGCAGGCCACAATTTAAAGCCAGACCAAAAACAAATCGAAGAACATAGGTTTTGATGAAAACCATTGGCGCGCCTCTTCCCTATTGAGATCGGAAGCCTGTCAGTGGGCGTTACTCATTTTTTCTTTCAAGGGAGCGTGGCCGACTTTTTCCTGACTTTTTCTCGCTTATTTGAGCGATTTGAGGTTTCGCGCTTGGCAGGGTTGCTATAGGCGGCGACCGGATCATAATATCAAAAATTACATCTGAGGTTGGACTGTGCCTTTAAAGGCAGTGTCCACGATAAATTTCGTCCTCGGTTTTTGGTCGGAAATTGAAAGATCAGGGTCCTATTGGAGCACTGCGGTCGAAAGAACGAACGGAAACGAGCCAGAAAGAACACCATACGGCTCCGAAGTCCGCTCGCGCCTGCCCTTCCACTCGCGATCGAGTTTCCGAGGAACATTTTGGTCCGCTTCTACATTAGCATTGGAGCGCGAGCGCGGATGAGTTTTAGTATTGGGGCGCATTTGCACACGCTGTCTACTTCAGGCCCATGCTAGCGCAACTGATCCACCGTTAAAATTTGACCTTCAAGAAGAGGAGCTAATTCTGGATGTTTCGCAGCGTTTTTCATGATTCTTTCTTCACTAATGAAACAGTCAGACTCTAAATCTTCGTTTTCTGGTGAAAACTCGAAAACGATTTTTATCGTGGACACTGCCTTTTAGGAATTCCTGGCTAAAAATACTTTCGCTGATTATGATGCCATTGTGAAGGCTATTGGTGACTTTTTCGATTCCCAGTCCCCTGCTTTCTGGGAGAAAGGGATCAATGACCTGCCTGACAGGTGGACCACTGTCATAGCTAATGAGGGAGACTATATTTCTGATTGAATTGTAATGTTAAAAAATGGAACTAATAAATTTGAAAAACTTCAATAAAGTTGCTAAGACTTTTCTATCAGCCTGATATCAAAATGATATACTAATTGTAATTCAACTAGGTTGGACCTTACAGCAAAATTAGTCCTGGAAAAAAGGTGGGGACAAAAATATGTACATAATAATTGCAGCTGAAGTCAACTGTTTTCCCCCGTCTGAAGCTCTTTCGTGAACTGGCGACGCGATGGCCGCCAGACACACACACCGACCGTGTGGGCGGACATCCGCATTCGGACGCGCTTCACAAGAGAAGGTTTATAAGCTTTGTGAGAATAGAGTTTTACCTGATGTTGATACATAACCGTTCGATGCACCGCCACACATGTAGTACGCCCGTAATTGACGTTTTGACCTTGACAGCTCCTTGGCTGAGCTAGCGCCAAATAGGGCCAGAAGAACTACTGTGCACTTCAGCATCTGAAAAGATGGATTGCAGACAAAGGGTAATCCACTACATGGGAAGTGTAATGACATGTGGCCTTAACTACTGGCCTACTTCGGAGATTCGAAATCTACAGCAAAAAATTCTCAGACTCAAACAAAAAGTACCGACTACTTACAGTATGATCGTCAGAATCAAAAGTGAGCTTTAAGGGGTCCGCAGAGTTGAAGTAGCGGCGTTGCTCGCAGCGACGAACAGCACTGGGTGATGCAATATCGATTACATTCGGCGACGATGGCGACCGGCGCGGCGTGAAGGGCGACGAGGGGGCATCGCAGAGTGTATTGACGCCGCGACGGCCCCATATCACTGCCAGCGAGCGGCAACCGGCGCCGCGTCGATAATGTTTCAAAACATTTTTGTCGCCCCGTCAAGACTGACGCTCGGCGACCACTCGCCGGTCTCTGCAACTCTGCAGACCACTTTAGGTTCATTCTCAACACCCAAACTTACAAACATGGGCAAACACTAAGAGAAATTCTCTTTTTTTTTTCTTGAGAACAAGTAGTGATGGGGCTGTTCCGTGATAGACTTCAAGGCTTTTTGTGGAGAAATACAAAAGAGGCGTACAAATATTGTTTTACCCGATTTTACTTCTTTTCCCAAGTCTAAAGAATAAAATAGGTCAAATTGGCAGCAGAAAATTATGATAAGATACTTGAAACTTGACTAGACCGAAAATTCAGCGTGACAGTGGAAGTGACAGAAGACTAGAAGATGTATTTGTAAATTGTGGGGAAGTTCGATAGTTCAGGTAATCAATGATTCATTTGTGAGCTCTGATACAAATTCAATCTGGAACGCAAGGTTTAGGCAGGCAAAGAAGGAATCTCAAAATCTTTACATTTAACGGAAAAGGTATGCGGAAGGGGGGAAGAGAAACGTTCAAGCCTTCCGGATGTCAGGCGAAAAAACTAGCGCAAACTCTTGTCCACAGGGTTTTTATAGCCTGCTTATGATCCCACCATTTCTTTACTCCACAAACATATCGGACTCTCTGGTCCACCTGATTCAGAAACACTCCCACTACGGGGAGTGCTATCAAGTGCAAACACTGTGATGGGCTCAAAAAGTCCGTAAGACCGGACCCTTTGGACTTTTCACACAAACATACGCTAGAAGAGCATGACGGTGATCTGTTCCGCCCGGAAATCTTGAGGAAGTGTTGAAGATGGACCAGCGATGGGAAAAGAGAAATCTTCCATTGCTCTCTGTCAACCTCGCAGCTTTCAGTCATTTTGTACAGGATGAAATATGAACTGCTGCACAGAAAGCTCCCTATCAATGTTTGGATCTAATCACCATTTCCCGCCACAAATCCCCTGTGACACAACCGGAAACTGTCTTGAAACATGATTATACGCTCGACCCAGGTTAGATTTGAATCCCTGGTTACTCTGGCAAACTAGGGCGTCGACAACAGGTTGATCCGCCCATCATGAGTCACCGCTGGCCAACGCGCCGATATTCGACGGGGCCGTGGCCGCAGTTATGCTCTGGTCGATGTCGAGCTGTTGCACAGCTAGCGCTCTATACAAGGGAAGTATACGACGCATTTCTCAGGCACGCTGTGAATGATGAAAGCGCAGCCAGTTCAATTACCCAAGTTTGCGGTACAGTGGCCCCGCCCAGCATCTGGAGGTCCTGCCTGTCCGGTGGTGACCCCAGTGGAGGCTGGGCGACCCAGCCGCGACGCGTGTTGGAGTGCCGACCGTGACGCGTGCCGGAGTGCCGACCGCAATGCGTGTCGGAATGCCGACCGTGACGCATGCCGGTGTGCCGACCGCGAAGCGTGTTGGTGTAAAGTAGTGCCTAAGCTAGATGAAACAGTTCTGTAGGATGTGAACTGCTGCTAATTAAGTCGCTATACGCGACACATCGAGTTGTCAACAGCCCGACAACAGGCGGACGTCGCTGGGGAAAGGGCAGGTCTCAGGTTGACAATACGCGCGATTTGACTTGTCAACAGGGTGCGGTTTATGAGGTGACAACTTATCAACCTGTTGTCGACGCCCCCAGTTTGCCTGAGTATCTCAAGCAACTCACAGTTGCCGAAAATACTGCTGATATGTTGATGGCTTCATAAATAGCTCGAATTTGTTTTTCAGTGCGACTGAAAGACAAAAAAATAAGTGCGACTAAATTGCGATTTTTCACTTTATGTCATAGATTATCTTTCTCGGATCCGGACACTGTCTCACTAAAGAAACCATTTCAGCGCATTCAGAAATGGACAAAATGACGTATCTTCTGTTTCCGAGTGAAATTTATTTGCGTTAATCGCGTGCGTCTGTGCGCGTACGCTGCGTCTCCTTCTTTCCATACTTTCTCGCTGTCTCTACCCTCGCTCCGCACAAGCGCGAGAGGGAACGGAGTAAATTTGGCTTGGAATCAGCGGCGGCATGCAGGAACGCTGCGAAGGAGGTCAGGGAGCCGCTCCGCGTCCTCCGTGGGAAGCGTCGAGCCAGAGCTGACCTGAAAAACATGCCGTCGGCTTGACGTTGGGACGCAAACTCACTACATACAGCAAACCCCACGCCTAACAGCTGTTTTTTTGATATGGTTCTTATCTAGAACGGCTTTGATTCTGTGGAACTTTAGAGCCAAACGGGACAATTATTCAAAAAGCAATTAACTATAAAGAAGAAATCAAAAAAGACCTAAGTTAAGCACGATTAAAATTCAAAACAAAAACAGTTAGGCGGAGAGTTTACCGTGCGTGGTGAGGTTGCGTCCTTACACAAAGGAGACGGCATGTTTTTCGGGTCACCTCTGGCTCTACGCTTCGCACGGAAGACGCGGAGCGGCTCCCGACCTCTTTCGCAGCGTTCATGCATGCCGCCCCAGAGGATACATTGCGAGAATGCCTTTACTCTTACAAAGAAACTGCTTCTAGTCAGTTTGGCCAGTCCGAATAAAATATATTTTTCCAGAGTAGTTTTTAGCACTAAATCCGATTACAGTCTTTGCAGCTGCCTAAAACTACTCTGAAAAAAGTTTTTAACGCGTATTCAAAGCCTGGCGGCAAGGTAAGGGTACCACCCCCAAAAGAGTTTTAGAATGATTTGAAAAAAGTTAGGATCTGGCTCAAAACTTCTAAGTAGGGGTAATTTAGGGGGCCGAACACGAATCTGAAGTCTGATGGTTGAAAATATGAGGATTACTGCAGATTACGGTAGGTACCATGCCATTTAGGAAGCAAAACCTACCTTAGCATTTCTCGGATCGACAAATGGACGTTAAATTCGTAATCACCCCCGCGAATAACCACCTCCTCCCCACATACGAATTTTGAATGAAATCTGAGACTTTCATCCAAATACCGTATACCCACCATAATCTACCGTAATCTGCCGAAAGCCAATAAACGGATTTCGTACCTCAGATTCGTGCTCAGCGCCAAAAATAACCTCAAAAGAAACAATACAAGCCAAATCTGTCGTAGCACTCAAAGACACCGCCAAATTTCGCGATTTCCTATCAACCCCCCCCCCCGCAATGGGAAGCTTAGATCGATTTTAGTCGAAAACCTCGGGAAATAGACAAATAAACCCTAGATTCGTGATCAGCACCTCAAATAACCAATCTGGGAGGATTTTATGTCAAATCGGGAACAATGTTTAGCGGTTGTTTTTCGAACGCTTTCCAAGCTCTCTAATTACTACAATTGAGCGCCCAACCGAAAATCCGTACAAGTACAACACACTATCAGTCTGTGCAAAGTTTGAAAAATGTGCCTTCACCCAAACTTTGCTCAGGGGGTTAGTTGTGGGCGTTGAATCCAAAAAGAAAAGAGAAACGGAATAATGTAAGAGGAAATGGATGGTGAAGATATAGAACTGACAAAGTTCGTTTCGCCTCAAACTTCAGACGAGCTTTATCAAAACATTCTGGCGAGGCTCTTCAGTGAAGGACCGTTTTCCAAAGAATAGTGTGCGTTTGGAAAGGAATAATAAGTACAAAAACCTGGCGAAATACGTCTATAACTTTTTCCAGAGTAGCTCTCTTCATAAAAATGTAGGTCTGACAATTAAAACAGTAAAAATAAGTGAAAAAAAGGTAAAGTTTGCAGGAAAGACTCACAAAAACAAACCAGGACGGCTAATCAGTGGTGAAGGCCAGCCCTCCAATTATCGAGATTTCTGTAAAAGCCAGTTTTCCCTCTTCTATTTTTTCTATAGCAATTGCTGAGCACTTTTAGTAGCTACTGGCTACTTCAAGAGCAAACCAGTAATTAGCCGTCCTGGCCTGTTTTGTGCGTTTTTCCTGCAAATTTTCATTTTTGTTCACTTATTTTTACTTTTTTAATTGCCAGACCTATATTTTCATTAAAGGCAGTGTGCACGATACAAACCATGTCGGATTTTTTGGTGGAGATCGGCAGCTACGGGGCCTAGCGCAACCCTAACGTTTAAAAAACTAAGGAAAATGAGCTCAGAATGGTCCCCTACGGCCCCAAAGCTGGATACCCGTCAGCTCGTCACACCCCAAATGCACTTTCCACACCCATCGACGTGAACCAATGGATGCTCGAGATTGTGAGATGAGCTATTGTTTCCAATCAATAGCCCCGTTTTTTCCTTCAATCTCATCTTCTCTCCTTACTCAGGTCACCTCGCATACATCGGCTGCAAAAGACGGAAGTTACAAGCCTCGGACAACTCGTCCACCGTGCTTTCCTAGCTCAATTTTTGAGGGACATAACTCCGTTCCTATTAGGGTGAGTCATAAGTTCTTGGAATTTTTCAAAAATTCATATTAATTCGCGCGCGAATAGATCAAATGCCACTCGTGCGCGGTTGTTTGCTAGGTAGATCAAACCTCGTTATTCAATACCTGCCAGCCCTCGAAACGCCATTCGTGGCTCAGTAAAATGTCGGAAAAAGAGCACGCTCGCGTACTGATTCTTCACTACTTCGAAAGAGGTTTCACAGCTGCTTAAACTGTTGAGGAAATAAGGGCCAACGAAGGAAGGTATGGAATTGCTGCCAGTGCTGTGTACAACTGGTATCAAAAGTTTCGCTCCGGCAGCTGCTCTCTGAGACGAGCCGAGATGTGGAAGGCCACGAATTCACGACCCCACGTTGGCGGCGAATGAGCTGGAGAAAAACCCGCACCTTCACAGCAGAGGTCTCGCCCAGCTTACAGGGAGTTCGCAGTCGACCGCAGTTTGCCAGCTAGACAATATGGGACTGAGACCAAAAAAACCGTCCGTGTTTCCTCACACTTTATCCGACACCGAGAGAAATCGCAGGATGGCCATTTGTCCAGAACTACTGAAACGGCACCACAAAGGAAGTTTTTTTGGTCGCATCATTACATGTGATGAGAAGTGGTGCTACTATAACAATCCTGACCTGTCTGTGCAATGGGTTAAGCCCTTTGAGTCGCCAGATCCTGTGCAACGTCGGGATATCCACGGAAAAAAAGAGTCTACTGACCGTTTTTTGGTCCACTGATGGAGTTGTGTTCTGGAAATTATTTCCACCAGGAAAGACTATAGATGCTGACTACGTCTGCCAAGAACTAGAGGAAATGGTCACCAACGCGGAGAAAAATGGACGAAAACGTGACCAGATCCTACTGCTCTTTGACAACTGCCGCCCACACATAGCGAAAAAATTCAAGAAAAATCGAAGGAGCTGCAGTTGGAAACTCTCCCTCATCCAGCTTACAGTCCAGATATTGCTCCATCGGACTACCATTTATTCAGAAGCCTCGAACACTGGTTGAGGGGAAAGCAGCTTAAGACCGAGGAGCACTTGAGGACCGAGTTGGACGCTTTTTTTGCATTGAAGCAGCGCTCATTCTACGACTACGGTATTCGAAGTCTCGCTCGTCGTTGGCAGAAAGTTGTTCGTTGTAATGGCTCCTACTTTGAATAAATTTGTTGCCTTGTGTTTAAGAAGAAAATAAAAATAAAAAATTTCAAGAACTTATGACTCACCCTAATAGAAGGGCTTGTACGAATCCAAAAGCATCACTGCAATCAGCGTGGGACCGTCTTCAAGATAGGCGGAAAATTAGAAAATCCATTCTAATCGTGAACACTGCTTTCAAGAGAGCTCAAAAACAGTTTTTATCGCGATCCCTGCCCTCAAGAAACTTTCAAGCACTGATTATTTACATATGTTATATCTCACACATTAACACATTAGGACACAGTTTTGTAAGGCATCACGGGAAAGTACTTAAAAGCAAGAAGTCGACCATTTCTTATACAATCACTACCATTTCTTTCCCCATGCTTCACTCATCTCGCAAAAGGCAAAGGATTATTTCGAGGAAAATGATGCCATTGTTGACCCCGTCCCTCTTCACTTATCACTTGGCTAAATAAGTTTCGTATGTCTCGTAAATAACAAACAGTCAACAATGCCGCGCGAGTGTTGAGAAAGGTCTTGAGCCTCCTACGCAAGTGTGTCTCAGCTATTCGTGCCTCAATATAGTGACAGGATCTGTGCGTGGGTTAGAGGGCGGAGAATGGAGGTGATTCTTTCTACTTTCGAACCCCTTAATTTCCCGTAGGAACATAACTTAGTCTGTGTGAGCTTCTGAGCGACCTCATAAACACCACCGTGGCAAGCGAGTAATACATAAAAACCCTGAAAATACTATTTGGACTGCAAGAGCTCCACCCTTTAAACACATCGGAGCCGACTAGGAATCCTCGCAAGGCCATCCCCATCATTTCAAAGATGATGAATGTTTTCTGGCCATATTCTGGCTCGCTGTCTCCGAATCTGGTATCGGATTTTGCCGCGGACATCTTTGAGAGAAGATGTAAGCATTTTTGGAACTTCGCGGAAAGGTAACGGTCAGCCAATTCTTAGGGTATTTAAAAAATGAATTCGGATTCGACTCAAACTTTCCACTGGAGGCTATTTAGGGCTCTGAACGCGAGTCAGGGGTCTGTTTTCGCTAGACTTAGTGTTACTGTTGGTTACGTTAGGCATAATACGTTTAAGCTCACGTCACCTACCCTGATATTTCAAAACTGGAAAATGGTCCTGAATGGATTCGTGTTCTGCGTCCCAAACAACACCCACAGAGAAATGTTTAGCCAAGTCTGAGACTTTGACCGAGCTACCGTATACTCACCGTAACCTACCCTACTCTGTCGAATTTCGACAGATTACGGTAGACAGATTCGTCTTCAACACTCCAGAAAACCCACACACATAAATTTTGGGCCTCATCTGTCGAACCATTCCGGAAATCGTCGAATATCGCGTTTCGCGCTCAAAAATTTCCAACGGTGCGAACCTTTGATTAAAATATGCTAAGGACTCTCGAAAAGTTTCGAATGAACACCAGATTTGTGATCAGCATTTCAAAAGACCTCAGAGGGAAATTTCTAGTCAGATCTGAAACGTTTTTCTGAAACGCTTTCAGAACCATACACACGTATCTGAAAAAGGCGCTCAAAAACAATTATAGGCTTCTAGTCTTATGAAATCTGTAACTCATGGATCCCCAACGTGTTCTTTTGAAAATGAAGAAACTGACTTAAAGGCACAGTCCAAGCTCAGGGACGAAATCCGAGATTTCCACATAATTGTGAAGTAGACCCACCACATATAACACCTGCCAATTGCGAGCTCTTAATTCCTCCGAATAAGCGAGATATAGGAGGACGCCACCCTTGGGCGCCCACATCCGGAAGCCACTTTGGCAAGCCCCTTTTACGATTTTTAGAGCTCAACAGTGGCAAAATGGATGATGCTTTAGTATCAATAGCCCTGTTCTTTCCTTCACTTTGAGCCTCTCTCTTTACTCAGGTCCGCTCACACACATCGGTTGCAAACGACGCAAGTTACAAGCCTCATACAACTCGTACACCATGCTTCCGCTGCGCAATGTTTGAGAGGCCTTAAATCCGTTTCTAGGGGGTCTTGTGTGATTATAGAGGCATCATTGAAACCAGTGTGGGACCGTTTTCAAGATATGGGCAGACAAACAGGAGAACGTATCTGAGCACAGTTAAACCTCAGAATCGTTTTTCTGTCTTCCCGTATATCCTTAGAACCCATTGATGTCTCTGGAGCCTCACAGGACCCCACGTAAACGAAGTCCTGGCCTCTCAAAAATTGAGCAGCGCGAGCATGGTGGACGAGTTGTCCGAGGCTTGTAACTTCTGCCATTTGCAGCCGATGTGCAGGGTCAGGCACACCGTTGTTCAGGACCTCAACGAAGCTACATCCCCTCCCTGGAGATCGAAAATTTTGCAAATTTTTTTTTCGAAAACGTTCCAAATTTTACTCACTATCAAATTGCAGATACCGGCAGAAATCTACATTTTGATGGATAAGAAATCTCTAACTAGGTTTGCATCAAGACCTCCGGGTGGGTGGAACCATTTTGTGAGTGCGTAAACCTTCACAGGTTCAAAAAGTTCGATTCCCAACTAGAATTGTTCAAAGAGAAGGGGTGCGAGCGCGGGTGGAAGAGGGGGTGTCACCGGCGATGGTTCTGCGGGCATTGCGTCAGACGCGGTTTGGCATTGGAGCGCATTATTTTTTCGACGGCTCGTCGCAATGGTAAATTAAACCCCTTGCTTCGGAATGCTCAAAAATGAAGAGTTTCCGAGCGACACCGCGGTAGTTAGTAGAAGATGGGACGCGAATAAAAATTCTAAATTTAGAATCTCAGGACTGTTTTTTTTTGAAAAAAAAATAGTGTCGTCGAATTTTGGCCAAAGGCGCGGTTCCGGACAACGTAAGACGTGTTTTAGGCAATTTTCTTCGTAATTTTATGGTCGTGGGAGGGATGTTAGGTATCAGTTTGTGGCGAATTTCATGGCAAATCCACATCCTTTTTTCAGAATTTTGAAAATCTTAAGTTTTATGGCGGAACTTACGTTGTCCGATTTTTGAAGTGAAGAATTCAAGCCGTAATAAGCTCGTTTAATAAATTTAACTCGTCTAAAAAATGTTTTATTGCCTGAAAATTTGAATACTGTCTATAATATGTCTAATACATCGTAATGTAAAGACACTTTCCTCACATGTACTGTTGTGGTGCTGCACTATTGTTCTCTTTGATCTTTTTGTTGCTATTACAATACGTAAGGTAACCAGTTCCGAACTTCTTTTTCCAAGACCTGTTTTCCTCACAGAAAGAGGATTGCGACTGATGAACCCCCGAATTTTTTAAGTTTTGACCCGGAGTTTTTACATCCCCCTCCAAAGTGTGTGAGCTGACCAGAGCAGATAGAGGCTGTGAATGAAGGGAAGAATGGGGCTATTGATCGAAAACCATCGCTCATCTCGCCACTGTTGAGCTCGAAAGATCGTGAAAGGGGGGGGGGGTGCCAAAGTGGCTTCTCGAGGTTGGGGCCCCAGAGTAGCTTGCTTCTCTATCTCGGTTATCAGCAGGAATTGAGAGCTCCCACTTGGCAGGTGTTATATAGGGTGGGTGTGTTTGACAAATATGTGTTTTCTCAGATTTCGTCCCTGAGCTTGGACTGTGCCTTTGTATGACCAGGCCTGGTTGCCAGAAGACCCATGTAGCCATGTTCTCCGATCTACCACCTTTCGGGTACTCGCAGAAACCCTATTTCAGCTGCCGGAGCAATAATAGAAAAAAATTAGTTTTTTATTTGAAAAAAATCAAAAAGTGTTTTGCGTTCAATTTCCTCCAAGGGGAGGCTACACATTTGAGGTGCTGAACAGGAATATGGACAAGTTTCTGATTATCTGAACGATGAAGACAGTTACGGTAAATAATTTTTCTTACCTACAGAGATCTCAACTTTTACGCTCGTAACTTTTCCTTTGACTATTACTCGGGCAGCTAGGATAGGGTTTTTATGACTGCCCGGGAGGTAGTTGATGAGAAAATCCTGGTTTCATAGTTTGTTCTGGCAACCAGGTCTGGTCAATTCCTTGTCAGTCATCATGCTCAGTACGTCAAATAACCCTTCACTGAAACTATTGAGCCACATTCATCCAAGAACTACAAACGTCATGTTCAGTTGAGCTGTCGGAAAGAAAAAAATCGACTGGGCATAACTTTTCTCGTAGTGGTCCGCAGCAAAATCCGAGTTCATTTTCGAAGAGCGCGTGACAGAATTGACTAGCAAACATTCATCAGCTTTCTGATCCGGGGGAACACCATGCGAGGCTCCCTAGAGAGTATTGTTCGGCAGAACGTTTGGTTATGTAAAGAGTAGCGCGATCAAATGTGAGTAGTCAATGAGAGCTTAACACTTGTGTTTGCAGTAGTTCGCGCGAGACTCTGGTTTTTGATGTGTCAAGCTCAGCGTGGGTACACATGTAGTGCGCGTGCTGGAATATCAGTAGTAGTCTCATGTACAAATGTTAGATGAGGAGTTCAAGTTTCTTATCAGATTTCTTACTTGAAGTTGGTCCAAGTAAAAACTTTCCATTATATGGTTCACAAGCTCCAGGTGAAGGCAAGATTCTCTTCCTATTTACTTCACTCTCACATGTTTTCCTACTTTGCGAGGAGTGGAGAACAAACCTACTGCATACGTCATGCTGTAAAGGAGCCTTTTCATGAAGGTACTCTCGAAGGTGCATATTACCCAATGAGTAACCCGCTTGAACTCCGGCTGATCTCACTGAGCGAGGCTGCAGTTTGTAGACCAAGTGTTGATTGTTGGCCTAGTACACGGAGGTTTTGTATGCTCCTCCGAGTACTTAAGCATCGCCTGAGCGACTCCGCGACCAGTTGGATTTCCTAATTCTTAACTGAGTGTATGCAGGAAATTTTCCGATGTTAACAACACTTATCAATCTTCCACAATTTTCCGGATGTAATATGTGGCCTTTTCATTTAGAATTTCGAAAGTAATCCTTTTCCGGCTTCTCTCGATGAGCTCACTATTCATTACTTTTTGCTGAGAAATTTGCTACAATTTTCTGCCTAAATTTCCTCCTCGCATAGGTTAAGTTATGTACATCACCTCCGTTGACTCTACGCATATGTACAAAGTGATAGTTTACTTCGAATACATATACCTGCCGTTTTGGAGAATTCCTTATAAACACAGATTTGTTCAGAATGCTCACCCTAACCCTTACCTCGCTACTGGTTTTGGTATCTACAGTAGAGTCAGCTGCAAATCAACTTCAAACACGACCTCGCCGGCAGAATTCCTATACGATATACTATATTTGCGGGAGGTATCCAAATCAATACATTTCATATTACCGTGAGTTTGACACTAATATCAACTTTTTTGATGATTCGTTGTTCGTTGTGAGAAGGTAACACAGAGTAACACGATCGTTCATCAAGTCTCAGCCATGTTCTTGGACCCTCTCCGATATCAGACCGGTAGCTATTATGCTTGGCCTTCAGACCGTAAACAAGTTGTTAATAAGGCGTCTAAGAAAGCAATGATTTTGAGGCCACACTACAAAAAACCCACATCCGATTTTTTCTTCCCAATACTGTCAATGGGATTCATTATTAATATGTAGGGTTACACGATCGAACCAAGTGGATGTAGTTGGCAAAGCTCGAGATTTCAATGTTACTTGTTCATAATATCATAGCCTTGTCGAAACAGTTCTGTGGTCTAAAAGCGCGTTTCCTATGTCGATCCCCTAGCGCAAGGAACAGAAGCGCCACAACGATATTAGGCCTTTAAAGGCAGTGGTCGCGATCAAATACGCTTGTCGTCTTTCTCCCTCTAAACCTTTTTCTGGGTCAAGTAGTAGGACCTATAAGAAAAAATCGCGAAACAAACACTGTCTTGGGCCAAATTCGAAGCCTGAACTTTCGCGTCTTTTGATTATGGACGAGCCCACTCCACATCATCGGCATCGATGATCTCTAATATCAAGAACATCAGCTGGCTTGAAATTGAATTTCAATCAACGAACCTTCGAATTTATGCACACATCTAGTCAAAAACATTGACTGGAGTGCTTTCTTTCACTGCTCAACTGTTTTTATTAGGTAAAGTTGCATTTAATTCTTCCTCTGAACGTCGATGGCATGAGACTGCGACCTTTTTGGGCAGCGCTGTGCACGTGTGCACGAAATGACTTCTTTGGGCCCTAGAAACTCTGATTCTAGCCCGTTTTTCACCGCGCTACTTTCATAGTCTTTCAGCTGTTTTTGATCTTAGCTGATTTTTGGTAGTTTTTTTCGATAACGTTTGTCATCGTGACCACTGCCTTTAAGAAATAAGGATTGTTTTCTATTTCCAGAGATCCTTGCTTTTAATCATGTGCACAAGAAGCTTCTTATTTTATAGAATTTTCGAAACAAGAAAGACAGAGAGAATTATTTCCCTAACAAAAGACGTTCAAATGTCCAACGTTTATGTAGTACACCAATCTCACTATGATAGGGTGGGGCAGAAAGAAGAATGCTTCTCGGGCCTTGGAAAAAATCTTTTCCAAGATTTGAGAGTTTTTTTTCTGTTCTTGTCGCTGTATTCGACAATCTCGTAGACATATAACAGTCTACGACATCGGTAAAAGGCGATCGTGCGGCTGCGTATTTTCACTAAGCATACTGTAGGTTGGGCAATGATTTACGGCAAAGTTGTAATTTTTTCCTGAAATTTGAAGAAAAAACATCGGGCACGTTGAAAAACGGTGCGACCCCCGCACACAAGCGTTATCGATGTAAAATACAACTTTGCCGCGGATTATGGCGAAAAACTACAGTACGCTTAGTGGAATACGCAATCGCACGACCGCCCTTTCTGTAGGCGTAGACTGTATGTACATGAGAAAGATAGAAAAAAAACCAGGAAAAGGTTTTTTGCACGTTTGCCGCCCCTTCAAATTTCTGAACAGCTGGTCGAACCTCCACAGTGACAGAGCCAAGCTCATAGATTGTAGTGGTCGTAAATTCCGTGACATGATGGCGGTTGCACACATCACGCTAAAGTCAACGTCAGTTTTATTTCAATTGCTACTGAATCTCCTACAAGCTGTATTGTAGTGAACAAGAATGAATTCCATATTTTCGCTGATCAATATGATTCTTCGTCCTTGCTCCTTGATGTAGAAGAGGTTGATCACCAGGGGCCGGGTTCATTAACGACAACCCCATGACTGCGAGAGAGGGGTATGAAGCGCGGAATATGAGAGTAGGTACTCAGGTCCGAATCTACTTTTTATCGCTGACAAATTCAGATTTCAACCGAATTAAGTCACATAGGTAACGTCATGCTCGGCTTCACCAAGACAACTCGTACCAGCACTTTTGTCAGCTGCTCTAAAAACCTGAGCCCTTATCTCCAGCTGCACCTCGTATCCAACATTTTCCAGGGGAGCATAATAGTTGCATCATTACGTGAAAATGTATAGAACACGAAACATGTGATGGGATGGCGATAAGGAAACACTATAAGTGAGAGCCATCGAAAGCACTGAAACAGTTGTCATTTTTGACTCGAGAAATTACCTTGTAGTTTGATTTTCTGGGAGGTTTCTCTGGGAAACGCACCACTACTAAAACTGTTCATTTCTACTTTGATTTCTTGCCCGTTTTCATTCCTAGCCTTGTCCCGATTTTTGTTTCTCAGCAGAAAGTGGTGAGCAACTTGCAGTGACTTTTAAGAGAACTAAGAACACAGAAACGTTTTCCTTTCTTCAGCCTTATTCAAAGGTCAACTAGAAAATATTATTGAATAAGTTGAGCAAAGTTAGATTTGCAGCCTGCCCATGCACAAACTGTGGTTCGACGTGCTCAACGCCATGTAGGACGACAATGTTTTGCCAGACCATCGACATCAACATGCGGTGTGTAAATGGTTGCTGCAAGGTCAGTGCAAAAACCTTAACTATCTTAGCTTACCATGAATTTAATGATTGCAAGGACATCAAGATCAATTTTTAGAGGAACCAATCCTACCCACCAATCACGTCGACGACCACTCTAGCTCCGGGTAGGTCAACTATAGTTCACTTTGCGCATTCATGGAACGGCTGGCACAGAAGAAAATCATAGCATACTTTCATCCTAGCAAACAATCTATTTGTTAGTCACAATGCTACCTAGAATGGTATTCTAGAAATTTGTCTCCTGGTTTGGGTTTTGGTCAATAGCATTACTTTTTTTCCAAAACCGCTTCTGCAATGGTATTTTTTGTTATCGATATTGCAAGTCTTTTGAAAACATTGTTGAGGTAGAAACTCAACTGTCAGTGTTCAGCGCCAAATCCCCTGTGTGAAGGACGAGAAGCATCAGCTGGCTATTGTCAAGCAAACAGATCCTGCCCGGTGGGATTCCTCTGTAATGGCAACAGTGTGTGCTGTCGATGTGCTTACGGGACCAGCATAGGTTAGTGATTGCTACATACTCTTGAATGGACAACTATCATTACATGGTTTCTTTGAGCCAAACAGCGGGTTACATAATGTGTGTTCGAATGAGAATGGCGGCCCATGCGGACGGCGTGCTTGGCAGGCGGCCGTCGCATGTGCCGCTCTCGGACGAGTGTTGGATTCGAACGGCGGCCATCCCCCTCCCCCTGCTGCAGAGCTGATTGATCGGCGCAGTGTTTGCTGCCAGCCGGTGTCGGCCCCGTTCGTAGTCGATGGCTGTGGGGCACGTTTCGCATGCTCGTCCGAGGGCGGCGAACGCGACGGCCGCCTGCCAAGCACGCAGGCCGCATGGGCCGCCATTCTCATTCGGACACACTACATAAAGAGTTAGGTGTTGACATTGACCAATTGCAGTCGCTCGGTAGGGAAAGTTGACTGTTAGGTACAATACCCTTGCTAAGTTTTGTAAAAACGGGGAACATCTGGCAAACTTGACAAAAAAGCTTCCGAGGCAAGCAACTTTTTTGAATGAAGACTTTTTCGAAGTCTGAAAACGCTATTATTTTCGAAGATCGAATTGCTACATAATTATGTCACTTGTGTGCCGAAGTTCCCTAAAGTCGCTTTGTTTGTGAAGGAAATAGTTTTTGCAATCGTTTTTCAAAAACTTCGCGCGCGGCGAATTGCGGCGAAACTTTGAGCAGTAATTGTACAAGTGATAGTGGAGCAATCTGTATGTTTTCTTCACAAATTAGGTGCAGGTGAGAGAATCTCAAGATTCATGTTAGTTGAACTTTCGAAATCCTTCGTTTAAGAGTCCAGGGTATCGCAACAAAAGTCCGACTTTTCAGGTAGTTCTCAAGCGTGTTTAATGAAGGATTTTGAAAATTCAACCAACACAAACCTTGAGATTCTCTCACCTGCGCCTAATTCATGAGGAGAACATGCAGATTGCTCCTCTATTACTTGTACAAGTACTGCTCAAAGTTTCGCCGCACTTCGCCGCGCGCGACGTGTTTGAAAAACGATTGCAGAAAACTGTTTCTTTCAAAAAGAAAGCGATTTTAGGGACTTTGGCCTAAAGGTCGTATGATTAGGTAACAATTTGATCTGTGAATATGACAGCGTTTTCAAAATTTAAAAAAGTCTTCGTTAAAAAAATTTACATGCATCGGACGCCTTCTTGCCAAGTTTGCCAGATGCTCCCCGTTTTTACAAAACTTAGCGCGGGTATTGTATGTTAAAAATGCGGTTGGAGACTTGAGGTCAGTGCCTGTGAGCCAGAACTAGGAGAGCGTTAGTAGAGTAGGGACCGAACTGAAAATAATTTCATGAATGGTCCACTATTCCAGGATTGAATTCATCCTCGAGTTCGAGGTCTTGAATTTTTTCATATAGTCTATTTCCTTCGGAATGAATCTTTCGGGAAACTAGGATACTCCGCGCTTCTCCGCTTTGCCGAATATTCAGGCATTTTGAAAAATAGGGTACTCAAATATTCCACTCATGACAAAAAATTGTTGCGTTCTTCTTACATCAGGAATCCAGTGCTGGGTATTTAAGATTTCTTAAAGGCAGTGTTCACGATAATCTTCGAGTTCGAGATTAATGGCTAAATCGATTGTTTGGCCCCCGGGTAGAACAGAAATGACGAAGAATTCGAGGAAAAAAACCCCAGAAGAGCACCAAATCCTAAACTCTCACCCCACCTTTTTACTCTCACTAGGACTGTTCGCTGTGACAATGAAATCTTCTGTGGACCCGTCTTTTGGAATGTGCTACTCTCTGTTGTTCTGTTCATTCCTTTGGAACCTAACTAATACTGATGGCGTTGATGTTGGAACTCGAGATGCGGTGGATGATATTTTGACGAACCGCTTTTTATTCGCAACGTTTCGGGTCGTAGACCCTTCTTCAGGCGGCTATAATGGAAAAATACATAGACAAAATGATACAGATTTACCGTCTAACACATTAAATCAAAGCTAACCTAGCGGCAGCGGCAAGGGAGGTGGAAGGGAGGAGGGTATTAGGGTCCTCCAGACGATTTGCCGGCTAAGGGAGCGCCGAGGTAGCGAATGACTTGAGAACGGCTGATGGTCAGTGGTCAATATCGTCTCGCCGGATGGTCAGCATCATCATCGCGTCTTTCATCTCCTCGCGATTATTCATCGGTGGTTCATTCAGCTTAATTTCCAATGCTTCTCTTATCTTCCTTTCGGCCGTATCTGCAATGTTCTTCCATATCACACTTGCTCTCATTTCGGGTGTGGCTTCGTCCCAGTGTTTCAGGGTTCTGTGCTTCGAAAACGCACTGTTTGGATACGAAGATGGTGTTCGAAGAGCTCGCATGTGCTCATCTAATCTCTTGTATAAAGGCCTACCAGTCTCGCCTATATAGAACTCTCCACATACTTGACATGTGACCTTGTATACGGTATTCGAGATTTGGCATATTTGTCCGTCCGTGGTGCAGTATACACAGCCTGGTCTTCCACAACGGTCTTCGTAAGGTCTGGACGATGTGAGGAGTTGACGAAGGGTTGTTGGGGGCCTGAGAACAAGGCGGAGGGGGAGGCCCGATGTGCGGACCGCTCTGGTGACGTCCTTTGCGAATGCTTCGTTGACATAAGGGAGAACAAGAGTGGTTTCAGATTGGTAATGGTACGGGCGCCTTGTGCCAAAGTTGTTTTCTACGTAGCCGTTCTGTTGTAACACTTCTATCAGTCTTTCCACTCCTCTTGTCGGTCAGATGTTAGTTTCCGTGCGGTGTTCAGCACGCTGCGTACAACACTGCTCTTCATGTGGGTAGGATGACAGCTTCGGCAGTGTATTAGGATATCCTTTGACGCCGGCTTTTTGTACCCCATTGTTAGCACATGACCAGACTCGATTTTGATCTTAGTGTTCAGGAACGGAAGATAGTGGTCTGCTCCTGGTTCCTCAGCTGTCAAACTTATCGTTTCATATTGCGAATCAAAACGACTGAGGATGTCACGCAGAGTACTGCCGGATTTGGCCACTACGATGATGTCGTCAATGTAGCGACCATAGTAGAGCACATCTCCTCTCAAGCAACTTCTTTCCAACCTGTCCATGAATAGAATTGCTAACAATGGTGCGAGTCTATTTCCCATTGCTAGCCCGCGCGTCTGCCGGTAGATGACTTTTCGGAACCGGAAAAAGTTGAACTCTACGGCCGCACGTAACAATATTTGTATATCGTCCATCTTCAGATTGTAGAGCTGTATCTCCTCTTTATGTTCACGTAGGGAACTCAGACATGCCTCGATAGCTGCGTTTGTGTCCACGTTAGTATACAGCGCGGTTACGTCAAAACTCTGATATTGCACATCGGTAGAAGAGAAATCACAATTTCTGAGACCATGGAGAAACTCATCAGTGTTTACCAGGTGCGATGGAACGAACTTCAGAAGAGGTGACAGTATGTGATGCAAAAACCAGCTGACACCATCGGTGGGTCCTTCGCAAGAAGATACAATGGGGCGCGTCCTAATTCGGTCGTCCTTCAAGGCCTCTCTCGCATCAAGTGGGGGAAGCTTGTGGGTTTTCACCAGCTGGTAATACGTAAGGACCGTGGCGTGTGTGGGAAGGAGTCGCCTTACAATCTTGACATCCACTTTTCTATCTAATGTGGCCTTAATGGCGTTCTGAAGCTTCTTACAATTGCTGTTGTATTCCGCCATGGGGGAGATAACGTACGTGTCTTGATCAGATAGCGTATTCAGGCATAGGTTGACATCTCTTTCCTGTGTCATCACAACGAAACCTCCACACTTGTCGCCAATCGAGAAGCGTAAAGTCGAGCGTAGTTGAATGGCTTTCCTCAGTCCAGCTCGTTCTGCCGTGGTCATATTATCTGGCGGCCTAGTTCTGCGGTGGCACTCCACAATACGAAGGAGTTCGGACTCCAAGGTGGATAGCCTTGAAAGCCAAGTCGGGATGTTCCTGGGAGCGCTGACAAACTTCCTCGGGAAAGGCACAGATTTGGCTAAGTGCTGGTCCAGAGTAGGAACTGTCGAGCCAATCTATTCCTTCCATTTCTGAGTGAACGCATACTTGCGTAGGGCAGTAACTATCTCTGTTTTTATCCTATCATTCAGGAGTGGGCGAGGTGCGAAACTCGGTCCGAGGTTCAACGTAGACTCTACGTCACTGTCGATAATGCCTCCAACAATGACGGTGCAGCGTTTTGGGGGGACTGCTCCGCGGATCATGAAAGTCTCACGTCGTGGTTCATACCGTCTCAAATCTTCAAGTTTTTGACGCAATCTCTCTTTTGTTGAAGATCGGAGTTCTTCACAGGACGACCTGTTATACTCGAGCAGTTGGGTCCAACAATCCTGACTGGGTCTTGCTTGCAGAAGCGTTCTAAGACCAACGATTTTCCGAATGCATTGCGAACGACATTTGCGAAATATGCCAAATCTCGAATACCGTCTACAAGGTCACATGTCAAGTATGTGGAGAGTTCTATATAGGCGAGACTGGTAGGCCTTTATACAAGAGATTGGATGAGCACATGCGAGCTCTTCGAACACCATCTTCGTATCCAAACAGTGCATTTTCGAAGCACAGAACCCTGAAACACTAGGACGAAGCCGCACCCGAAATGAGAGCAAGTGTGATATGGAAGAACATTGCAGATACGGCCGAAAGGAAGATAAGAGAAGCATTGGAAATTAAGCTGAATGAACCACCGATGAATAATCGCGGGGAGATGAAAGGCGCGATGATGATGCTGACCATCCGGCGAGACGATATTGACCACTGACCATCAGCCGTTCTCAAGTCATTCGCTACCTTGGCGCTCCCTTAGCCGGCAAATCGTCTGGAGGACCCTAATACCCTCCTCCCTTCCACCTCCCTTGCCGCTGCCGCTAGGTTAGCTTTGATTTAATGGGTTAGACGGTAAATCTGTATCATTTTGTCTATGCATCTTTCCATTATAGCCGCCTGAAGAAGGGTTTACGACCCGAAACGTAGCGAATATAAAGCGGTTCGTCAAAATATCATCCACCGCATCTCGAGTTTCAACATCAACGCCATCAATGATCATCAAATGAAGCTCAGGAATCAAGTAATACTAAGTAATACTGTTTTACCTAAAATATTTCTTCATTTTCGATTAACACAATTTTTCACCGGTTACAACCGCCGTGAACATGTTCATCCAATCGGACAACTAGTCCAGGCCAGAGAATAATGTCACTGAATTAAGACGTTTTGGTGCGTTTCAAGCCGTTTCTTCGTAATTTTGGCAACACTCGGTGGCCAACGCATTGATTTGAGTGGAAATCTCCGGAACGAATTTCACCGTGAACACTGCCTTCAAACGAGTCTATTTTTTATATGTCTAGTATACTCGAAGCCATGTTGTGTTACTGTCCATACCGCATTCTCTCAATTAAAAGCATACCTCTATTTGTAGTTCATTTCAGATCGAGATAAGGAGTAACTATTTAGATTCTAGGACAGTGTTACGGCTTAGAAAAGGACGGTAATATCAGCGAATGTGCACGCGATGTGACTCGATCAGATTTGAATAGATGACTTTTCATGGTTATTCATAGCGGAAATCACAGTTTTTGACTAAAATTTACACTATGAGAATTTCAAAAAAAAGGTTGAAAAACAGATTCAAACCCTTAATTCGAAGTACACTTCTATTAGAAGTACACCTGAAAAGAGACCTGAAATATAGAAGTGCAGGTATTTCGAAAAGGGAAAATACGATGTTTTGTGGTGCCACACGTTAGCTGGCCGCTCACCGTAGAGTCGATCACGCTGAGCGGGCAGCCACCCAATGCGCCATTACTCGACGCAGCATTCTACACTAAGAAGATTGACATGTTTATTGACTGAACAATAATTGTTTTTCGAGATCCCTTTGATTCGCTCCAGCCGCGAAGCGGCTGGAGAGGTTTGGTTTTGCCTAGGCCTTGTGATCACTTAGAATTTTATAAAATAGTTTATAGAGTCTTTGAAACAGAATTTCTGAACACTTCATTCTAGATATAAGTGAAGGGGTCCAGAAGACACCTGCTGTCCTAATTTCAGCCAAATCGGTTCACAAATAACAAAGTTGTGAGCCCGAAAGCTTAAGAAATTTTCATGGTGTGCGCCGTAGGCCGTAGGCCGTGGGCCGTCACGCTTTTCAGTCCTCATTGCTAATAGCCACAGCCAATGGACGCTGCAATTAACTTGGCAGACAGGTAAGTTGGTAGGGGGTACGTAGGCTGGTAAGTAATCGATTTGTAGGTGAATGGGGCTTCTGATGACGTCATCGGGACGTCGTGAAAAGCGCTTCGGGCTTCTGTACACGTCATTGGGACGTCGTGAAAAGTGCTTCGGGCTTCTGATGACGTCATCGAGACGTCGTGAAAAGTGCTTCGGGCTTCTGATGACGTCATTGGGACGTCGTGAAAAGTGCTTCGGGCTTCTGATGACGTCATCGAGACGTCGTGAAAAGTGCTTCGGGCTTCTGATGACGTCATCGGGACGTCGTGAAAAGTGCTTCGGGCTTCTGATGACGTCATTGGGACGTCGTGAAAAGTGCTTCGGGCTTCTGATAACGTCATCGAGACGTCGTGAAAGGTGCTTCGGGCTTCTGATGACGTCATCGGTACGTCGCGAAAAGTGCTTCGGGCTGGATATGACGTCGTCGGGACGTCGTGAAAAGTGCTTCGGGCTTCTGATGACGTCATCGGGACGTCATCTTGGATGAAGGACGTCGTGAAGTGCTTCAGGGCTTCTGATGACGTCATCGGGACGTCGTGAAAAAGTGCTTCGGGCTTCTGATGACGTCATCAGGACGTCGTGAAAAGTGCTTCGGGCTTCTGATGACGTCATTGGGACGTCGTGAAAAGTGCTTCCGGGCTTCTGATGACGTCATCGAGACGTCGTGAAAGGTGCTTCGGGCTTCTGATGACGTCATCGGGACGTCGTGAAAAGTGCTTCGGGCTTCTGATGACGTCATCGGGACGTCGTGAAAAGTGCTTCGGGCTTCTGATGACGTCATCGAGACGTCGTGAAAGGTGCTTCGGGCTTCTGATGACGTCGTCGGGACGTCGTGAAAAGTGCTTCGGGCTGCTGATGACGTCGTCGGGACGTCGTGAAAAGTGCATCGGGCTTCTGATGACGTGATCGGGACGTCGGGAAAAGCGAGTCGGGCTTCGGATGACGTCATCGGGACGTCGTGAGAAGTGCTTCGGGCTTCGGATGGCGTCATTGGGACGTCGTGAAAGGTGCTTCGGGCTTCTGATGACGTCGTCGGGACGTCGTGAAAAGTGCTTCGGGCTTCTGTACACGTCATTGGGACGTCGTGAAAAGTGCTTCGGGCTTCTGATGACGTCATCGAGACGTCGTGAAAGGTGCTTCGGGCTTCTGATGACGTCGTCGGGACGTCGTGAAAAGTGCTTCGGGCTTCTGATGACGTCGTCGGGACGTCGTGAAAAGTGCTTCGGGCTTCTGATGACGTCATCGGGACGTCGTGAAAAGTGCTTCGGGCTTCGGATGACGTCATCGGGACGTCGTGAAAAGTGCTTCGGGCTTCTGATGACGT
This sequence comes from Aplectana chamaeleonis, assembly GCA_029168955.1. Taxonomy (NCBI): domain Eukaryota; kingdom Metazoa; phylum Nematoda; class Chromadorea; order Rhabditida; family Cosmocercidae; genus Aplectana; species Aplectana chamaeleonis. The sequence continues at coordinate 1,644,333 of JAPDOI010000119.1, read as the reverse complement.
CATCAGGACGTCGTGAAAAGTGCATTTGGCTTCTGATGACGTCGTCGGGACGTCGTGAAAAGTGCTTCAGGCTTCTGATGACGTCATCGGGACGTCGTGAAAAGTGCTTCGGGCTTCTGATGACGTCATCGTGACGTCGTGAAAAGTGCTTCGGGCTTCTGATGACGTCATCGGGACGTCGTGGAAAGTGCATCGGGCTTCTGACGACGTCATCGGGACGTCGTGAAAAGTGCTTCGGGCTTCTGATGACGTCATCGGGACGTCGTGAAAAGTGCTTCGGGCTTCTGATGACGTCATCGGGACGTCGTGAAAAGTGCTTCGGGCTTCTGATGACGTCATCGAGACGTCGTGAAAAGTGCATTTGGCTTCTGATGACGTCGTCGGGACGTCGTGAAAAGTGCTTCAGGCTTCTGAAGACGTCATCGGGACGTCGTGAAAAGTGCTTCGGGCTTCGGATGACGTCATCGGGACGTCGTGAAAAGTGCTTCGGGCTTCTGATGACGTCATCGGGACGTCGTGAAAAGTGCTTCGGGCTTCTGATGACGTCATCAGGACGTCGTGAAAAGTGCTTCGGGCTTCTGATGACGTCATCGGGACGTCGTGAAAAGTGCTTCGGGCTTCTGATGACGTCATCGAGACGTCGTGAGAAGTGCTTCGGGCTTCTGATGACGTCATCGGGACGTCGTGAAAAGTGCTTCGGGCTTCTGATGACGTCATCGAGACGTCGTGAAAGGTGCTTCGGGCTTCTGATGACGTCATCGGGACGTCGTGAAAAGTGCATTTGGCTTCTGATGACGTCGTCGGGACGTCGTGAAAAGTGCTTCGGGCTTCTGTACACGTCATTGGGACGTCGTGAAAAGTGCTTCGGGCTTCTGATGACGTCATCGAGACGTCGTGAAAGGTGCTTCGGGCTTCTGATGACGTCGTCGGGACGTCGTGAAAAGTGCTTCGGGCTTCTGTACACGTCATTGGGACGTCGTGAAAAGTGCTTCGGGCTTCTGATGACGTCATCGAGACGTCGTGAAAGGTGCTTCGGGCTTCTGATGACGTCGTCGGGACGTCGTGAAAAGTGCTTCGGGCTTCTGATGACGTCGTCGGGACGTCGTGAAAAGTGCATCGGGCTTCTGATGACGTCATCGGGACGTCGTGAAGAGTGCTTGGCTGGGCTTCTGGATGACGCGTCATTGGGACGTCGTGAAAAGTGCTTCGGGCTTCTGATGACGTCATCGAGACGTCGTGAAAACGTACTGGGCATGACGTCATTGAGAAGTCGTCAAAAGTGCTTCGGGCTTCTGATGACGTCATTGGGACGTCGTGAAAAGTGCTTCGGGCTTATGATGACGTCATCGGGACGTCGTGAAAAGTGCTTCGGGCTTCTGATGACGTCGTCGGGACGTCGTCAAAAGTGCTTCGGGCTTCTGATGACGTCATTGGGAAGTCGTCAAAAGTGCTTCGGGCTTCTGATGACGTCATTGGGACGTCGTGAAAAGTGCTTCGGGCTTATGATGACGTCATCGGGACGTCGTGAAAAGTGCTTCGGGCTGCTGATGACGTCGTCGGGACGTCGTGAAAAGTGCTTCGGGCTTCTGATGACGTCATCGGGACGTCGTGAAAGTGCTTCGGGCTTCGGATGACGTCATCGGGACGTCGTGAAAAGTGCTTCCGGGCTTCGGATGACGTCATTGGGACGTCGTGAAGGTGCCTGGGGCTTCTGATGACGTCGTCGGGACGTCGTGAAAAGTGCTTCGGGCTTCTGATGACGTCATTGGGACGTCGTGAAAAGTGCTTCGGGCTTCTGATGGCGTCATCGAGACGTCGTGAAGGTGCTTCCGGGCTTCTGATGACGTCGTCGGGACGTCGTGAAAAGTGCTTCAGAGCTGCTGATGACGTCATCGGGACGTCGTGAAAGTGCATCGGGCTTCTGATGACGTCATCGGGACGTCGTGAAAGTGCTTCGGGCTTCGGATGACGTCATCGGGACGTCGTGAAAAGTGCTTCGGGCTTCTGATGACGTCATCAGGACGTCGTGAAAAGTGCATTTGGCTTCTGATGACGTCGTCGGGACGTCGTGAAAAGTGCTTCAGGCTTCTGAAGACGTCATCGGGACGTCGTGAAAGGTGCTTCGGGCTTCTGATGACGTCGTCGGGACGTCGTGAAAAGTGCTTCGGGCTTCTGATGACGTCATCGAGACGTCGTGGAAAGTGCATCGGGCTTCTGATGACGTCATCGGGACGTCGTGAAAAGTGCATTTGGCTTCTGATGACGTCGTCGGGACGGCGCGAAAGTGAAAGTGTGACGTCATCGGGACGTCGTGAAAAGTGCTTCGGGCTTCTGATGACGTCATTGGGACGTCGTGAAAAAGTGCTTCGGAGGCTTCTGATGACGTCACCGAGACGTCGTGAAAGGTGCTTCGGGCTTCTGATGACGTCGTCGGGACGTCGTGAAAAGTGCTTCGGGCTTCTGATGACGTCGTCGGGACGTCGTGAAAAGTGCTTCGGGCTTCTGTACACGTCATTGGGACATCGTGAAAAGTGCTTCGGGCTTCGGATGCCGTCATCGGGACGTCGTGAAAAGTGCTTCGGCTTCTAATGACGTCATCGGGACGTCGTGAAAAGTGCTTCCGGGCTTCTGATGACGTCGTCGGGACGTCGTGAAAAGTGCTTCAGGGCTTCTGATGACGTCATCAGGACGTCGCGAAAAGTGCTTCGGGCTTCTGATGACGTCATCGGGACGTCGTGAAAAGTGCTTCGGGCTTCTGATGACGTCATCGGGACGTCGTGAAAAGTGCATTTGGCTTCTGATGACGTCGTCGGGACGTCGTGAAAAGTTCTTCAGGCTTCTGAAGACGTCATCGGGACGTCGTGAAAGGTGCTTCGGGCTTCTGATGACGTCGTCGGGACGTCGTGAAAAGTGCTGCGGGCTTCTGATGACGTCATCGAGACGTCGTGGAAAGTGCATCGGGCTTCTGATTACGTCATCGAGACGTCGTGAAAGGTAAGCTGGGCTTCTGATGACGTCATCGGGACGTCGTGAAGAAAGTGCATTCGGGCTTCTGATGACGTCGTCGGGACGTCGTGAAAAGTGCTTCAGGCTTCTGAAGACGTCATCGGGACGTCGTGAAAAGTGCTTCGGGCTTCGGATGACGTCATCGGGACGTCGTGAAAAGTGCTTCGGGCTTCTGATGACGTCATCAGGACGTCGTGAAAAGTGCTTCGGGCTTCTGATGACGTCATCGGGACGTCGTGAAAAGTGCTTCGGGCTTCTGATGACGTCATCGAGACGTCGTGAAAGGTGCTTCGGGCTTCTGATGACGTCGTCGGGACGTCGTGAAAAGTGCTTCGGGCTTCTGATGACGTCGTCGGGACGTCGTGAAAAGTGCTTCAGGCTTCTGAAGACGTCATCGGGACGTCGTGAAAAGTGCTTCGGGCTTCGGATGACGTCATCGGGACGTCGTGAAAAGTGCTTCGGGCTTCTGATGACGTCATCAGGACGTCGTGAAAAGTGCTTCGGGCTTCTGATGACGTCATCGGGACGTCGTGGAAAGTGCATCGGGCTTCTGATGACGTCATCGAGACGTCGTGAAAGGTGCTTCGGGCTTCTGATGACGTCATCGGGACGTCGTGAAAAGTGCATTTGGCTTCTGATGACGTCGTCGGGACGTCGTGAAAAGTGCTTCAGGCTTCTGAAGACGTCATCGGCACGTCGTGAAAAGTGCTTCGGGCTTCTGATGACGTCATCAGGACGTCGTGAAAAAAGCTTCCGGGCTTCTGATGACGTCATCGGGACGTCGCGAAAAGTGCTTCGGCCTTCTGATGACGTCATCGGGACGTCGTGAAAAGTGCTTCGGGCTTCTGATGACGTCATCAGGACGTCGTGAAAAGTGCTTCGGGCTTCGGATGACGTCATCGGGACGTCGTGAAAAGTGCTTCGGGCTTCTGATGACGTCATCAGGACGTCGTGAAAAGTGCTTCGGGCTTCTGATGACGTCGTCGGGACGTCGTGAAACGTGCTTCAGGCTTCTGAAGACGTCATCGGGACGTCGTGAAAAGGGCTTCGGGCTTCTGATGACGTCATCGGGACGTCGTGAAGAGTGCTTCGGGCTTCTGATGACGTCATTAGGACGTCGTGAAAAGTGCTAAGGGCTTCTGATGACGTCATCGGGACGTCGTGAAAAGTGCTTCCGGCTTCTGATGACGTCATGGGGACGTCGTGAAAAGTGCATCTGGCTTCTGATGACGTCGTCGGGACGTCGTGAAAATGCATTTGGCTTCTGATGACGTCGTCGTGACGTCGTGAAAAGTGCTTCGGGCTTCTGATGACGTCATCGGGACGTCGTGAAAAGTGCTTCGGGCTTCTGATGACGTCATCGGGACGTCGTGAGAAGTGCTTCGGGCTTCTGATTACGTCAACGGGAAGTCGTGAAAAGTGCTTCGGGGTTCTGGTGACGTCATCGGGACGTCGTGAAAAGTGCTACGGGCTTCTGATGACGTCATCGGGACGTCGTGAAAAGTGCTTCGGGTTTCTGATGACGTCATCGGGACGTCGTGAAAAGTGCTTCGGGCTTCTGATGACGTCATCAGGACGTCGTGAGAAGTGCTAAGGGCTTCTGACGACGTCACCGGGACGTCGTGAAAAGTGCATCTGGCTTCTGATGACGTTATCGAGTCGTCGTGAAAAGTGCTTCGGGCTTCTGATGACGTCATCGGGACGTCGTGAAAAATGCTTCGGGCTTCTGTTGACCTCATCGGGACGTCGTGGAAACCCGGATAGTGGGCAGGTGTTGAGAACCGGTTGCTGATCAACCGAGAATTTGTGCAGACCACCCGTAGAGTGATTAGAAGCCCAGAATCGATGCTAGCCATCCGAGAAATTATGCAGGGTACCCCCAAAGAACGAGCAAGAGTCTTGAGCTTTGCGCTAGTCTGAGATTTCGTGCTGGATGCATCGGAATTTGAGCAGGAGTCTGAGAACACCCTGCAAAACTTTTGTAAAAGTGTAAGGATGACAAGCAGAGCGTGCAGAAAGCTTAAGATGTTATGTAGGTCATTGTTACCAGGCTGCTTTTCAGTTTCGTAACGCGGTTAGCTCATTCACACAACCCAATTTTGAGTGCTCCCTCATTCTTTTTCACCAGCCTACTGATTTTTTCTGCAATAAATGGTAGTTGTTTATCAGCATCCAAATTCAAAAACAAATTGTTAGAACTATCTCCATTCGCAGCTCAGTAGAGCGTTTTTATGTCAAGTTCACGGAATCAAAGCGGCTGTTCTGCGAAGAAATGGGGGAAATGAGTAGGAAAACTGCTTTGTTCCATAGATGCTGAAAGTGCCCAGATGTAATGGAAGGTAGTTTCTGACTGTGCAGGTTTTGAGTTAGTTTCATTAGGAAGCGAAAGAACTGCGGAAAGATTCTGCATCCGGCTGTAAACCAGCAGGCTTTCATGATTATCGACCGGGCTGGCTACGTCTGAGCGACCAACTACCACCGGGACCTAGGGCCCCTGTCCAGAGTTGGTTGAGAAAATCACCGTAGCCGACTAGTTCCGATACGTATGAAAAACATTGGAGGTTGCAAATAGCACCCGGTGTAGCCAGCTGTGGCTGACGCGATCAATATTAATGAATTATGTGGAACGATATCATGGATACCATTCATTTCTTAGCTAAATAAATGTGAACGTCGGTCTTGTCAGCCACATCGGGTGATTTTTCTGAGATAGTTTTATAACAGTTTTTGTCATTGATTCTTGTGACCACAGAAATAGGACTGATCTAGTGGGGAGATGAAGAGGTCTTTGTTCAAAATTCTTGCATGGGATATTACTGCGTAATATCAAGAAAAAGTGAACAATTCTGTAAAAAAGGGGTCTCCCAAGCAAAAGTGGTTTGGTTCGCGTTACAAACGTTTCAACAAAAAGGGCACAATAGGAAAGTGGAATGAGGAGAGTGTACAAAAATGAACAATATCCTCTGAAAACTCTTTTCTTTGTCAAAACTTCTAAACAGCGGAAACAAACCGTTGTGATTTTTTTCACGAGGGCGAATTCAATGGTTTCCTTAAACAATTTGACATCATCTCCTCTTTTAATGATAGCTATTAGGTGCACATGCATATATACATATTTTACCGGCACTCACATAATCAAAGTCCTTTATGGAGCCAAAAGCGCTTGCTCATAGAGAACCGCAACGGTTTGTTTCCGCTGTTTAGAAGTTTTGGCAAAGAAAAGAGTTTTCAGAGGATATTGTTCATTTTTTGTACACTCTCCTCATTCCACTTTCCTATTGTTCCCTTTTTGTTGAAACGTTTGTAACGCGAACCAAACCACTTTTGCTTAGGAGACCCCTTTTTCACAGAATTATCGACGTTTCCTAATAGTGCGTTTTGCCTCAAAGCTATTCGTATACCACTTGTTTCGCTTCCGGCTGCATACATATGGTTAGGTCCGTGGCCTGTGTCCTCAAGAAATAACGTGTAAATTCAAACCGCGGCTGGCGTGGCGGTTTCAATCTCAATCTCTGAGAATTAAATCGCGGCGCCAGCCGCGGTTTGGTTTTAAACGTTTTTTCTTGAGGACACAGGCCACGGACCTAACTATAGTTATTACAGCTGTGCTAAATTCTTGAATTAATTTCCTTCTATTCATAATACCCCTATTTTTACTGTCTCCACCACTGTTTTCCTTTTCAGAGGTTTTGAGAACAACAAACCTTATATTAACAGATTTCGAAGTAGCGCTATGTTGTACTCAAACAATATAGGAAAATCTGAACAAGTCGGTGATTAATCAGGTTGAGAAAAAGCCATTGGTACTGAAAAAGGGGTCATTCGGATATATAGTCCATTCTAGAAACATATTTCATTCAAATCAATATTTGAAAAATTCAACCGAACTCGATTAAGTTATTAAGTTTCCAAATCGGTCACGATTAGCATTTTTAGCCTTTTGATTGCTAAGCATTTGACGTAAGTGACCTGAGAAAGGCAGTGCATCCGAAAAGTCGAATATCGCGACCTCCCAGATGGACCGCGAATATCCGAAAAGACAAACATTTCAAATTCGTTCAAAGGTCGGGTAATGAGAAATACCTGAATATAAATCACCGGTTCGATAAATCGAATACTTCGATTAGCATTCAAACAACTATCCGGTTCGCGATTCGGACTCAAGTATTGTGTACACCATCAATCCTATGCCGGCGGCTGAATCCTTCCCCCGAAAGCGCTTCCGCCCCGTCATAGTCGGCTGCAGTCAGCCCGGTCGATAAGCATCTATAGTAAGGTCCGTGGCTTGCCTCATAAAGAAAAAAAAACATTTAAATCTCGCCCGCGACGGTCGTGTGCGCCGGCCCGCTAATCGATTCGGGCCGAGAGAAGAGCGCATCTCATCAGCTTATCGTACCGGTAGCCGCCGTTGAGATTCGAACCGCCCGCGCCAGCCGCGGGTGGGGTTTAAATGCTTTTCTTGAGAAGGCAAGCCACAGGCTCAACTGCACGTCATCCAATCGGTTGTAAACAATTCACCCGCTGTGGCCAGAATGAGCACGCCTGTGCAGTTCGTGGCCGTCCCGGTCGATACCCATGTTACATCACTGCTTGCTGAGATTAAAAATCCTCCCCTTGTGGCCGGACTGAGCCGGCCGCAGTATGCTCGAGTGCTGCCATTATCGTAGCGAAATAGTACTCCCAGCACGATTATGTGTCGCGTGATGCAACAGCGGCTGTCCGCAATCGCAGAAGTGAATTTCGCTCCGACAACTTCAGTAGCCTGCAAAATCGATTGGCTAGCAGCCGACACACTAGGAGCAGCGCAGAATCACTAATGGTTGGAGAGGACGGCTTAGTCCGGCCGACTATGATGGGGACCTTCAAAGTCTTTGCGGTTCACATGAGCAAATACGATATATTCCTTTACAATGGAATAGGTTTTCTGATAACTCTGACAAAGCGTGAAGTAGCTCCTCATCTCGCTCAAAGAGAACGGAGTCACTCTTCTCTCAGTCGTGGGGGAGGGTCGATAATCTTCAGGTACCCAACGAGAAAAGGCGATAGAAAAGGCAGAGGCACACTGTCCACCAGCGTTGGTGTGTCAGATACTGTGCTTATCTGGGTCGAATTCCGGTCCGCAATTGCGTCTCGACACGCTTTGCGGCCCCTCGCGATTCAGTCGGGTTTCCAGCGCCAAAGCCGACTCGATGTGGCTTTTTCATACAATTTTCTCCAATTTTTCTTAGTTTCCAGTTTCCAAAACTCACCTAGAGTCAGCAGATCGGCAGTTGCGGCGCTGGAAGCTCTTCTGACTCAGGAGCGTGCGGCCGCAACGCGTGTCGAGACGCAATTGCGGACCGGAATTTGGCCCAGATAAGCACAGTAATGGTCCTTCGCTCTTGCCCCTCACTTCATCTCACCCTTTCAGATTTGGCACCTAAAAACCCTCAGTCGTGGAACAGGACAAAAGAAGCGCAGTGAAATTATTGTTTCTCTCTGCTCTCGGGCATCCCACTCTATCAAACAGGGTTGGGATTTATGGACGCACTGGGTCCCGGTAGGGTTTGATCTCGTTAGCTGTCCCAGCTGAGACCAAACCGTAGCAACATTTAACCAGCGAATGACCAGAGGCCAACCACGGCTGGTTTCGGAGCCAACACGTTCCGTCCTGAATCACCGGAGTTGACGTGCAATTGCGGCGCACGCATTTAGGTTCCCGCAACGAATTTCAGCGTCCTTTTCAAATATTTCTTTTCATTTTCTTCCTGTTATTGATTAAATGTTTTTTCCTTGTTTTTTATTTTTTAGTTTTCAGCCGATTGAAAGAAAAAATTCAAAAAAAGCGACAAAATGCAACGAATCTTGTTAAAAACCCAATGAGAAAAAAACAACGCCGTGCGATTTCGTGTTTAGTGTGATTGCACAGGAAATTTTTCCTCCGCGTCAAAAATTTAACCAGCCAAACCGAACCAGACCACCGCTTCGGAGTTGCGGTTACGTGGGACCCAGGCGTAGCCCAGCCCTGACTAAACCTAGCGATGATGAATCGCTGGTTTGCGAATGTTTCCAACCAGACCATTACGGGCCCTGGGTTAAGGCTCATTCATAGCTGGTGGCTTCGACTTGAAGTCGAAGCGACCAACAAAACTGCCGCGATTTGAAATCGCTTCATCCACTGATCTGGAGTCGCTCGGGCGGTCGCAGTTTTGCGTAAAAATTACGGACAATTGCGGACAACGCCGCAGGAATTAAAAAAAACATTTTTTTCTCGGTTTTTGCTGATTCCTCCTGATTTTTTTTGTGACTTCGGTGCCTTAGTCTTCTAAATAAATTAGTCTTGCATAGTTTTGCAACAAAACATGGTTTCAAAAGACGACGGGATGGAATTTGCTTGAACAGCAACATAAAACTTCAACTAACGTTAGTAGTTGCCGAAAGCTCTGCATGAAATGTGATTTCTCGGTAGCCTCATTGAACTTTCTCATCTCTATAATCGTGAATGTGTAAACAATACTCGTTTCTCCCTTTCACATGCCGTCTTTTATGTGGGTGAGCTGTGACGTCCGCAATTTGGCGCTGAATACACAACGTCCTGACGAAAGATTACGATCTAGTCGCTTCGACTACACGAATCGCTTCCATCATGGTAACGACGAGACTAGTCAAAGCGACCTAGCAAAATCGAGCAGGTCGCTTTAACTAGCTATGAAATACCCCAGTCGCTCGGCTATCGCGACTGAAACTGCAAACTGTTCCAACCCGTCGCGACTCAGTGCAAGATCGGTTGTCGCGACGGGTTTTGTACCTGTTGGCAGTGCCGCGACTAGTCAAAGCGACCAGCTATGAATGAGGCTTGAGGCGTTCATGAATTCCAGTCCACGGCATAAGTGCAACTACACCGCAGCTGCAATCGTGTTGTTTCAGGGCCATGCGTGAACGACAAATGTCCAGACAACTTCCAGTGTAACGCCAACAACGAATGTTGCCCATATCAAGTCGGAAAGTGATCCATTCAATAAATTTTCATAATCTTCATTACTCTACGATATTCTGTAAGAAATCAAGTCTGGGAACAACATACAATTATGACTATCACATCCGAATGATGACAATCGACTTCTGTTTAGAGGGACAGTTGTCGTGAGAGGGAAAAAGGGAAGGCGATTAGAAGCACACAGGCTGATACGCGCACACACACACATAAAGACTGATATCAAAAGAGAATGATGATGATAAGAGTTGAATAGAGGCGTAGAGGAACAGAGATTTGAAAACACTCCAATATAGAAATCTGTGCGAGTGAAGAATGAATCTCCAACTTTCTGTCAGAAGCTGGCGCATAGACGCAGAGCGGAGCGGAAGGGCCAGCGATCTAATATTCCTTGAACTTCGACACTTCCACATCGTCCCTGATCTGAGAAACAGCGCAGCTTCAGACACTTATATATGATTATGAACACACTATACCTACTACAACGTACACTACTACATATAAACGATAGCGATATCTTATGATCGACTCTTATCGAATCCATCACAAAATATCGGGCTAAGCCGCACTACCAGAATATGAGCACGATACATAATAATAACTCAAGTCAAGAAGAACATCACATGTGGCATATCTAGTACGGACAGACAATGCCTTTCTTCATACACTTGTAAAGCAATTAACATGCAGTACTAGGCAATAGGGTAGTTACACTGCTCACCGTGGATGATGGCGGAATCGCAGATGACGCGTACAGTCGCGCGCGTGGCCAGCATCCTAGGGACAGTGCGCGCTCAACTGACTTCTACCAACTCTCCTTGGCAGACTAGTGGATGCATACCGCATGCGCCACCGCACGCGGCGGCTGTGATAACTTGCACCTCGGACACCACACACGGAAAGCAGAGTAGACTCTGAGGGATGTTCACACACGCGCAAACAACAAATGACGACAAAGCGTACCGTAGATGAACTCTAATACAGGTAAAAAAAGAGCAACATAACGACCTATACAACATGCAACTTCTCTGCGTGTGTGTGAGGTTAGGGGATGAAAGGAAGGTCTCTCCTCGAACTGCGACTCGCAAAGAACACATCATTACAACATAAAACAGGAACACACAGTAGAGGAAAATCTCAGAGAGGGAATCAGGTTCACCGTGTCACACTCCACCCTAGACCACGACCATATCGTCAACCACCTGAACGAATGAATGTACACACAACAACTCAAAACTTCGCGCAAACGGTCACGAATACGGGCGCGGCAGATACGAACGTTATGCTACATGCTTGAAACTATGTGTAGTAATTCCTTACAACTACCACGCACTTTTCCATGACCGTTCACAAGCGCAAGTCGAAAATCGATGAACTCGATCATATCCTTAGTAACCCATAAGTCATGCATCGATTGCGCCACTATTTCATTAACTCAGAACAGGGCTCTGCAAGTTAGGTGGTCGAACAGAAAGCAAACATTCCTAACAGATACTTTTGAACCTCCTGAAATGGTCACTTCCAGAAGAAGGATATTTCAAAGGAAAAGCAGACGGAATCCACCTCACTACCAATTCCGCCCAGTCAGCGAGCAATTCAGAAAATCGCCGGATTCAATGCGTGTCGAATGTGCACTCAACTCGGGTGACCACACCCATCGAAAGGCTCTATCGCAGGGGTACAAGATCCAAGCAGCGGGACGAAATGCAAAATTTCATCGCAGGAGCACGTGCTGTAAGTCCGACGCTATCGTAGCAGCACACCGACACGCGACGCGGACGCGCAAGCTCGCTGAGCTCCATCTGGGGCCGCCAGCAGTTGAATGAGGTCTATAGCGGCTGAGAAGCCCAAGTACCGCAGTTTTGGGTTATTGAATCAGCGAAGCTGCCGACATCTGGGTCCCGCCTCAAGAAAGCGTCGTGTGCTCAAAACCGGCTGCCAGAAATAGGGAGGAGCGAGAAGCCATCTTTGCGAGACACTTTGGCCAGTGCCAGCTTTCCCTCTACCTGTTTGCCAATTCTCTCTTCTTCTTTGAAATGGCCACCCCTTCCGAGCTGGCTCACACTTGCAAGAAAAATGTACACCATACCGCATTATCCAGAGCGCGTCCGGTACAAGGCATGGCTTAAGTGCGCCACAGAGCAAGACAGAAACGTTAGGCACGTAAAGAGTGAGTTGCCACAAGCCGAGGTGCTCGCTGCCCTTCACTCCAATGTTCTCCTCTCCCTTTTCGTGGGTTCAGAACGTCTGCAGCATGTCAGCCCTACCCGACACGTCGCTGGGACAAACGTGCGACACCTGTTACCACGACGGCCAATGCTGCTGCTCCCATGCTGGTCCTGCCGCGATTTGTGCTAAATGGCATGCCTGTCATCCATGACAGCAACAATGTATGCCATAGACATAAAACAGGCTTGTAGGTAATCGGATGCAGCTCGCCAAAACATTTTTCTTTGAATATACTCCAACCAAAAGCGACTAGAGATCAAAACTATCTCTGTGCACTCTAGTATCTTGCCAAGTTTGCCAGGAGCGACCGGTCTTTTGTTTTGACCATCGTTTTCTCTTCTTATATTCAGCTATCGACGCCCACAACTGACGTTTAATCAAAAGAGAGCTATGCAGAGAAGCCCCAGTGCTCACTAACGCCCCTAAATAGACCACAAAGACATGCAGAACCCTGTTCTCAACTCTGTGCCACTCAATCCTTTTAAAACTCGATGAGAAGTTAACTCATGAGACACTCGCACATCTCACTAGCCACGACACTGCCACCAGTGTCGCACCATAAATAACCAACTGTAAGTAGACTAGAAGCCTGATGATGAGAAGTATGGGACAGTCAGCAGATACGCGTACGGGCAACACATGACATGCTTCAAAATCTAGAACAACTCCCTAGCGGACGAGCTCACATATCTTGGAAGCGAGAAACGACCTGTTGAAGGCCGAGTTCGAGCTTCGACTGCTCCCTGATTTCGAACTTTTTCACTTTGCCCGTAACTGTTAGAGGGAATTCGTGCTCCTTCTTGAACAGGATGTAACGAGGAATTTTGAAGTGAGCGATCTGAAAAAAGGAATCATTTCTTGAGTAACGCGAATAGTAGATGTTATCCACAACCTACCTTTCCCTTACACCAGTTCTTAATCTGCTCCTCAGTGATATTTCCAACAGCAGACTCATGCAGTCGAATCCAAGCACATACCGCCTCACCAAATCGTTCGTCAGGTACACCAACTATCTGAACTACAACAATTCTACCAATACAATACCGCCCGTATCTTTTGGTCATTAGGCGCGCTAGAGCGCCGGAGCGCGCCGTTTGGCGTCGTTTTTGAATAACTCGCTTCAAAGTGGTTCAATCGGAAAATGGAAGCCAAATTTGGAATCAGCATCAAAAATGCGATCTACTGAATGTTAAAAATTTCAAAATGGAACTCAGTGGAAGATTTTGGGTTACGGTAGCCATCAGGGCTGTGCGTTAATAACGTTAACGTGTTAACGCATTAACGGGTTAACGCGGTTTTTTTTTGAAAAATTAACGATTAACGGTTAACGAAAAAGTCCCAAAATCACGTTAATTTTTATTTCGTTAATGTTCCATCCATCTATGCTTTTTTGCATGTCAGGATTCTTATTCTTGAAGAGTATTCGTTTATTGTTCTGGCTGATAGTATCAGTAATCCATCAAGATGATTTCCAAGTTTGGAGTGTACTGACTGCGGTGTTTGGTATGGAACGTGTTTCATGTTTTGTTTGGGACGTCTGGTTATTTATCGATTTTCGTGGTGGTCAGGCAATGTTTTCAAAATTGTTAACGAAATGCAAAATTAACGTGTTAACGCATTAACGGATTAACGCGGTTTTTTTTTTTCAAAAATTAACGATTAACGGTTAACGAAAAAATTTTTTTCATTAACGCACACCCCTGGTAGCCATCCAATGTCCCTCGTGTCCAAATGGGGCTGGCGTTTAAGTGTTGTTATAAGTGGATTTCTTGACGTTTTCTCGTATTTAGAACATTCATATGTAATTTTTCATCCTCTGTGTTTCTTCTGAAACATTTCGACAGCGAAAAAATTAATAAAAATTAATAAAAAAGTCATTTTTCCTTTTTTTTTTTTGAATTTTAATGTGGAAAAACCACGAAGTTCTTCAATATTAGTGACTTATTTTGAGATAAATTGCAAAACTTTGAGTAGAATTCAGGTATTAAAAGTTATAATAGAAGTTGTAATACATGAAGTATGCAATAATTCGCGAAGCGGTGTACTTTTCACATTCGATGGATCCCAAATATTCAGAACGCGAACTCACATGTGCGTCCTCGATTTTGGGATGCTTGAAAAGGAATTGTTCGACCTCTGTCGGATAAATATTTTCACCACCGCGAACTATCATATCTTTTGATCGGCCCACTATTGAGATCGTGCCATTATCATGCATTACTGCAATATCACTGAAAAGAGAGCATATTGAATCGAAATCTTGGCCCATAGGATGTAGCCCTACAACAGGTTTCAGAAAAGGCTACTCACCCCGTATGGTACCACCGATCCTCGGTTATCTCCTTTTTTGTCTGCTCTTCGCTATTCCAATAGCACCGCATGACCGAATAGCCCCGCACAATCACTTCACCTTTCTCACCTCGTGGCAGGATTTTGCCGTATTTGTCGACCACAGCTGCCTGTAAAAAAAAAGCGTCAACAAGGCTTTCAAAGGTAATAACCTACATTTCAATCGTATACACATCGGCCGAAGAGTTCAAGGATTCTGTGTCTTAGGTAATTCCCAGGAAACATTTTATCAATATTTCGGTCAGACCGAAACATTGTGCGAAACCATACTGCCCATATCCTCACTAATAAAAATCGGCATGGAAAAAATAATTCAAAATGCGCAAGGCTAGCCAGCTTGCAGTGATCGGCTCGTAGTTTTAGAATAGGGCTTTACTATAACTTCACCACAGCAATCGATTCGCTTTAGGTGATTCTTGGCCTCGAGTCGCCTGACACTTCAGCTCGCTCTCCCAATTTGAGGGTCGGCTTCTGTTGCTGTCCAGGCTTCTCCAGTTTGCCCGAACAGCAATAGCAGTGGCCCCGACATTGGGAGAACGAGCCAAACTGTCAGTCGGCTGCGATTCAGGTTCGGTGTGGCTCGAGGCCGAGAACCGCCTGAGGGTTCATCTGTGCGTCTTACTGCAGATTGCAAACCAGGATAACGCGCGTAAGGAGTTGTTTATACTCCCGCCGCCGAGCGGCACGGCACAGTGCATTTTTGTAATATTGATCTCGCTGCGCGGCACAATCGATATTGTAGGATTGCACTTCGCCGCGCCGCTCGGCCGCGGAAGTATAAACGACGCCTAAGACGTCGTCTGTAATTTCGCCGCCAGAGCGGAGCGGTGAAGTGAAGTAATAATACCGATCGTACTGCGCGATGTGATCAATATTACAGAAATAAACAGTGCCGCGCAGATTCGACGGCGAGACTATAAACGACCCTCAAGGGCCCGGAAAGGCTCCCTGCACTGAAAGGCGCGGCAGCACGCAATGTAGGGAAATCGATAGTGCTGGCCTTCTCTCATTTTTCACTTCCTTTTTCTCCAGTCGCTGCAATATATTTTTTTCAGATTGTGTGATGCTCTTGAAAGCTTCATCTCGTTAGATTTAGTCCACCAGACAAGGCGAACGTCTAAATGGGAGAGGTCCCCCCGCGAACAATTCATGGTGCTGCGTGAAGTAAACGGCTCGCTACGTTTTCCCTTGTATCCCCGGTTTCGAAGGCAAATTCAGTTTGTTCAACCGCGTGTTTGAGCGAAACTAGGGTAGAGGCAGCGAGAAAGTGTGATGAAGAAGGAGACGCAGCTTACGCGAACACAGGCACGGCATCAACGGCAGTAAGTTCCATCCAAAACAGAGGATACAAAGATTCCTTTGGAAATGTTTCCGCACAGAGTAGACATCACTACCTTGCGGCAGCTTCCTTGTCATATCCGTAGCGTCCTACTGGGAATGGACCAGACCTATAGAGATAAACACAGCAAAACTCACGCCCGTTGGGAAGAGACCGTCCGCCCACGCGGTCGGCGTGCATGCCGCGATGCCGCCGCAAAAGCATTTTCCGGGCAAGCCTTCCATCGGCTGCAAACAGCTGACAGCGGCCGCTCAACTCTGCCTGCCCGACATCTAGAGTCTGTCCGAATTGGACTGTCCGCCCACGCTGTCGGCGTGCATATAGCGCGGCCGTCGTGTTGGCACTTTTCGCACAAATCTCCACTCGTCTGCCGATAGGTGACTAGGATACTACTTACAAGGGCAGTATAAGAAGCGTAGGTCTGAACGGTAGAAATCTAATGTCATAAGGGAATGTTCACGCATTACATGGTGAAATAGTGTTGGGTGCCCGCCGCGAAAGATAGATCTGAAGGAGTTATAAGCTTCGAAAGTTTGCCGACCATCGACCTCCTCCTAGTCTATGAATTGTTAAGCGCTCGAGCGAACAGCATCGACGGCGCAAAGGGAGGAACGGGCAGTGGTGGGCATGTGACCAGGGTTCGAATCTCCCCCAGACTTACTCTTTTGCAAATTCACGGAGCTTTCATATTATGATCGAAAAATTATGTCACGAATGTCAACTTATCCTTTTGCTGCGCGATATAGCCATATCGACAGTGAAATAGACTCGGGTACAAGGGATTCAAGGTTTTGTTTCCCATTAAAGCTTTCCCATTGTTTTATGGAACTTATATGATTGGGAAGTATTACCCCACATATTTTGAACAAGTTACGAGAACCATTAAGTAACAAAAACGGTGCGCTTGGTGCAGTTGGCTTCTGCGACCACCCGTAGTCTGACCGTCATGCGCCTCATTTTCCCATCGGGTTAGGTCGGAGAAATGCTCGTTGTCCAATTACCAGAGCCGGGTGGTCGCTTCCCACTGAAGGGTGTATTCACGACGAAGAAACTTTACGTCGTCAGCGGAACATCCCATATCATGACGACGTTAACAACACTTTCATTTTTCGAGAATGTTTTCATCCAGAAAATGCCGGAGAATTGTGCTCTCTTTCTCGACTCAAGGAGTGATTTTTCAAATCAAAGCGCGGTACAGGCTCTTGTGCCGGCGGGAAAAAACTTGCAGATTTTGACGAAACCGCCTGGCGTAACAAGCTTGATTTAGCTGGCAGACATCGGTTTTTTCAGCTACTCGAAAGCACTGCTCAGGCAATTTCACTCTACAATTGCTCTTCAAAATTTTGAATTTTCAGGTCGTTCAAAATAATATATGGTTTTCGGCGTTGACGATGCCTTTAAGGCCGGCTACGTTCTTATCCGTCCGGGTCCTTTCGAAACTCCAACTGATCTCGAATTTCCAGTAGCGCTCGGCCCCTGTGAAGAGATAGGTTGCCGGGGGCCTATCCCGTTCATTCGCTGTCCTCATTGCGAAATTTGCTTAAGTGTGATGCATTATGTGCCTATTTACCATTGGTGAAAGAAATGATTGTCTTTTGAGTCCCATAAAGTGATAAGGTGGTTAAAAGTATGTGATGTTAGTACTTACAAATCATATAAGTTCTCCAAAACAATGGAAATGCTTGATGGGGACCAAAATCTTAAATCCTTTGTACCCGAGTCTGTTTCACATTCGATATGGCTGTATGGCGCAGCAAAAGGATAAAATGGCATTCGTGACATAATTTTTGATCAAAAAAGAAAGTTCCATGAATTTGCAAAAAAGGAACTCTAGGGGAGATTCGAACCCTGGACACATGCCCACCACTGCCCCTTCCTCCCTTTGCGCCGTCGATGCTGTTAGATTTAGCGCTTAACAATTCATAGACTAGGAGGAGGTCGATGGCTGGCAAACTTTCGGAGCTTATAACTCGTTCAGATCTATCATTCGCGGTGGGTACCCAACACTATTTCACCGTGTAATGCGTGAACATTCCCTTATGACATTAGATTTCTACCGTTCAGACCTACGCTTCTTATACTTCCCTTGTTAGTATTTGTCTAATATTCGTAACAACCAGGTTACAGGTCCAAAAAATGCATATGCTACGTTCGCTCAACTCGCGCGACGACCGCGTGGGCGGACAGTTTCATTCGGCCGATTTTATGTATGTTGCTGTGTCCATCGCTCGCGATAGGTTTATAGCAGAGTATAACAGCAGTACACATAGATCTTTTCATATGCGCCTATCTCTCAATGGGGAGATTTGATGAAGGAATGCACGCGAAAACACCAGGCCATCCATTCATAGTGCAAAGTACACAATACAAAGTACAGATGAAGATCTCTAGGAGGAACTATGAAAATCAATCATCCAAAAATAGCGATGGGATTCATTCTTTCATAATTCTTCCATTGCTCATACTGGGACGATCGGGTTTTTCGGGAGTGCAAAGAACCCTTTACTAACAATTTCGATCCTTCGAAGCAAAAGCTTCAAATGCTGCTTTATCGTTCTAGCTAGTGTTTTCAATGATCTTATCTCGGGCGAATCTCGACCTCGAGCCGCACCGTACAGCAATAGAAACCGCCTCACAGTTCGGGTCGTTCCCTCAATCTCCGGGCCATTGCTGTTGCTGTTCAGGCGATCTTTGGAGCGCGGACAGCAACAGCAGTGGCCCGGAAATAAACAAAAGCCGGCTCGCAGATTGGGAGAAGGAGCCGGACTGTCAGGCGGCTCGGGGTCCAGAATCGCCTATAATTGTTATCTTTCGTCTTATGCAGAGTAATAACTAAATGAATGAATGAATGAATGAATGAAACACATTATATTATTTCCCAAAAAGACAGAATGTTAGCCTCGCCCCTGCACATCAACCTCACCTCAAGATGGTCCATGATATGCCCGACACTCTTAATGCGCTGCTCAGGAGGGTCGTCCCGGATGGACATGAAGGACACCGGAGACGTCTCCGTCGTACCATAGCAGACCTGAATTTCCAGATTATTGGATCGACTGATGCTGCGCAACCATCCGAATCTGACACAAAGTCCCCTGTGTGTAGTCCCCCATCTAACGATTCTCCGCCATGTGCTCATCCGTTCAAGAGAAGCATGTCAACAAATCGAATTCTGGGACCACTGAAGCTTCATCTAATCCCTATTATAAAGCGCACAGGCGGTGACTGGTCGCAAATAAATAACAGGCGGAAGGCATGAAAAGGATAGAAGCAGATGACTGCTCCACATAAGAAGATAATAATAATACACTCCAACCAAGTCTTCACTGACCTGCATATCCCGCATATGCATCTCATTCACCAACCGCCGACACAATGTGATTGGACAGGGAGCGCCAGCAATGAAACCTTGAATTGAATGGAAAGGTATTACAAGTGCTTTCCTGCTTTTAAGCTGACCATCATACCTGATCGGATACTATCGTAGTTATACTTGTGGTAGTCGGGGTGATTCAACATATCAATGAACATCGTCGGGGTTCCATAAAGTGCCGTACAGCTAAATATGCCTATATGATCCTTCCGCCATCTCCCTTTCTATATAATGTGTCTGCTTCATAGCTCTTCTCAGGCCTCAACTCACCCTTCTTCGTCAACGGACTGGAGGGCAGCCAGAGCCTCAAACGATGGGGCTGGGAATACACACGTCTGCAGATGGGTCAGAGCGGCTAGGACACCCAACACGCAGCCAAAACAGTGGTAGAGCGGATTCGGAATGCAAATGATCGTCTTCTGGAACCGAAGCTAGGTTACATATGCAAAATGAAGCTACTATGGCACTGTTTCTGTCTGACTGAAACTTCCATCCGCACCAGCAGACAACCGCTGTCGCAGCACGCAGCCCGAAGATAGCCGTGACGGAAAGAAAAGGATCCGTCCCGGGACTCCGTGGTCAATGCATCATTATCCTCGAGCTGCGTGTTGCAACTGCGGGGGAGAATTTCCCCTCAATATCGACAATAGGCAAAAAGTACGCAGCTGTAGAGCGCTACAAACCTAGTATAGTGATGTGGAAATCACAACCTGAACTACTTCGCTCGTTTAAAATCGAACGCCAACCAGCAGCACTCTTCACCAATATTCTGAGGCACTATTCATACTCCTCGCAGAAGCGCGTGATGCGTGGGCGTGGCGTTGGAGTGCGAATGGCCTGTAACCACGCCCTCGCGACAGGCGCGGGACTCCCGCTCCGTCATGGCGGCGACGGCCGTAATGGCTTTTTCATCGTTTTCATTATTAATCCATCAACAAATTCACTACGTTTCATACTAATTAATCCCAGTAGTATTCTTTGTTACCGTAATACTGAATGCGTGTACAGACCTCGCTTGCTTGAAAGTTAGGGTTCACTTTACTCTGCTCCGCCATCGCGTCGCCGCTGGAGTACTCACAGTCTCGGCAAGAGCGTGACGCGCGTAGAAGGTATTCATACTGCAACGCCACGCCCATCCGTGACACGCATGCGCGCTGGCGTTGAGGAGTATGAATAGAAAGCAGCACT
Source organism: Aplectana chamaeleonis (assembly GCA_029168955.1). Classification (NCBI taxonomy): domain Eukaryota; kingdom Metazoa; phylum Nematoda; class Chromadorea; order Rhabditida; family Cosmocercidae; genus Aplectana; species Aplectana chamaeleonis. The sequence continues at coordinate 1,623,876 of JAPDOI010000119.1, read as the reverse complement.
TTTTAGATAGCCTAGAAACACCATACCTGTTCATTATACCCGGCACGGATTCCAATAAAATAGGCGTTATTAAGCACATTGTGATGCGTTAAAGTAGCACCTTTCGGTTGACCGGTTGTACCCTGAAAGAACCTCTGAAATATCAGTTATTTTCCCTTCACGGGCTCTACTAACTCACACTGGTATATTGAATATTAATAGGATCATCGGGTTGAATTTCTCGCTCGATTTTAGCCAGCTTTAATCGGTCGTCCTGCGTTCCCATGCGCATCACATCGCTGTAATTCCAGGCGCCTCTGAAATCACAACTTTATGCAGAAATACAGAAAGGATAGAATGAGGTGCAGCTGAAATCAGGTACAATGACAATGTCACTCACGGATAAACTTTGTCTTCCGGGTCGAAGATTATCAAATGCCGGAACACAGGGAAACACGACGAGGAGACATCGCTTCGGCCAGGTGGTTTCAGTCCAATTTCGGGGATGACGTCCTTAACATCCAGAACTTAGTAGTAGAGACTTAGATTCAGAGGAAGACAAAAACTCGATGGTCATACTCACTCTAAAGCTCTGATAGTAATTCGACCTTTTGAATCCGGGCGGAGTGATCAGCGCTTTGATATCGACCTTGCCAAGTGCGAATCGTAGCTCTTCTGATTGGTAGGAGGGATTTATGTTCACCTGAAAATCAGATCGCTACAGAATAGCGTTACTTCACGAAAATGACAACAATCCGCCACGGCCTACCCACCATAACCATTCCTGCCAGGGCGGTGGCAAACTGCGTTGTTACCCATTCGTAGGTGTTTGGGCCCCAGATACCAACTCGATCGCCCTTCTCCACGCCGAGGTGAATAAGGCCGCATGCTAGGCGTTCTGCCTGTAATTACAGATTTTAAAAAGGTTATTCAGATGCAATAGGCTAAAGACCATGCTCATGAATCAGAGTTGTGACCAGACTTACGTCCTTCAGCAGTTGGTGGTATGTCCGCCGAATATTCTCCCTTTTGAAGATGACGAATTCTTTGTTGGGAATCTGAAAAGAAAAATTCTCGTCATTTCACAACAATCCTTATGTCACTTTACACTGAAAGTAACTTAAAGGATTCAGGGCCAAATGCAGAAAAACTAACAACCAAGGAGGTCTACCGGCTCGCGAATGCATTAGAAAAGTAGGTTCGAATGAGACTGTCCACCTAGGCGGTCGGCGTGCGAGTCGAGCGCCACTTCTCGGACCGGCGAATCGATTGAAGGGATTACTAGACGAAAGCGAGCAATATCCCTATCAGATGTTGGCAGCCGTGGGAAGGTTCGCCTCAATAATACCTTCTCGGCCGTTGCTCGACGAGCACGCCGACCGCGTAGGCGGACAGTCTCATTCGGACAGAATTTACCAGTGAGTAATGTGGATATTTTTGATTTCAAAACAGATCTGAAGCGGCCTAGATAAAGAAACGGAAGAGGGCTTTCACTAGACCACACATATTTCGTAGGCACTCGTTATCGTCGGCCAAAGGCTGGGCTAAGCCGTCCTCTCCTGTCCCTAATGATCCTGCACCGTACTGCACCACCTATGGCATGTCGGCTGCACACCATTATATTATGCAGACATACTCAAACGCACTGCGGCCGGCTCAGTCTTGCCACAAAGGGTGGATTTTTTATACCCGATTCGCATGATGTACTGCTCTTCTCGGGACCGAACACCGGTCCGCATTCGCGGACTACGGCTATTACATTATGCGACACGTGATAATTGTGCTGGAACCACTTGGTCTCGGCACGCTTCACCTTTCTCCCAGCCAGATTCACCTTTCTCCCAGCACGATTATCACGTGTCGCATGATGCAACAGCCGTAGTCCGCAAATGCATACCGGAATTTAGCTCCGAGAACGATAGTTGACAGAGCTGGCTACAGCCGATCGGCCGACTATGACGATGGCATTAAAGGCATTGTCGGCGAGGACTTCAGCCTGTTGGATGCTGGGTCCAATGGGTGGAGATAGGGATTGTTGCCAGGTGCGTTGAAAGAGATGTTCACTTGTAATAAACGCGCGGTATTCACAGTATGATCAGTCCGATATTCCTACAGCAAGTAGATGGCAGGGATGTACGTAGACTCTGTTTCATTCCAAGTGAACTCGTGTTTTCGGTTATCACAGCGCGGAGCGGTGGCTTTTTCGTCGAAACCTCCTTATCACTAGTTATATTTCACCGAGGCCCACCGCTCCGCTGCTGGTGATAATCGAAATCAACAGGTCACTACGGCTGCACCAGAGCTTAATTACGTCTAATGACTAACGAATTGAACGACTAACGGGCTTTTAGGGTGTAACGACTAACGAAATAAAAATATTTTCGTAAGCGATCCCAAAATTCGTTAGAAAGTCAATATTTATTCAAATCGCGCTCCAACTCAAGGCTTACAACAGGATTGACACATATTGCCTTGTTGGTTGTTCAAGGTGAATAGTACAAAATAACCATGGCCTTCATTATTTTTTATTTCTACTGACACTGCTTCGCAGTTCTGGAACCCCCACATTATGACCCCCAAGCGAACGTTGCGCAAGGTTAAGCGCAGCATTTATGCGACTTCGTGTCGGTCGCGTTACTTTATGGTAGGCTCACTGAACCGGTCTCGACACTGACCGGCTCCAGAGGAGATTTTTACAGAGGGCACTATCAGAAGTGATAATATGGAGTGGTGCCTGCAGGCCACAACTGCGTACCGACGAGAACTGAATCCGATGAATGGATTGTAAATGGCGCCGTCCTTCGATTTTCAGTCATAATTTGATATATGGGGTTTCTATAAAGTGGTGCTGAGACCTCTGAGGAGTAAAATTTTCACTTGGGTGCTTATTTTTTCCGACCTTTCCCCACTACGGAACAAGCTCTAAACCACGCAAGCGCTCGGCTCGCGACGCTGAGCAAAGGACAATTAGTGCAAAGTCGGCGCGATTCTCCGTGTTGTCACCATCGGGTAGATCTCCTATAACATCATATAGCGCAGAATGGCAAATGTTGCACTGGAAAAAAGCAGAGTTCCAGATTTTCTCGGCTTCCCATATTGTTTCTTTTATTATCAAAAAATGACAAAAATTGATAGACACACACTCTCGAGTATAAGGCTTTCGTGCATATTTTTGATTATGCAGATGTAGGTTTGCAGTTTGAACTAGGTTCTCTAACAAGGAATGATTTGTGTCTTTAATGACCATGAATGTTTTGAAAAATGTACATCTCTTCATGCCTTCCATTTTTCCTATTTCTAAGGGCTTTCTTCTGCCTCAACTGTGCTTGTCTTTAAAACCTAGATTTTCGACGACTAACGAATTACGAGGGTTTTGGCCGGTTGATCGACTAACGACTAACGAATTACAAAATTTCGATTGCGCACATCCCTAGCCTTCTCGCCTCCAAGCGGCGGAGTCACCTCACTGACGGCATTCGTGACGCTACTGGGGGACGATTTCCACCGCATGCGGTGAAGAAAGCCCAGACAATAGCTGACAACTTTGAGACGAGTGGATCAGTGGTTCACCGAAATAGCTCAAATGCTGAAATAACTTGAAGAAGACCGTTTCACCTGCGGTTTCGCACATTTCCTGGTATAACCTGCGGCCTGCGCTCCGATTTAGACCTTGCCTCAACATGGCAGTTCCCCAGTAATATAGCATGACCTAATCATAATCCCGAAAGACAAGAGCTACCCAAAAGAAGAACTATGGCTAGTAATGATGGCAAGAGTTGGTCTGTTGTATGAAATACTTAGAAAAGACAGAAGTTGAACTCCCCACTTTCCTTTACCAGCTGCAATAAAACTTCGGTCCTGAGCTCACCTGATCGACTGCACTCCGCAACCGTTCGCCAACTGTCTCGAAGAGCAGTGGAATTTGTGAGCAGCCGTGCACGTAGCTCTTACGGCTCGGTTGGGCCATCGCGTGCGCGGACAAAGCCGCCTCTTCCAGCGATATCGGCTCTTCTGAAATCAATCCTTTCAAATTCAGTAAGCCACGAGAAAAGATTTAGACTGCTACAAACCGAAATCGCTTGTCTAAAGTCATTCTGACCAAACACGCAACCCAGAAACTATTACGTACCCATGTCAATGACAGCTACCGAAACAATTAGTTATCTAACTGTATCAGAGAAATATAAGAATAAACTACATAACTGGGGAGAAAAAGAATTGCACGTGACAGATAAGACCAGGTGTAGGGCTTCCCCAACGCTGTCATTCTCATACTCCAGATGCTTTTCGATCCATGAACTACAAGAAACCATCATCAGTTTGAGACGACAACTATGCGGAAAATGAGACAATGTCTCTGTCGTAGAAAAGGCTGATGAGAACGCTATTGAAAAGTTTTTTGTTTTCTATTTCTTGTTCCATTTATCTATTGTAGACAATCATAAGGTTTCGAAATGATGGACTGGTTTGAGCCTTCTGGTCACTCCAGAAGCGAGAATACGTTGACAAAGAAACGCGTCATTCTTCTTTGCGGTTCATCACAAATCAATTTCTGAATCACTTAAACGGTATGGTGATAGCATTCAGAGGCCAGAGAACAGGGTCTTTCACAAGGTTCCCTAGGTCGGAACACCAATAACACGTCGTCATCATTCCCGCTAGGAGTGGGTGCACCGTTCGAAGAGTTGAGCCGACTGCGAGTGAGAGAAGTTGGCAGATCAGATACAAACTTAATAGGAGTTTTCAAAACAGGGATGAGCGAATTCCGATTTCCGATGGTTTCTGGCCTTCCAATTTCCCAAAAAAAGCCTGAATTGCGGAAGAAATCGGAGATATCCACGAGATTACAATTATTAACACTTTTCTTTGCCAATTCCCTAGTGGCTATTGCGGGCGATAAGTTCAATAAAGAAGGATAAGCCCAAGTTTTTTTGGGTAGGCACAGTCACCGGGAGAGGGTTAGGAATTTCGTTGAACAAAATTCCCATTTTCGATGGTTTTCAGAGTTCCGATTTCCGAAATCGAAAAAAAATTTCGCTCATCCCTGATGGGGACGTTGTGATCATACATATACCTCCGTCTCGGACTTATCCATTCCCTGCTGACGGAGATGGAGTTCCTTGTCTACGCGATCGAGCTGCTGTGAGCAGACATAGGATAGGACAATCTCACACGGTTCTGACCTCTGAAACCTACCCGAACCGACAAGAGTAATATCGAAAGAAACCATTTTCAAGATGAGCTAGCTATATGACCGGAAAATCGAGAGTTCGTTAAGTTTTGAGGCAGAATCCGGCTAGAGCAGCACGTGGAGCCCTGTTTGGGTCACTCAGCTAATACAGCACCTATGTTCCTAAACGACTTTTTTCAAGCTGACGAAAATGTTCGGCGACGAGCAAGTTGGAGCATTCGAAATTCAAAGCAGGTTGATGCGTGGATTGAGCTGGATACGCCCGATGGCAACTTTCAATGAAATGTCGCTTCAAACTTGCGACCTTTCTCCTCGTTCTTCGACTTAATCTCATGGCCATTCTAGAGTCGCTGGAATCAGCTAGAAATTTGCTTTCAAAGAGCGAATCTCCTTCAAAATACAGGCCGTGAAATCGCCGAATTCATTAGTTCCTTCACGTGCGGGCGCGAGGCGGAGGTGAAAGGCAACGAGAGAGCGTATGGCAGACACCGAAAGCAGCGTGGCGCGCACACGCAACGCGCTGAATGATGGGAATTCCGTTTTTTTTTTTAGAGAGGATACTCAACGACGTTCTGCGTGAGTCGGCTTCGTTTTGACCATGCTGCCAGTCGTATAACATACTTACTTCCTTGTGCGATAAAGGACCAGTATAGTATTCTCAGCGTATATCAGTCCCTCTGAGAATGCGACACACATTCAAATCCCATTCAGAATAGCAGAGGCTTTTCAATGTGCATTGTGCCTATATAATGAATTACGAGACTGGACAGCCAATGTTGAAGTCAATGCTCTCAGACAGTAGGTGCGGACTGACCGCTGACAATCAAGGCCTCTCTGGGCGGTACGCCAGCAAGTTGCGTGCGGATGGTTGCTCATCGTGGCCTCGGCGGGCGGATCGCTGCCTCTCGTCGTTTCAGCGGGCGGATCGCTGCGTTTTGGCGGGCGGATCGCCGGCAAGCTCCGAAGCGGCGTTCCGCCCGCAACCTGCCAGCGATCCGCCCGCTGAGCTATGAGATGCAGCGATCCGCCCACAACCTGCCAGCGATCCGCCCGCCAGGGCTTTGATAGCCAGCGATGCGCTCGCCACTGCTTTGATAGCCAGCGATACGCCCGCTCAAATTTTACACGGTGGATCTTGTCAGTCATTGAAAAGTTCTTTTCTGTTATCAGTATCATGCTCAGAGTAAACATAACGAAGGGTATAAAAGGCGCTCCATCGCACTGAATGCTCACTCGGCATTTCGAGGCCGATCCTGAATGGTGATTTAAAGTCACCTCTGAAGGATGGATCACTCAGAGGATAATTTTTGTCAGCTGAGGGGATGGTCCCCACGGCTAGGGGGGGGGGGTGGTCCCGCGCACGGAGACCGTGGTGTTATCCACCGGAAACCAACATGTGGCATCGAGGGAGGATCGTTGGCTAATAGCGGGCGGCTCGCTGGCTAGTGGCGGGCAGATTGCTGGCTACTGGCGGACGGATCGCTGGCTACTGGCGGTCGGATCGCTGGCTGCTGGCGGGCGGATGACGCTGGGGGGATGTCGATACGTCCGCGAAGAGCCAGCGATCCGCTCGCACCTACCATCTAAGCTGCTAGCCTTACAGGCAAATCTGATACAAATTTACCGACCCTGGAGGGATTGAAGGCTTAGTAGAATTGAAGGGACCTTGAGTGAGAATCAATCGCCCGACCGTGTGCCCGACAATGAGGCCTTTTACCACTGCACCACAAGCGCCCTCCTACGATATATATGAAGAAATTAAAAGGAGATAATAAACGCATATAATCGGCAATCGATCATGATTATCATGCTGCCTTTCAACCAAGGCGGCGAGCACCCTCCAGGCTCATTTTACCGGAAGGGAATCTTCTATCGATCACATCGCAACAAGGGGAACGAGGATCTCGAAGACCGGAGGGAATGGAAGTAAGAGTTCGAACCAAAGCTCGAAGCAGAAAATCAAGGCAGATCAGAGGTTTAAGGGTGAAACGATCAAGCCATACTATCTATCTGAAGTTACAATACTACTGGAAGAGGTGTCTCACACAAGCTGTTGTGCAGGAGAATTATCCAAAAGAATTTTGAGACCTGGTAAAAACCTAATTTTGGGCGAGGAGTCAACGAAATCCCCTCTACCAGTTCCTTATGATTTGTGACTTTGGGAAAACATAGAGAAAAGAAGTGTCCAAAATGGTGAGTGACGCATCCATCAGCGGGCAAGATCACCCCCGACCGGTTATGATGTGGAAGACTGTCTTCATCTGATAGAAAAAAGTGCAATCACCCTTTTTTGCTGCCCATAAAGGGGTAAATCGTACTTGGCGTGCCGCAAACATCTTGTAACGAGACAAGAAACAGGTCTTATTGAGGAAACTCCTAGTAGAAATCACAATGTTTTTCATCCAAGGTTGGAAATAATTGGATGACCAATGACCAGAACCTGTACAAAATGATTCTGCATGACAAATTCAATTTTATCGAAGATTGCCTTTTAAACACACCGTTAGTCATCTGCAAGCGAGACTTCGCTGAGGTACAAGGGCAGTTGCAGTCAGAGCTCGAAAACTTTTGCAAGCTCGACCATTTATACAGCCCAAGCTGGGAAAGGTGTGTACTTCGATCGCCGGACAACATGGTGTGATAAGTGACTAATATAGAACGGACCACTGCCTGATAACAATACGGTAGGAGACTGGGTGTTTCTGGGGCATCCAAAAGTGACAGTTGTTGTACTCAGTTAGGACTTCTTTTTCTTCCCCTTGAACCACGTGCATCTCATCGAATAGCGACCTTGATGCACTTGATTAGTCTACATAGTACGCTCATGAAACCACCCATCTCAAAACATATCAGTCAATCAAATTCCATAATTGAGTAAAACGCCTGCGTTGCAGCCTTGGAGAGTGAACCGGAGGATCAGAGTATTTCCACTGCTGGCCCATTTTGACCGTCTGTTTTCTCGTTGTGTTTCGGGAACAAGCAAAACGTCATAGTCAGAACAAATCACCTAAGCCATCTCGGCGGCCAACATGAAACAATGCAGTATAGTTGTGCCATTTGAATAGTTTCGAGTCGTTTCATTCGAATAATTGCCAGTTGGATACCTATTTGAATTCGGAATTTATAGAATTGCATCATTCAAATACTGATGGAAATTCGGACCGCAAAAAAAATTCTAATCTTTTCGAAATTCGGACACCATTGAAAGGATCACTCGAATCTGTTCAGAACTAAAAGCTTACTATTCGCAGTTCGGATACAGTTTACCGCAATGTTAAAGGGACATGGTGCGGTTGCGGTCGCACACTAAAACTACGGTGGAAGACGCCAGATTTTATTTTCGATCGACAGCACAGCTGATTTTCTTGATAAGTTACGGTTTTTTTTTCTTGTCTGTTTCGGCATTATTTTAGTTTCTAACTGTTTAAATATTGCGAATAGGGGCTATTCTTCTCAGGCGACTATCGGCTCCGAGCCGCCTGACAGTTCGGCTCGTTTTTCCAGTCTGCGAGTCGGCTCCTGTTGCTGTCCGGGCCACTGCTGTTGCTGTCCGGGCTATTCCGGTTGGCCCGAACTGCAACAGCAGTAGCCCGGAGATAGGGAGAACGAGCCGAACTGTCAGGCGGCTCCGATTCCCATTCGGTGCAGTTCGGGGCCGAGAATCGCCTGAGTAGTGTGTGAGGAGAATTAGCCGTTTGTTTGGGTTTCAATTTTTTTTTCAAAATTCTGTTTTGAAATCGAAAAAACGACCAATGCCTCTCGCACACTAAAAAAGCCCTCATTCGTAAAATCACACGATTCGGAAGCAAAAATGAAGCGGAAACAAACAAGAAAAAAAAAGAAAAACCGTAACTAAACCCGAAATCAACTGTGATGCCGATCGATTATGAAATCTGGCGTCTTCCACCAAAGTTTATTGTGTGACCGCAACCGCACCATGTCCTTTTATTTAACATTGCAGTAAACTGTAAATCTGCCCCGTCGTTGCTATTTATTGGTTTACGGTAGGTGACACTGGGTTTCGTATAACTACCCTGACGAAATCTACAGAGTTTGAGATAATTTGGCGCGCTTAACCTCGTTGTGCTAAATTCGAAATCATTTGGGGCCTTGTGGCGTGCAGCAGAATTCAAATTTTTTCGTCTGCCGCGGCCTAGTGCGGTTAAGCTTTTTTCTTATTATGCGTTTATTCTATTAGGTCCCATTTTAGTCGCTCGATCGCCTGTAGCCAGCCACGTCGATAAACGTATACATCATGCAAATCGGGTGGAAGCGATTCAGTTATACTTTCTGGGATTCATGAACGGCAAACCGTGGGCTACAGCTGGGTTTGCGGCGTAAATAGCACGCATTCCTCGGAGGCGAACCCAACTGTGGCCCATGGTTTGCGTTCATGAATCCCAGTCCTGATGACACTGATTATGCCAACCAATGCCTAATAAACTATGATACCGATAGACCCGAAACTCTTCTAGTGTACTTAGGCACTGGCATTGATTTTACATCTTCTCGAATAGTTGTTTTCTCCGATGTGAATAATTCAAGGCAACATAGGTTGGTGCTATGTGGGAAGAAGGGGACGCACTATGGCGCGATGGGCTTGGCCACTCCCATTTTACTGTGCCGCACTGAATTTGAGCACCTACCCGCGGTTTCCCTGCTCTGCCAAAATCAGGAGAGTCATTGCGGCACGGGAAAATGGGCGTGGCCAAGTGCGATACAACAGTGCCCCCCCCTTCCCACATAGCACCCATAGCTTTACTGATATATGTATAGTTAAGTCCGTGGCCTGTTTCCTCAATGAAAAACATTTATATCTAAACCGCGGCTTGCGCGGCGATTTAAATCTCAGCGGCAGCTGGCTGATTATTATCAGCCAGTCGCTGGTGAGATTCAAACCGCCGCGTCAGCCGCGGTTTGAATTTAAATGTTTTTCCTTGAGGAAATAAGCCACGGGCCCAACTATATATTCAAGATTTTGGTCCGATGTGTTTCGCTGATATGTATTTTTTCATACTTTGTGTTCCTTATTGTGAGTTGAGGCAGTCTCGGTGCACGTGCATTATAGCATGCACGCACTGAGTTTGCGCTAACGTACAATAAGGAACGCAAGGTATCTAAGCGATCCGTGCTGACTGTACATTGGAAGCTCATCGGCCGTTTTCAGATTGTCGATTCGAAATTATTCGACCATGTTCAAATCGAAGTCATTCGAATCTGTTCATAAATCGGATCTCGAAAAAAAGGGTAATTCAAATCTATTTGAAATCCGGACCTCGAAAAATGGAGTCATTCGAATCAACGCGAAATTCGGACCATAAAGAAGGGATCATTCGAATTTATTCGTTTTCGGTCTTTTCGCCCAATGGACAACTATACAATGTAGTAAGCGAACCAAAACCCAATTTCTGCACATGAGGCCTCAGAGGCCGGATTCATCATGCCGTTAGGCCTGGGTTTGCCGAATTGGGTTGGGTTTAGCTAGTGCACACGCGCGTTAATGCTGGTGGGAAACCCAACCCAAATCCACAAACCCACGGTTGATGTAATGATGAATCTGGCCTGTGCAGGGTTTTGCCGGTCTTGTAGTAAGCCCAGCGGTCCTTTTCGGAACAGAAAGGAATTAACGCTATGTAGTCGGATTGTTTTGCCACAACTGATCCGATATTTCCGCGCTTCGCAGCACTTTTGGGGTTTTAAAGTCTTGAAGTCTTCAGTATGGGGAAGGCCAAAGGTCAAAAACATGCGAAAACGCGGGTTTCAGAATGCGAAACATAGAAATCACACATAAAGTTGGCACAGATTACACTGAGACGTTTAGTTTCTTATAATTGTGCGTAAGTGCTAACGTCAGCATGGATCCTAGTGATACTTTGCGTTCCTCATTGAAGGTTGGCGCAAACTCGGTGCACCTATGTTATAGCATATGGCACCGAGTTTACGCCAGCCTTCAATGGTGAACGCCAAGTATCACTAGGATCAATGCCGACTGTATTGTCAATTTCTGGATAAGGGATAGCCGCGACGCTGCTGGGCGGGATTACTTGCGCGCGATAAAATGAAAAGAGGATGACTATTTATCGAATGATTTCGCGACCTGTTGCTGAGCACGGCTTCCTACTTGTGAGACACTGAAGATACCTGATGGTGATACAATTTGATAGGAAATGTAAACCATAGTTATGAGGCATTTTTGAAAGAAGAGTTGAACATGAAAAAAACCTGGCGGAAGCAGCGCCGATCTTTCAGACATTCCATTGTACCCTAAACTGTTTCGTTGCGGGACCCAGCCGGTTGGATGTTTGCGAAACCCAGCCTTCACTCTTTTTCCTGTTCTCCCTTTTTGGATATGTCTGCTATCTTTTCTGAACCTTCCTTCTGTTGTTTTTGTTTCACTCATCGCGTCAGTCTTTCTTCTGCCCCTATATGAGAGCCCGAGCTTTCTGTTCTTGGCAGAGAATCACCATCACTGGATGTCTCTTGCTCGGGATTGATTGAACTGAAAGAGAAAGCGGTGTGGTATAAACGGCGACAACGCACAAGGAAGATGAACCATCAAAGCGCTGAGTAAAAGATATTGCGTTGCCGTTGGACTCAATACTGTGTGGATGCAGCCTCAGCATACGGATTGCCTCGTACAATAACAACCTCAAGCTCACAGAGAGAGCAAAGACGAGGATGTTGGGTAGCACAGGTTGAAGTGACTTAAAGGCAGCGTCCGCACAGAAAACCACATCTGGGTTTTTCTTCTCAATCCAATGTACGAACCAAGTGGAGATAGTTGGCGAAGCTTGAGATCTCAATGTTGCGTATTCGTAATGCTATAGGCTCGTGAAAATCGCTCCGTGGTCTGAAAAGGCGATTTCCCGGTCGATCATCTAACATGAGGAACAGAAGCTACGACAGGCTTCGACAGGCTGCGGGATTCCAATTTTCTTATTTCTTTATTTCGAGGAATCCTCGAGTTCAGACGTGGGTATTGAAAGCTTCCTATTTTTAGATAATCATAGACAGCAGAAAGGAAAGAAGAATTGTGGAACCCAAAAAGTTGAGGCGGCTAAAAAAATTCAGCCGTTCAAATTTCCCATATTTGTGTAATACACAAGATACACCGAACAGACGTGAGAAAAAGGAAGCTGAATGCTCCGAGATTTTCGAAAGAACTTTTCTCTAAAATTTGAGTGTTTTGGGTGCTCTCTTTATGATATATGACAACCTGGTAAGCCTACCTGCGCAAAATTGTGAAAAAAATAAACACAGTTTTTTGCACGTACGCTGCCTCTAAAGGCACAGTACACCCTTAGACATGAATTTTGTGTTTTTTTGGTTGTGTACAGGACTCCTTCTATATAACATGTGCCAAGAGCGAAATCTCAATTCCTCCCAATAGGCGAGATATAAGCGACCACCACAGGACCGACCTCCTTCGCTCACCACCACAGGCCCGACCCCCTACCAGATTTAGAAACTCGATAGTGGCTGATTGGATGAATTAAAGGCATCGTTCGCGCTAGAAATCGACTTTAATTTTGCAGGCTCAATTTCATGATTGAGCCCGGTAGACCACACTGGTAAACTTTGGCGCTTCAAAAACGTTGGGCAATGAGGTTGGAAGGCGTCAGAGTTTAAGATCCGCTACCAATTCTCACCAGTCATCTAGCACTTTTTCCTAGAATGTTGGTGCGACCGTAAGACAACATCAAAAATAGTTACGGCACGAACTTCACATGCAGAAAAACTCCGAAAATGACAGTGACGAGGCCTCCAAAAGCAGAAAAACTTCAAAAAGGATTTTGGCGAGAAATTCGAATTCGTATTTACAATGTGTTCCGGTTGACTTTTCTTTGCAAATGAAGGTTTTCCATGGGCCCCTTCGACATTTTCGTTCACTAGAGAGGCCAAGCTACACAAAAGCATGAAAAAACAATATACGGTTTTCTACGAGTACGATGCCTTTAATTCTCAACGTGTCGTCGTTCTTCAGTCCATTGCCGGTCTATCTCATCCTGTTTTGCTCTCGTGCAGCGATTGCGAATGAAGAGAAAAACAGGCTTGAGACAACTCGTCCACCAAATTTTTGCCCTCAAAAAGCAGGCATTTTCAAGGAGCCATATCTCCGTTCGTAGGAGGTTTTGGACGATTCCAGAGATACCACTGTGATCAGCGAGTGGCTCTCTCCAAGATAAGCATGGAATCTGATAAATAATTTTTGGGTGTCATGTGCCTTTATTTCTGTTCTCTACGAAAGTAGCTCCTGAATTGGCAGCAGCTCGAATGTGGCACAGTTTGCGATCCGTCCTACCATCGTTGCGCAGTCGAGCCTTTTATTTCTGCACTTCAATCGAAAGCCCCAAAGGCACAGCTTCAAAGGCTCAGGAACGAAATCGGAGATTTCCACATATCCTCTAGTTCCGAGCCAGATTTACTCTGTTACCTCAAACATGGAGGGAGTTCTATCATTTTGCAACGGCTGAGGATCGAAAAGATGTCGGAAAGCCACTGAAAACGTTGTTATGGCCTAAAAATCAGTGAGTAGAGGTTTTCAACAGCAGTGATTTTGATAGTGTGCAGACTGGACAGATTCCAGCTTTCCGAGTTGATATCTTGCACATTTCAGGTGGTTTTCTAAAATTATGCCGCGCACTGTTGCATTATTTGGAAAGGAGAAAGTAACTTGCCAATGTTGTTAAAAACATGAGACACACCTTTGTAAACTTGTTCATCGCTGACTCGACATTTACTGAACTTATAATGGACTCAGGTAGAGGAGATAAAATCTCTGCAGATATTCCGTTGCACGAGTGAAAGGCATGCCTCCCAGCACCATTGCATCTCAAGGGTTCACCTCTGGACTGCACTCGATACATTTCCTTCTTAAAGTTATCCTTCACAAGCAGTTGATGATTGACCGGCTGGGGAAACCAAACAACTCAGCGAACGACGGGGAATCCCCAGTATCATACGATTTCGTCGACACTGGTGGGCGCGAGGAATTCTCTCGCTCCGCTACATTTTCTGCTGCGTCATCAACTAGGAAGTAGGTGATAACAAACTGGTGGCGTGTGCCGCCGGGCCCTGCAGTTCAAGAACTCATCCGATTTTTCGCATCTCATTTCGAAGGCGCTACTGATATGATAACAGAACGCTCAAAACACTAACACCCGTATCAGACGCGCCTACACAGACCACATAATTAGTGTTTCCTAGCAAAGAGCGGTGCAAAAGGTAAGAAAAAAGTGTTTGCATGTGATGCAGCAGATTTGCAGCCTAAAGTGTGTCTCACGCAATGTATTGAGAAAGGCACTGAGTTAGTAAATGAGCTAAAAACAACGCGGCAGTTTTAGCAGAGTAGAGTGGGGACGCCAGCCTAAGACAATTGTTGGCCCTCAATAAATATGTACATCTGCGAAACATTGCAAAGCAGGGGGAATTTAATCTGTTCGGTTGACAGATTCGACACTAGCCCTATCATGTACAATACCGCACCCAACATACGGAAAAAAGGGGCGAAATGGGAATACTTGACAACGAAAGTGTCTTTGGCTTATGACTTGCTTTAAAGAGCTTCAATGTTAATTCTAAAAAAAACATTGTCTCCAGCTCCAACTAATGGTTTCAATCATATAAAGAAAGTTCGAAATTTTTCCACCAGGAAATCTCTTTTTTGAGCAATGTTGTTTCACCATGCGATAACAAGTGAATTCGCGCGGTGATTTCTTTCCGCTATTCATCGCGCGCGGATTTCGCTTGATTTTTTTTCCGCATGATGAAATTACATTGCCCAAAAAATTAATTTCCTCTTGGAGTTAATCAGACTTCCTCAATATGATTGGAACGAATAGGTCGAGCTGAAGAGGCTGCTTTTTTTAATTTAGATTGGAGCTAATTTTAGACCAAAGACGCTTTTGTTGCCAATTTCGCGCCTTTTCCCTATATACGTTAGCGGCGGTATTGTACATAGACCATGCTGGATGAAAAAAGATCGTGAAGGGAGATTTGAGGCGACCTCACAACTTCTGTTGTATAAGTCCCTCCAAAAATGTTACTAAGGGGTCGCACGGTGTGGCAGTGCAACTAGGGTGTCGTATCCGTTTGCAGTTACCGTTCTCATCAAAACTTGGCGCCGCGTTAGCTTCTTTTGTTGTTGCTTTGTTCAGACCTGAACCATTGAGCGCTGCTTCTCAGAAGTTTTGAATCAAGTTAAATGTTACTTTCGAGTAAGTAACGTGAAGTCTTCATGTAACTTACTTCTATGCCACAAGTAACTTACTTAATGTCGCAAGTAACTTACTTTTATGTCACAAGTAACTTACTTCTAGTATACAAGTAACTTACCCAGAAGTAACATTTAACTTACTCCTTAGATGCAGGTGACACTGGTGTGCGACACGGCAGAGACAACCCCGCCTGTTTCCACTACAAGGGCCTAATCCTCGCGAAGGTCTGCGGCGAGGAACCACCCTCCCCGAGGACCGCGACGAAAACCGCCCCCTCCATCCGAGAGGATACCCCCATCCCCCCCAGCGGTCAAAAATAAGCCGGCCCTGGAAGGCGACTCGAAGTCGCCTTCCAGGGCCGGTATCAGAATGCCGAATGAGGACTCGAAAAAGGTGCCAGCGGTCAAAAATATGCCGGACCCGGAAGGCGACACGAAGTCGCCTTCCAGGGACGGTATCAGAATGCCGAATGAGGACTCGAAAAAGGTGAGGCGCCTTATATACCGGCTGTACACGTGTTAAGAAAGTTACGACGTGACCATCCACTTGCGAGGATACGTAGGCCAATGTAAGTTACTTGCGAGATTCAAAAGTCACAAGTATCATGTTCATGCCCATGTAACTTACTAGCGAGTCCCAACCTCGCAAGTAACTTAAAAAACTCAGATAAGCCACAAGTTGATTTTGCCCGGATATCTCGCAAGTAACTCGATTCGAAACTTCTGAGTTGCCCTTGGCAGCCAACAAATTGAAAACTGTTCAGGATCAGTGGGACTTTTTTGGTATCAACTCACTGTCCTAGGAGATGCGTGTGCGTCATTTTACAGACCTGAGCGATCTGGGGATTTTGTTGAGCCACAAACTGAGATTTGAAACTATGGATTTTGGCCTTCAGAAGCGTTTGGTTCATACCACAAAATTGTTATCTTTTTTGATCGTGTATGCATTTCTGAATGAAATCTAGTGGGACCTGACCACTGAACTGAGAACTTTTCCCAAACAGTCAATGTATTTTTTGCTCACGAGCATTGTTCTAAACCTAACTTATCATTTCCCATTTGTTCTGGTAGTTGTGGGTCCTCTCCTTATCGAAAGTCTTTGTATCATCTGCAGCACTTTCTAGGTGCAGCGCTCCTTCCAAGTCTGTTCGTTTTTCATGTCTTACTATGTACATGAAGCAACAATAAACTGTGCTTCTCTGGGCCAAATTCCGGTCCCCAATTGCGTCTCGACACGCTTTGCGGCCGCGCGCATTCGACTCGGAAGAGTTTCCAGCGCCGCAG
The DNA here is from genome assembly GCA_029168955.1 of Aplectana chamaeleonis. Lineage (NCBI taxonomy): Eukaryota > Metazoa > Nematoda > Chromadorea > Rhabditida > Cosmocercidae > Aplectana > Aplectana chamaeleonis. The sequence goes on along the minus strand of JAPDOI010000119.1, from coordinate 1,607,206 downwards.
CCTCCGATCTGTTGACTCTAGGTGGGTTTCAGGAACTGGAAAGTGAACAAAATTTGAGAAAACTGTATAAAAATGTCATATTGAGTCGGCTTTGGCGCTGGAAACTCGACTGACTCCAGCGCAAGCGGCCGCAAAGCGTGTCGAGACGCAATTGCGGGCCGGAATTTGGCCCAGGTAAGCACAGTATATGACAACGTGCATGGTTCCATTGCTCTAAGAGGGATATATGGTCAGCAAAAAGAGAAAAAAAAACTTGAAAATGGCGCCGAACGCTAATTGTTAGAGGACATTCCACACGAGAGAGGAGCGAGAAAAGCAAACAAAGCCAGTACCTATTAACCACCCTGCATGCGCCACAGGAAAACTGATCACTCGAAAAATTGTTCGAAAATGTGAAGGAAGACAGAACAGAAACTAATCTGCGACTGCAAACAACATCAGGCCTGGAACTTCTTTGAAAGAAACGCTGAATACCTCGCTCAGTTCTCACGAAGCCTTTCGATGATTGAGCGTGGCCTCATGATATACGAACTAACACTACGGAAATCCTTGCGGCATGAATAATGACCAAATTAAGTAGAGGAGAAGCGGAGAATTTGAGTGAAATGACGTAGGATTCTCGAAAAGGAATGAGTCCCAACTATTTCCTCATGTTAAAGAACTGAGTTGAGAGTCAAGTCCCCAACAGGCTCCCAAGTAGAACCCAGTATCAGTTGAGTACACCGAGCGCGGAAATTTTCAAAGGAGGTGCTCTATAAAAAGCGGATAAAGGACATATCCTGAAAACGTTCAATTCTCATGTAACTGAACCTGAAATCTCATTTATGAACGACTTTATACAAGACTATTTTATTCTTTTTTTCCGAGAGTTTCGAGAACGATGACGTTGGGTTTCCACAACACTTTATCTGCACGAAGAAACAGGGCCGCCAGACTCTGAGTTGAACCTATCTGGGGAATCAGAACCAGATGAAGCTGCGTAATTAATGCCTGCTCGTGTTTTGAGGGTAAGCTAAGGCTCACTATGGCAAGCAGCATTTTTATGCGTAGTCTCCAATGTAGACTTCAACAGACAACTCAGATGACGTCTTAGGTGACGCGATATGATTTGCAAGTTCTCCGACCTGCCGACTATGTTGTACACTTCCAATATGCACCAAAACCGGTATCCACCACTGTCCAGTAGCAAAGCTATCATAGTAGACTTCCTTTGCTAAGTTTTTTTTGCTATGCATGCCCCACTTCCCTTTACAGAAGTGCATCTTGGTCAATGGTCAGTGCTACGGAATGACAGAGAAAACAGGCAAGGTAGCGTGTGTCGATAGTCACCACGGCTAGTCAACACCTCAGATGACTCGTGAAAAGATTACTAAAGGGTACAAACAGTTCACTTTCTAGCTTCAATGCAAGTGGCAAAAACAATTCGTCACAAAGTACTCCCAATGGTTGCAACAACATTGGGTGTGTGGCCATAGTAGGACAAACGGCGACAACTATTCTCGAACGCCTTCGAATAAGAACTGTTCAAAAAGAATATTGAATGGAAACATGGGAATGTTTGTTTTCCAGCCATCGGCTTCCCAGAGAAACTCAAAATTCAGATCTATGGCGGTGAGAAAACAAGGGTATTTCTGGTGAGGCAGAAATGATTTCGACCATAACTGGCACGGATGTCACTCTTCGAGTGGTACCTACAGCCGATTGACCGCGATTCGCGAAGCTACGTAACGCTTCTACTCGAGTGCAACTACGTATGGGTATACGTGTGTGCAGACTTTATCATGCGCTTGTGCTTGGCTTACCGTAAAATCAGGTAAAATTTATTTATTATTACACGTCGCAAGCGACGCACTCTCTTGTCAGAGGACACAGACGCTACAAATTTAGCTCGGAATAGTTCATCAATAAGAAAATGAGACCGGTATAATCAGTAACAATTAACAGACCAATGTGACTCATGTGATCATGAGAAACTGACAGGTCAATGCCATATGATGTTTAGCGGCCATCGAAAGGTTTATAAATGAAATAGAAAGCTTAGAGATGAAAAGCTTGTTAGAATATCGCCTCTGTTTTGGTAATTCCTACGGGAGGATAGGGAGTAATGGAAGGCGGTTCGGGGTCGCCTCCGAGAACCAGGCCTTATGCCTTCGTAGTAGACCGGCATGCCGTCTCCGAGTTATCTCTTTCATTCAGTGACAGAAAATTGCCTCAAAGTAGTGTCAGGTTGCCCGAAACCGACAGGCTACCAGGGCAATCTGAATATGCATTGCACGTTCGCGTCTAACACGATTTTTGGATGTTTTTTCCGTAACTGCAGTTTCGTGACTCGGTTCGAATCTGAAGCTTGAATCCTAGGATCTCATTGTGCAAACCAAGAGCATGCACGTACGACGGCAGTGGACCGACTGGATCGAAAAGACACCGACTTTTATTACAGGTGTTTCTCAGAACATGCGATAGCGATGGAGTTGGTGAGGTCGGTGTCCTCGGCAACACGCACCTATTCACGAACAGCAATGCGCTTGAATCATTCGAGAGTTTGCCCTTGAAATCAAGACTCCTGAGGGCTACACGGACTAGAATGAACCGAGTTATCAGAAATAGGTTACATCAGAGCTAACAGTTGAATACATGTAGTGTGGACAAATAGCGCTTCTTTCAGATCAATAACCGAATGAAATGAATGATTGCCTGTTTGTTTCATCTTGCTGGAGAGCTGGCCATGGCGAGCTTCATTTAATTTTTTTTGAAGATTTCTGAGCAAACTGCGTATAGGTGGACTTCCTCATCTGCTGGTTTCTACCTCAACAAGAAAATCGAGGATAGGGAAGCTCGGGAATTTTCCTTGTACTAATTCAAAGGCGATGACAACAGCATGCCAATGGAACGAAGAACTCGGAAAAGTATTGGTGGTTACCTATGAAAGTTCGTTTTTTCACGATTAAAAAAATTTAAATTTCAGAAAATTTTTCATTTAACTTTTATTAACTATAACAACCATTATTAACAATAACATTATTCCAGTTTATGGGCAATTTATGAATACCATCGAAAAAAAATTTAGGCTGTTTTAAGGCGATCCAATCATCAAGCCATTTTTGGACATCTTCATGTTTAGTGAAGCGCTGTTCGGCCAATCCATGAGCCATCGATCGAAACAGATGATAGTCCGAAGGAGCAATATCTGGACTATATGGCGGGTGGGGCAAGACTTCCCAATTCATTTCTTGCAACTCCTTTTTAACTTGTTTTCCAACATTATTCGCACTTTATATAGCGTGCGGCGCACTCTGACATGGGTCCCGCACACTTTCTATGGCGTCCGGCGCACTCTAAAATGGTTCCCGAACTGTTTAAACCATTCTTGACATCTTCTAATTGAAATGGTATCTTCACCATGAACTTCAGAGATAATTCTGTGGGCTTCGGTGGCACTTTTTTCCACTTAAACATGAATAGCAGAACCTCCCACAAATGCTCTTTTGTTGGCGCTTGAGAAGTCATCTATAAATAATTTTAAAAAACCAATGAATATACTAATTACAAATAAGTTGACAGTATTAGATAGCGCTTAAAACGCTCTACAAGATAAACGCAGACAAAAAATTTAAAAAATTTATTCATGCAAAAAAAACGGCGAAAGAAAAACGCGCTTTCATAGGTAACCACCTATCAAAAGAGCAGGCAGCACTACAAAAGCAGGCAGCACATCAGAACGTCCCATGCACTTCTCCTCAGATGCTTAGCGACGTCACTCAAGAACTATGCTCCCGCACTTCAAAACAGGGTGACTGGAGGAGTGTTGCACTGTCTACTTTTTATCAGGACGTCTGAACACACCAAAAACTCCTCAAAGAGGGCCTCCTCAGCAGGCTCATCAGAAATCAGGCGATTTCAGGACACTTAGGAGCTTTCCATGACGAGTCGTTTATGAGGGAAAAAGAAATATTTTCTAATAATTTATACGAACTGTTTCGAACTCTTCCTAACAAATTTCGTGGCAGATATATAACTAGTGAGTTACGTGCTAGCCTCTTTTGGTGGGATGTTCAACATTGGGACTTCTATAAGCTCAGATTCGTGAACTTTGCCAGTGCGAGTGCTAACTAGGGAACCTCGCATGATGGTCCCCGGGTTAAAAGGACTCAGGCAATTGTTCGCCCTACACAAAACCACTTAGTGTCCAGTTACAAATGGGCTCCAAATGATTTTTCTGGAGCGTGAAAAGAAAATTGTGGAGTAATTGTGGGTTTTTGTAGCATTTGTGCCCACAAAACCACTTGTTGCTCCACAAAATCAGTTGAAGACCCGCCTGTAATAATGGAAATCACCCACCAATTTGGATCTCATTGCGCTCCACAGCAAGGAACCACCCTCGATGCGGACCGCGACAAGACCAACTCAGTATTCAAAACTGTTTTCCTTTCTTCGGCTTTCCCTCTCGGGAGTGACTCAGTATCGCCAGCCAGGTCCATCTAGCAGTTAGCAGCTGGTACTGCTTCATTTGGAGCGCAGTATATGACGCAGCTTTGCTGATCGCTTTCAACATTAGGAGAGTTGAAGTTCTCACAATCCTCACGGAATTTTAGGTGGAAAGCCCACAATCTGGATTTTGGGCACCCGACTTTCCCCGGAGCGATTATGTAGAACTTCTAGCGCCGACGAAAAAAGATGCGTCGCTGACCACTCCCTCAGGGCCAACATGCGAATGATTTCTAGAGGATATGTTTTCTGATCGGTTCTGGGATGCTCTCTCCAAATCTGGAATCAGATTTTTCCGAGAACACCTCTGGACAAAGTTGTACACATTCCTGGAGCCTCGCGAAAAGGTAAGGGTACCATCGGGAAATGTTAAGATTGTTCGGAAAACCCGATTCGGATTCGGCACGCCTTGTGGCTAACGGTTCACGGAAACAGGTCACCGATCAGCAACTTCGCTTTCTCTTATTATGCAAGACCAGATCAAATTCAAAAAAGTTTTTCTCCACCCTTCTACTCTGGGCAACAGTTAACGGTCGTCAACCTCGCCTTTGAGGGGAGTAATCGTTCTATAAAATTATAAGAATCATAAAAGGGGTTATTTCAAGAACCTTGTTCCAATAGCGCAGCCTCTAGTCTCTGCTTCCCCTGCAGTTCTCATATCATAATCATCGCGTAAAAGTTTGTTGCAGTTTTCGATGTCAAGTGTACGGCAATTAGCGTTGTAATACGGAAGTTTCTTTCTCAACGAATGGTTTATGCATTATTTACGCATGACAGCAAATTTTATCAATTCCGAAATGCTCGGGGTATGCTAGAGGCGGAGTCTCACCTTCAAGGTAGAACTTTCCCTCTGACTCATTTTAGGTAGTTTTTGAAACAATGGTTACGAAGCTGAATTTAGCGATTCTGACGAACACGAAGCCTCGATTCTCCGAAGTAAGAGAGCAATTATAGGAATACAATTTTTTTCCTTTGTTGAAGAGTTATACCATGAACTATGAAGCATCGAGCGATCGAAGAAGTATTACCATTACTAGAGCACGATTAATAGCTGGAAGTCCAAAAAAAATTAGGTTCACCACGTCCTCAAGGCAGATATCCATTATTCAACCTCATTCATTATTCCGAGTTTTTTTTTATTTTATTCTTTTCTATGGTAATGTGAACGATCACAGAATTCAACTCAGCATTTGATACCATGCATTATTCTATAAAATTTTCAGGATGGATAGCCGTTAACGATCCCAAATGGCTGGCGCAAGCTGTTTAAATCTCACCGGCGGCTGACGGTACGGTAAGCAGACCAGCTGCGTTCTTCTCTCTGCCTGAATCGATTAGCGGACCGGCGCACTCGACCGCCGCGGTTGAGATGTTTTCTGGATGGATAGACACGTCTAACACTCCCATTGGGACAAGGTATGAGTGGTGCAGTCATTGTTGGTTGTTCTAGTGTTTAACGATCTTTACACGAAGTCGATGCAGTACATCAACGCTTGACACACGGGAGGTGCCAGCATCTCCCAACTCCATCTCAAGCAGCAATGGATAGTCGACTTCGACTGTTCAGGCTAATACTAAGAAGAACGCCGGATCGTCTCGTAAAACACGATCTAAGAATGCTTCCAAATCCTGTCTAGAAACGGCCACCTGGACGCAGGTGAACGTTCTGAACGGATTTGGTTAAAGAGGACCCAAAGTCACTAGGCATCGAATAACAGTTCAGACGCGAAGTTTTATTTCGCAGAATGGAATAGTGACGGATGGAATGTGTTCAAATTGTGGCCCAAGACCGTGAAAACTGGACACGGCTGACTACTAGGACGTCACAACTCAGTGAAGATGCGGAATGACAGTCAGGCGGAATCCAGCTGACTAAGTCAAGTAAGTGAAGTCATATCTCATAAGCCACCTGAATAAGGAGACCACCCCAATATCTAGACGTGGTCCTCAACATCTAAAAAACAGCAGTAAATAAAGCATTTCTACCAAGTTAACCTTTGACATATCGCGAGATCGGAACAGATCGTAAATGACGCTACGCACCCGTGGGCTAGGAGTGACGAACAAAAACATGCATAACGGACTACGGTGAAATTTCTCCAAAAAGTAGCAGGATGACGAACAAACGAACAGTTTTCCATGTCCTTTCGAGAATTTCGCAACGTTATCACGAGGTTTTGGAAACGTTTGAGAAATTTGGCGATGGTCGCGCGTAAGGCCGCAAATACACTGCGTGTTCTCAGAACGACGGCCAACAGGCTCAGCTATAGCTGAGCAATTACTACCTGAAGTTTGTGTGGCGATCATTCCACCAAAATCTCAATGTTTTACATCCCTCAAGCAAATCTCAAGAAACACCGCTTTTGAGTTCTGACGACCTTGAACTATATTTGCCCTTTTGGTTCTATTGAACACCCATGTGTGTTTGTTCTGATCGTTTCTGAGACGTGAATAGCATTGAAATTTGGACCTAGACTACAATCCGTTTTCCATTAGTCATTAATAAAACGGTTCGGCCTAAACCTTCTGTACGCGGATACCGATGGACGACAACGAACTATAAACTCGTACTTTTCTTCTATGGCCTATTAAATGTTGAGACAAAGTTCATACTATCGGAGTTAGTTCACTTTTTAATAATTTAGCTAGATATGTGAAGGGGAGATCTATACAGGCGAGAGGGAGGGGGAGAAGTTAAACTAGTTCTCAAAACCTCCTGCTCTAACTCGCATTGTTATGTTTCCAGGATTCTTAATAAGACTAACTTTTGATTTCAATGAAAATCGAGTTCTCACAATTAAACAGAAAGAGTCCCGTCAATGAACGAAATCCTGTGGTACGTTGTTCCAAACAGGAACGATAGGAAAAACAAGCGCTAGCACCTGACCCCAAGTTTACAGGGCGTAGGCAACGTTTTGAAAATATCAACCTCTCTGATCGCATTGTAACAACGTAACACTCCTTAGAAAACACTAACAATGTGGGAACATGCTACCAACAAATAACATCATGTATCGGTCACGCGCAGCGGTAAGATCAAAAACAATTTCTCGAGCATTTTTAAGCAGGAAGTTTGTAGCCCGATCCATCACCGACCACCCAAGCTGTCTGGCGTACTCAATTGCTGCCGTCGTCTGTACTAGTAATATAAAAAACCAGTGGAATCCAGTTTGTGGGGTATCAATTACAGGGGCATGTTTTAGAAGGGTAAACTTTATGGGTGGTCCGTGGCGCATCAACTGAAGGAACCAGTCTGCTGGGCTCAACCTAATGAGAGATCCCTTGTTTATGGAATTTTACAACGACTGGAGACGACTTAACCTCATTGGTGGTTCGTATGGTATCAATCACAGGATCAAGCTGAAGAAAAGTAATTTCATGAGTGGTCCCTGGCATATCAACCAAGGCAACAACTAAAGAGGGCTCAACTTTGTCGGTGATCTGTACTATACCGGCCCTATCTTTTGCGTTTTAGGCGAAAGAGACGCAAAAACGCGTTTTTTTGCGTCCTTTTCTCATACTTCTACTTAAAAAGGCTCCTTTGAAAATTCGGAGAGATGTTTGGAATCAGCATTGAGAGCTCTTTCGTTTGAGCCTACTCTGTAACAAAGCATACAAGCGTAACACAATCAATCGAGTGCGCCAAACGCGAAGTCGGAGCTGGGATCGAAGGGTTGAATGTGTTTTTATCACCACTGTGAATATTCTAGTAAGACATTCAGATGGATTTCACATAAATTAGTGAGACTTAAAATTAAATTTCTTCCATTTTTAGGTTACTATGTTTTGGTCTTTCCCCTGGTTACGTTTTTGGGTCGAACGGTGCCAATTTACCTGAAACTCGGCCAGTGACCTTTTCTGTGATCCTCTTCCAAATGAGCACTGCAGTCGCCCATTCCGGAAAACTCGATTTTTCACCACATTGAGATGTGCCAAGTCGAAACAGCGTTTTTTTCGCCGGTTCGACGCCCCGGCAGACACAATCACCTACCTTCGCTCGGGCTCAAAAGGTCAACTACGCTCAGTATAGACTCTTTTAAAACAAAAGCAACCGGTCTGCAGGCATATACAGCCTAGCGGCACACCCGGTGATTTCAGCAGTTTTGACGTGGCACATCTGAAAGTGACAACAAACCGAGCTTTCTGGAATGAGCTGCTGCAACGCCTATTTGGAAGATGATAATAAGAAAAAGTTACTGGCCAAGAGCGCCCCCGTTTAAGCCAAGAACGTGAGCAGGGAAGTTACCGAAATATGGAAACTTGAAAATGGGAGTAATCTAAATTAGAATTTTTCTTGATACATGCAAAATCCATTCAGTATGTCTCACTAGAATATTCACAATAGTGATATAAACGCATCGATCCTCCGACCTCAAGCCTTCGCGTTTCGCGCTTTCGATTGACCGTGTCACTCAAGTATGCTTTGTTGTAGAGTAAGACATGTGAGATCGAAAAGAAAGAGCTCTCAATGCTGATTCACAACATCTCCTCAAAATCTCAAATGAAACACTTCGAACAGTCATGAGAAAAGGGCACAAAAACGCTTTTTTGCGCCATTTTCGTCCAAGGCGCAAAGTATAGACCGGTATTGTACGATACCGACCACGGAAGAGGTTTAAAAAAGTGAAAACTCGACGGGTTACTTCCTAGCATTTTTGCTCAAGGAACGACCCTTAGAATTAAACTTGAGTAGTAGAACTAGGATTTGGATGGGGCTAAAAAAACACGAAGATTCCGAAAACAAATTCTGGGATCAGAAAACCTGAACAGGCAGCAGCGACCGTTTGTCCATACGTGTTCGGATGTGTTTTACCAGTTTCATCATGTTTCCACGTCCCAATTTTGTGCCTCTTCAGCACGGGTTGGGCTAACTGAAGGTCAGTTTCCCGACAATCTTTACTTAACAGCTGTGCAGAGTTGCAGGAATCGGCGGCACGCCGCCTATGGAAGGGCTTGAGACGTGGTCTTAGCCTGACGCGGCGTGTAGCGCGAAGATTTCGCGGAATCGCAGCGCCGGCATCGCTAGCGCCGCTTTTTTTACAAATCCTGTGGTACATTGTTCCCAACAGTAACGCCTCCACACTGCCGTTCAGTCCGCAAAGCGCACGCTAATACCGAAAGCGTGCTGCGGCGCGGTTTCGAGTATCCTCAGACCGGGTTGTGGGATCACCCGAGGCCGGATTCATCATTGAAAAACGGGTTAGCGCCTGCCCTGGGTTTGCCAGACCTGGGTACGGAAATTGGGTTTGGGTTGGATAACCCAGAACCTCTGATTCATCAGCGCAAATCTTGGGTTGGTTACCCATACCCATTTTTTGTAGACACGAGAGGCGTCCGCGAATGCACAACGTATTTTCGTGAACGTCTATCTCGAATTTACCGTTCAATCAATACTCAAATTTATTTTTGGCTAACTCTTTATATCGCATTTTTCACTCTTCTCGGGCAGCTAGTGTTGATTTCTCATTCTAGTAGTCACTGATTCTACTAATTTCTTCATATTTTCTCGTGGTTTAAATTTTTGTGTTCTTCTGTTAATTTGTTTTTTTGCATTAGTCAGAACTTCTGGTGCTGTTTGAAGCCAGTTGTTGCCCATATTTTGAAGAACTTTGTTCAAATATGTTCTGTTATTCTACATTCAAGCTGCATCCGAAAATATTGGTCCGTGTACATATTTTCTGAGTTTCAGCAATAACTTCTATACTTGAAAATGATTTTTTAAAGGGGGTGTTAATTAATTTATCCTTATCAAGCCTCATAGAATATCATGAAGTGTCTTGCCTTTCTTTTCGGTGGAAAGGAGCTATGGAGTACGCTATGGGTGAATTAAGTGCCCTTCTTCGATTTTGGAAAGTACTGGCGTGTTCAACTAGGTGCACAGCACATAGTAAAGCAAGGCACTACATGTACGCACCTGTAATAACACCCTGCAGTGGTTATACATTCGAAAAGAAAGTATGGAACCGAATCAATTATGCAAAACAGAACGGCCCAAATTTGGGGAAACCTTTCACTGAATGCAGTTTGTATTGAAATTCATTAGGCGCTATTCATACTCTTCAATGTAAGCGCGGCACGAGCGGGAGTGGCGTCGGAGTGGCAGAGCAGGCGTCACGCCCGCGCGGCTAGCGCGTGACGCCTGCTCTGCCATGGCGGCGCCGAATGCAGCGGTTTTTTAAACATGTTCAGCATCAATACATCATAAATTTCTTTCCGTTCCGGGATCATTGATTCCATTACTATCCTCCGATATCGTGATCGCGTGTACAGAATTTGCTTGTTTGGAAAAGTCCGCCCACATTTTTTCCGTTCCGCCATGGCGTCGCCGCTGGAGTATTCATAGTCTCTGCAAGCCCGCCACGCGCGTGGAAAGCATTCGTACTCTAATCCCACGCCCTGGCGTCACGCGCGTGCCGCGCTGTCGTTGAGTAGTAGGAATAGCGCCTCAGAGCATATGCTGGCGGAGTTTCCCTTCATATCGATCACATCTGGTTTCTCACAGGTCTACAAGGGCCCAACTTCCTTTTTGTCGTCTTTCTGAGAGAAAACGAATTTAGGAGGATAGAAGAACAAGAAAATGGAACTCAGAGAAACAGGAGAACGATTGAAATTCAAAGAAAATTAAAACTTGGATGAAAAATGAACACTATCTAAATTAGGGTGGCACAGAAGAATGATATGAGATGCTGGGGCGGAGAAAATTTGGGAACCTCAAGAAGAGGAAAGAATGAGATAATGACGGAAATATTAGAGGAAAGGAAAGGCGCGAATTTTTATTGGAAGTTTAAAGATTCAAAGAGACCCGAAAATGGGCACAAACTTCACAGCCAGCGTTTGAGTCGATTATTTTTTAGGTAGTCCATTAAACATGAAAAGATGTTGAAAATAAGTACTAACGATCTCTTCAATCACGTATATAGGTAGTAAGCGCACTCATAATAGGTGATTTCTACAAATCACATCACATTATTTCTGAAAATGGCGCTAGAGCGCGTTATCTGAGTGCTCATTCTGGGTTGGGTTGCGCGGACTCTCGCTTCCGCCTCGGGTTCAGCAACCCTAAACCCAAACCCATTTTCGATGGGTTATTGAATTCATGAATCACGAAAAATTGGGTTGCGCTTGCGCTGAACCCAACCCAAATCGGCAAACCCAGGTCTTGCGCAATGATGAATCCGGCCTCCGGGCGATTTTTGCCTTTCGTGCCCGGGTTGTCCCACCGCCCGGGTGATCCCACATACCGGGTGATCCCAAATCCCTGTCTAAGGATACTCGCAACCGCGCCACAGTACGCTGTCGCAATCAGCGTGCACTTTGCAGACTGAACGGCAGTGCGGAAGTGAACTGTACATTCTCCATTATTCATTCGGCATCACATTTCGCTGTAAGTAGTTTTTACTGCTTTGATATGCTTCAAGAGTCCAGGAATTGCCTAGAAACATCTTCTGTAAATAATACGTTCAGGGAGCTGTGAAGTGAACTTGAAATTTGAGTTCAGTATAGTGATTATAAAAGTGATTATGTCTTGAAATATAAATATCGAGGCACCGAAAATAGCAGGCGGTTTCCGGTGCCACACGTTGGAACGAAAAACTAGTAAAACTAAAAATTGAAAAACCAAAGTTGGAATAAAACGGCAAAAGGTCTTCAGAAGATCGAATTTATGGAGAAATCATAAAAAAGAGGCATCAATCGATCGACGGCAGCATTCCAAGCCGGCGATGGAACTGGTTGAGACCATTTTCCGCCGCTGGTCGCTGACGGCGTCGCTCAAGGTACGAAAACAATGCAAGGTACCCGCGTCGCTGTCGCAAGACACGACGCCGACATCATCCGCTGCTTGTCGTTCCCCTATATCCATCAATTCCCTGCCGCACTAGACTCGCCGCGTTGCTACACTGCAGAGCGCTTTACGGTTTGGGTGAAGAAAAAAGCTGTACTCAGTGCCGAACACCTCATGACCGAATACGTCTGGCAGCAAACGTGATCAAACACATATGGATCAATGGTCGCTGCTGAGGTCCCCTTTGGGATTATACTACACTTGTTAGTCAAAGGTTTCTTCATTTGAGATACTTAATTCTCATACAACCGACCACCTATCAAAAGAATATGTAACTTCAAGTCGAGCCTATGGCTTCTCTAAAATGAAATTGAAGAATAATCGAGAGAAGGACTCGTTTTTTCTCCAAATAATAACAAAATTGCATACACAAAAAAAGAATTCATAATAATTAACAATAATTATCAATGCAAAAATAAATATTCTTCAGAAACTTTACTAAACCCAAAACAGGAGGCAGACCCGAAAAACAAAAGAAAACACCCTGCACACCACCGCAGATAGCGGCAGCAGCCAGCACTCAAGCAGGGCCTAATTCCAGTAGCAGATTCGATTGTCTTCTTAGGTGACAGTAATGAAATTTGCCCCCATCCACTCTTCCACACACTCACATCACCACAACCACCCACGGACCGCCACTTTCCAGTCGACCCAATGAAAAACCTGGCTGTGAGCGCTAATTCGTCAACAAATAAATTAAATTACGTCATTTCGGTCCCTCAGAGGAGTCTTGGGATTTTCGCAAGAATGGGCCTCACCACTTTTTATTTGGTAACGAAAACAAGATTTTCAGTGAGTAAACTGCTCGGGACATTCTGTCTAGAAAATGGGGTGATCTAAAAACTATCTGATAGTCCCGCCATGAAAAATGTGTCGTCCGAGACTATCCAATATTCCCAGAGTTTCCGAAAATTTTGCAGTCGATTTGAAATATTTTGACATACAGTTCAGACATTTTGACATACAGCCCCCGCACTGCCTTTCAGTCCGCAAAGTGCATTCTGATGGCGAAAGCGTGCTGCGGCGCGGTTGCGGGTACCCTCAGACAGGGTAGTGGGATCACCTTTTTTTTGCCTTTGAAGCCCGGGTGATCCCACCGCCCGGGTGATTCCACATCCCTGTCTGAGGATACTCGCAACCGCGCCGCAGCACGCTTTCGCAATAAGCGTGCACTTTGCGGACTGAACGGCAGTGCGGAGGTGAACTATATACTCCGGCGAACTGGGGCGTCGACAACAAATTGATCCGCCCACCATGAGTTACCGCTGGCCAACGCGCCGATATTCGGCGGGGCCGTGGCCGCGACTTATAATCTGGTCGATGTCGAGCTGTTGCGCAGCTAGCGCTCTAGATACTGTGCTTCTATGGGTCGAATTCCGGTCCGCAATTTCGTCTCGACACGCTTTGCGGCCGCACGCGCTCGAGTCAGTCGGCTTTCCAGCGCCAAAGCCGACTCGATGTGGCTTTTTTATACAATTTTCTCCAATTTTTCTTGATTTCCAGTTTCCAAAACCTACCTAGAATCAGCAGATCAGCGGCTGCGGCGCTGGAAGCTCTTCCGCGTCGGGAGCGTGCGGCCGCATAGCGTGTCGAGACGCAATTGCGGACCGGAATTTGGACCAGATAAGCACAGTACAAGGGAAGTACACGACGCATTTTTCACTCATGCTGCGAATGATGATAGCGCAACCGGTTCAATTACCCAAGTTTGCGGTACTTTGACCCCGACCAGCTTCTGGAGGTCCTGCCTATCAATGTTGACCCCAGTAGAGGATAGGCGACCGATCGCGACGCATGTCGGTGTGCCGATCGCAACGCGTGCCGGTGTAAGGTAGTTCACAAGCTAGATGAAGCAGTTCTGCAGGATGTGAACTGCTGCTAAATAGGCCACTAAACGCGACACATCGAGTTGTCAACAGCCGGACAACAGGCGGACGTCGCTGGGCAATGGGCAAGTCTCAGGCCGACAATACGCGCGATTTGACTTGTCAACAGGGAGCGGTTTATGAGATGACAGCTTATCAACCTGCTGTCGACGTCGCAGTTTGCCTGAGTATATACTGTCCATGTCATTCAATAAGGAAGCCGCACCCAGCTAGTGGGCGCGACATCATTCGATCGATAGCTACCAATCCTTCGTTTCCAAGCCTGCTACTTTTCCCGCCAATCAGCGTCACGGCTTTCTTATTGAACGACACGGAACGCTACACTGATGTCACTAAAATGAAGTGCGTCGGATACGTTTCTCTGTTCATTGGAGCTTCCATTGTATGTTTTACCTGATGTTGCAATATATTCACGCTTGCTTTAGCCTAGCTTTTCCTGCCGTCATTCTATTTTTCAAACTCTATTGATCAAGAAAGTTCTTAATAACCTAGCCGTCATCCAAGTGCTGATTTCGGGCGCTGAGCACTAGTAAAAGGCCCGTATTCACTTTTTTGGAGAATTACGGTTGGTACACCGCAGTAGCCAGAAATGGTCCTAATTTCAATGTCAAAGCGCGGAATATTTCCCCTGAGGAGGTATGCATGAACAAAGATGAGGAGTACAGGAAGGCGCTCCGCGGCCCAATTCTTTCGGTTTTATTTTCTGATTAATTGTTTACCTTTTTAGTTTTCGCATGATGATCAATAATTTTTGAATGAGTTTTTCTTTTTGCTTTAATTTTTCGCAAGAATTAAGCTGTTCCAGACATGGATCAAATTGAAGGAATACATTTAGGCGGGAAGTTCGCCGTTTGCAGTGATCTTGCGTCCCCGCGCGACCGGGCGGCACGTACTTCGGGCGGCCGCTGGCCCGACGCTTCGCGCGTAGGTAGCGGAGCGGCTCGCTGCCATCCTCCTAAGCATTCATGCGTGCCGCATTTTGACTGAACTTGGTGAGGAAGAATTTCCGACTTTTGGAGTATGAGACATTTTTTTGATGTCCTGATGAGAAGGGCTGTCCAACAGCGACTTCGCCGTTGGACCGCCCTTCTCATCAGGACATCAAAGAATGTTTCAGATCCGAAAAAATGATAATGCAGGGTCTTACCAAAAAAAAGACGCCAAAACGTGTGAACGCGCTCCTCTGACCAAATCCTACGAGCAGAATTGTGAAGTTTGTTGTAATGAGTCTGTCCGCCAACGCGGTCGGCGTGCGCGTCGAGTGGTTGTTGCAAAGTCGTTATCCGAGCGTGCTTTCCCAGGACTGCAAACAGCTGTTCGTGGAAATTAATCACTGAGCGTATCAGATTCCTGTTCATCTTTGAAAAACTCCGAAATTTTTTCTCCGCGAAGTCCGCGTGATACGCGCGCCGACTGCGCGGGCCGGCGTTCTCAATCGGGCGAACTTTATATGCATTACGACCATATTATCAGACCAAATTTGTCGGATATACCTTGGCTCCATTTATTTGACTGGGTTAAGAAGAAACCTTTGTTTGGACGACAACAGGGTGAAGCATCCCACTGTGGTCATCAGGTGCAATAAACTTCATTCTTTCCGGCCAGAGTCCCAGAAGTGATTCGCGAAAAGGCAGAAACCACTGTAGACCACTTGATGAAATCCCATCTCTAATATGATCGACCTTGAATTAGTGCAGTGCCAGCACACTCGAGGGTCCAAATCGCCGTCAATGAGATTTCCGTCGATAGAAAAAAACCTGATTTGTCGAATCTCATGGAGGGGTAGAAATTGAAAAATGCACGCGAGAACATTTAAGGCCGCATATTTACCTCTTATAAAGTAGCGGAAGGTATCAAAAGTAGTAACGATGAAGAACACTTAAGATCGCAAGGCACTAGGTCTAGGACGCTACCACGTGATGACAATCTAAACACTTACTGAATTGAGCTACAGCAATAGCCGCACAGCTCTGAAATAAGAGTGGCAACAAACAAAAACAATCTTGAAAAATTGATAAACATATCCGCAGCGCCCCTCACTCTCGAGAAAGAAATTCATAAAATCATAAAAAATATTTCCATGTTTTTCATTGTAACTTGGATATAAATGAAGTAAGTGGACAAACGAATAGTACAGAGATAAACGAAGCTCGAAAGAAGACGTTCGATAAGGTACACGGAGTGCATTGCACAGTAGAAAATTTGAATTTCCACCGGTCTGCAGGTCAGGTCAATCCATTCCGCACCGCAGTTTTCGAAATGCGCGGGAGTGGAATGATTAGGAGGGACCGCGAGCGAGCTCAGGCCGTAGTTACTGTGCTTCCATCAGCTGATTAATTTTTAGATCTGAGCTTGTTAAAATACCACCAAAGCGACATAACGAGAACAGCTACGACAGGAGCAATAGATTTCTAGTGACCTTTTGCTATAAACGAGTGTTAGAAGCGTGAAATATGGATGAAATGCAATTGAAACGCCCGGGAATTTTAGATCCGCAATATTGCGTCAAAGACTTCAAAGACGCAACATTGCAGACGAGTCCCTGATCCACGCGGCAAGCGGCTGCAATGTCATCGCGGAACATTTTCATTTGGCTGGTGTATAAATACGGCCTCAACTGCAGTTCTCTACTTTTTCCTCCACTTTGCTGGCTCTTGGGGCTCTTTGGGTCCTGCTGCAGAGTCAGAACGGTCGTTGGAAGACGGTTGGTCTTAAATTCTTCTGGAAATAGCTGCATCTGATAGAGAAGCCGACTGTTTGGAGTTCCACCTGCAGACGCCGTTCGATACCTTCTACCAGCACTAGCCGAGGACTAAAACGCCGTCTCCGCCACATCACAGGTTGATCCGTTGATCGATGTTGCATTTAATTTTGCCACAAATGCCGCAATCTCACAGTACACTTCGCAGCGTTTGGGAACCGTAAACCCAAAGACACACAATTCCTCACTCTCCCTTATGAGCCGTGTTAGCATATTACTATTAAAGGCACAGTCCAAGCTCAGGGACGAAACTTGAGATTTCCACATAATTGTGAAGCTCATCCACCATATAAAGCCCCTGCCAAATGCGAGCTCTCAATTCCTCCGAACAAGCGAGATACAGGGGAAGCCAGCCTGGGGCGCCCATACCAGGAAGCCACTTTGGCACGCCCCTTCCACGACCTTTCGAGCTCATCAGTGGCGAGATGAGCGATGGTTTCCGGCCAGTAGCCCCGTTCTTCCATCCATTCCCAGCCTCTTTCTTTATTCAGGTCGGTTCGCATACACCGGTTACAAATGACGGAAGTTACGAGCCTCGGACAACTCGTCCACCATGCTTCCGTAGCACAATTTTCGAGGGGCCATAACCTCGTTCTTAGGGGGTCTTGTACGATTCCAAAGACATCACTGGAATCACTATGAGACCGTTTTCAAAATAGGCAGGAAAAGGATTCTGAGGTTGGACTGTGCCTTTAGGGTGCTGAGATCTGTCATAGTCCTGAGAAGGACGACAAACGGATCTCAGATTCGTGCTCTACGTTCCAAACTTACCCCCCCCCGCTGGACAAACTATGGGCTGAGAATTTTAATTGGCCTCTGCGCTCCGAAAAATGGGTTTGACCTATCCCATGGGGCTCCAGAGGTAAAAAAATTGTGTCCAAACGTCGCCTAGGGGGGGGGGGTTCGGGTGAATGAACACGAATATGAGTCCAGAGTTTTTCAGACGATCACGGTAGGTAAAATGCCATTTAGCTACTAAAGCCCATAGTCTTCCATGCAGGGAACCCTGTTGCAGAGCCCCCCCCCCTGTAGCAAAAAGAAAATTGCCTTGATGTTCCTGAGACGAGCAGTTGCCCGCGGTATTTATATGAAGGTTTGTCGACAAATTTTATCATGGGAAAAAGGAGCAAATACTTCGGAAAGGAGTACTGCCGTTCTCTGGACCGAATTCCGGTCCGCATTTGCGGACTACGGTTATTGTATCATGCGGCACGTGAAAATCGTGCTGGGAGCACTTGGTCCCGGCTTGAGTCACCTTTCTCCCAGAGCGATTATCACGTGTCGCATGATGCAACAGCCCTAGTCCGCAATGGCGGACCGGAATTTGGCTCAGAGAACGATATTACATTGTAAGTCAAATCAGCACCAATGGTAGTTTTATTATACTCCAATGCGCGTTGCTTATGGTGTGAGATAGAGGCTAACAATAAGTAGGGGAAATATCAATTCTCATTGATATTGCGGCTATTTCAGCTACTTATTGCTCGTTGAATTTGGTGCTTGAAGTACTATAGGATCGATAATGTGTCACGGAGTGATTTTTTTGTAAAAAGAAATCGTTTCCGTGTTTTGTTCCTCTGAATGTTTGTTCTCCTTCCCTATGAAGCTTGGTGTCGATAACCTGTCGTCGAAATGCCGCGTACAGATATTGAACTCAAAGAAACAGCGTGGCGAAAATCTCTAACAGAACGGATCGAACCCAGGAGTCTCCGGCTGGAAATCCACGCCTTGTACCACTCGGCCAATGTGGCTCAGCGCGGTAGCTGGAAGGACCGGTGATACCCTTCTGAATGTCTGTTTTAGTCGTCTCGACCTAATTTTAGATAATAGCCCGTAGCCTTGTTTCCACTATTACTCAGGCAGCTAGTGGGGCGTTCTTTCGACTGGAAGGTAGCTTATAAGAAAAACAGGTGTATAGGCAGTTCTGGCAGCCCGATCTGGTCATTACCTTGTTAGAGTATAAAATAGCCATCCAAGAAATAATCAAAGTATCTTATCATCAGTGCATGATAATTTCATGGCACTAAACACTAACTCTTCGCAAAGAAGTCGGATGAATGGTCAAAAAGGCAAGATTATCTGATAAAAGATTAGTTCTATGTATATGAGAGCACATTTTTGCCCTTTTTCTCGCTTTCCATATTTCACTGAAGAACACACCCATATTATGTTTCTTTATTAGAAAAAAATTTGACAACTATGTTTCTCAACTCAACTGAACTAATCGAATGAAAAATTTTGAAAATTTTCATGACTCGGAAAAAAAAATATATGAAGGAATCCAACCAGTACATTTGGAAACATCAGTTGAAATCAGAGAAAGTATGCGACCAAGGGACCGCGATAGCACCACCGCGATCCTAGATGAGGCCGCCATATCGCCGCGCTGAGTCATGACAGCACAGAACTTTTCCATACATTGGTTGAGCACACATATCTGTAAAGTCCATCCGAATGACACTCCGCCCACGCGGTTGGTGTGCGTGCCGTCACGAAGACATATTCCAATCAGCTGTTCGCAGCCGTGGGAAGGCTTGTCCGGAAAATGACTTCCTCGACGGCCGCTCGACACGCACACCGACCGCGTGGGCGGACAGTCTCGTTTAGACAGACTATACATATACATAGTTGCTTCAGTCGGTCAGGTTTTGTGGATGTTTATTAGTAGCAGATCTTACGGCGTTCGCGACGCCGCGATAGATGCTAATTTGATCGCGAATGTAGAAGTTGTCGCAGCGCTTGCGTTCAGTAATGGACTAGAATTTATGAAGCGGCCATACCTACACTGCGACGTATCGAACGAAGCAAACAGGTGAGTTCGCCGGTCGAAAATCCCAAACGTACATAGTTATGTCAGAAAATGTGCCTCAAAGAAAGGTATCTATTTAGGCACTGTGCGCATATGAGTCGAAAAAGGTTACGCTCCTTAACTGAAATCAGTGCGAAGGTGTCCACGATGTCGCCTTGCCGAACAAAAAACCACGTCGTTATCGGGCATGAAAAGTTCGAAACCGGTTCTGGCGGGAACATCAAATGTGTTTTGAGGCAGGGCCAGAATAGTTCCTTCTTTGAAAATTCTGCTTTTTCAGGGCCACTCCTCCCATTTCCCCTTCTCTGAAATCAAGGAACAAATCGTGGTGTATTTTTCAACGCCCCTTGAGAAATCTGTGCTAATGTGAACCAAAAGGATTGAGTTTGGGACCAATGACCGAGGATATTCCTTTCAGAACCTTCTCGCGCAGGCATGCCTTAGTGCCAGGTGACCTTACTAACGACTCTCTTCAGCTAGCAGGAGAAATCCAGTTGCTGAGGCAATTCATTTCCGAATTTTCTATTGCTTTCAACGATTCCCAACTTTTACGCAGGAGGTTGAAACCTTGGGATGGTCTAGGTGTCGAGGTGGTTGCAGACATTCGCAGAATAATGCTTAAGGCGAAGCGGAAGACGTCAATCAGGCTAGGGACGCATGCGCGGGAGGAACCTGATTGAAACATTCTTGACTAACTCGTGCCAGAGACTGCCCTTTTCGTGTACTCGAGCACGGAGCCTAATCGGGTGCCAAGAACACCCTCATACATGAAATCTAACATTTTTCAAATACAATGTTGTGAGATTTAAATCCACTAAATAAATATAGCATCTGCCGGGTGAGAGGCTCCATTCCTTCGAAGAAGGAATACACTGAGGAAAACCAAAAGCCACACCCACCTAAGGAAATTCAAGACAGTCACTGGGCGAACGTTAGGGGACTCTGTGCCCGCGACTCGAGCGTTTCTCAGAACGCCCAGCGAAGCCGAGGAGCGTATCCTCCATTACGGATAGATATTTGTTTTCGTCGATCGCGTATGTGCACGCGTATGCTGCGTCTCGGTCTCTCTCACGCTTTTTCGCTGTCTCTCCCCTCTATCCGCACACCCACGCGAAGAAAAAAAACCTGGCTCCAAAATAGAGGATACTGAGCACCCTCTCCGCAGTTCACTATAACAGGTAATTCCGGAAATAAAGTTTAGAGAATCAGTGATAATGGAAGAAAATATGAAAGTAAGGAAAGAAACACAGATAAGGCAGTTCTGTACGCTGTAGATAGCTGTCAAATAGGGCTATAAACAAGACACTATGAGATATCAATAGGCAGACAAAAACCATTTAAGACGATCACCAATATCGGGGAAAAAGGGAGGTTTTTTGCGGCACACACGATACGCTTTTGTCGTCGATCAGAGAGGAGCAGAATAGATTAGCAGCATACCAACTTCCGATTAGCCGATTCTCAAAGTGTGAAAAAAACGTCTTCGAATGAGAAAGTAAATCGGAAATAGGTCATATTTCCAAATGCTGTCGAAAGGTTAGGGATTCCCAAAGGATTTCCGATTTCTGATCCCAAGTTTTTGGAAGGACTTCGTCATTCAACTTTCGATACTTTCAGAGAAAAAACTTATTCGTCCTTATTGTTAACCGCGAGCATTCACGATTTGACATCCTATCGACCTGCTGTCGATAACTGAGATCATATCACTAGGGATGTGCTTTTGATTGATGCGGCAGCAGGCAGCGACGCCGAGCCAGACCCCATTTCTCCAATATTTCAATGCTTTGAATGTGGTAATTCTCGAAGATAAAAAATTGGCAGAACAGATCCCGCTAATCCTCCTCTCAGTCACTCTAAGCTATCAACGAGCGTGCTCAATGTTTTATTGTTCTTTATCCTCAGGATGAACTCTAAGCGGCCGAATAAATCATCTTCCCGTTCGTGAAAATGCAAGGAAATCTCCATAAAAATGTAAAGAAAGCGGGATGAGAAAGAGAAAAAAGCACAAAGACGACATCACTCACCGAAAAGCATTCTCTGATGAAAGGCGACGACGGCTCCACACGACCGCACACAATCGGTTGGTTATACCTGAAACGACACCGGTCGTGACTAGTTATACCTTGAGTACGGAAAAGTCACCGATAAGCAAACAGCGGTGTAAAGTACAATAAAAAAGTCGCTTATCAGCTATCCATGGAGGGCATATCACACCACATAACTCTGACATTTACACGGAAAAGCCATGGATGAAATGGAAGGGAAATGCTTAGAGCGGAATCGAAGAGACGAAAAATCGCCCATGAATGGACTGGAGTGAATTTTAACGAGATAGGAATTAAAATGAGCGTTTCATGAGAGAATTGTGATGAATTTTTGCAGGCTGCTAGTGATCGGCAGTGCTATTGCTGCGAAACGCTGCACAAGGTCATCAATGGACGGACGACATACAAATACACACACACTTGGCGAATACACCCTGAAACCTTTTGCCAAAGGGGAAGGGGGTGGGGTAAGAATGCCCTTCCGCCCTTTTCGATGACGATGGGTGTGAGAGAAAGCGAAAATTTTATGTGAAAAATTCGGATATATATTCTAATGAGATTGCGAAGGCTTCGGTTATCGCTCGTAAACTTTTTTAACCTCATTTTTGTGAGTCATTGAAAATTAATCACATCCCTTAAAAGGCAGAATTCTCGATAAAAAGGGTCCTTGAGTTTTCACCGGAAATTGAATATACCGGGGTACATTGCAACAATAATGGCGAAAGAACGCTGAAAACGAGTCATATATAGCCCTAAACGACTCTCAAACTTGTAGATGCTATGCCCTACCCGCCCACTTCCTTGTTGGCCGCTGAGGGAGTGGGCGGGGCGGGCATAGTACAACTAAGCTTGAATGCCTTATAAGGCTATCTATAAATTGCTTCTAGCCCTTCTTCCACAATTATCGTTGCGATGGGTCCCGGTACATTCCATTTCATGTAAAAACTCAAAACCGTTTTCATCGCGAACACTTGAACTGCTACTTCACAGACCCAACCGGAAGAGTTTGGACCCAAGCGAGTTTTCACTGCCAGTGCAAGACCCTGGTTGCGTTAGGGAATGTACGGCCTTTTTTCCCAAGAACAGGAACCAGAAAAAGGTAAAGCAAAAAAGCAAATAGATTTCTTTTGAGACAGAACATCGACTTTTACACGTCTTTTTTCCAAAAAAAATCTATTTGCGAAAAGGGTTCTGTTTCAACGAGCCTACCTTTACGCGGTGAACGTGACTAGGCCCAGCGCCGCTGAAGCGACATCGCTTAGCCGGCCGAAAGTCGCGATGCAATAATGGCCGCGATCATACTTCCCTAAACGAGCTACGCGACGCAATGTTTACAATCAATATCGGCTCATAATCGATATGCTTGAAATGCACTGTCGTTGTCGCTAGTCACGCTAACTATGTTCCCGGCCAATGACGGAGTTACAACACCAACTAGGAATTTAATGTGTAGTGGGGCAAATGACCAGGAGCAAGTGTTGAGTTCGAGTGCATTGCATAACAACGTTGCGGGTTCTATAGACCAGTACCGACGAACGGCGTCTTACCCAAGAGTTGAAAAAGAGTGAATTCGGAAGTTTCGGGAAAAGACGTTGAATACGGTTGGTGCGAAAGAATCCGATCCATCACAGGTAATGACAATTGCGGTGACCGAGCTTTGTGATTCAGGCCATATTAGCCGTTTCTTGAAAAATTTTACAAATCGTTGAAAATGACCGGAAATTGGGGAAAGAATTTCCCGTGTGTTGTTCCTGGTCCACAAGTCAATGAGCGTCAGCTTGTTAGCAAGGTGATCAGATTTGTCGAGGATCGATTATGCACTATTCGTGGATTTCGGCATTTCATCTTTGAAAAGTAGTATTTTAACTATCAAAAGGCAAGGTAACGATAAACGCGGGAAAAACAACCCCACGATAAACCATGTTAGGCTATATTTGCTAATATGTACGCTTTGAAACAGGTGGATGTACTGCAACATCAAGAATAGTCTCCACTGAGCAGGTACCAACTCGTTGGTGCCCCTGCTTCTACTGAACCCAGCAGACGTTTGAGTGTACACAGGGAACGTTCGAGCGATATAGCGTGCACAACTATATCGCGAAAGTATCCCGCACATTGCATAAAGGTGTCGCCGTCCGGCACACTAAGGCCTCTGGTCCATAACACCTTAGGATCCGTACCTAGGGAGTCATGGAGTCTTTGGCCACAAGCCACAATTTCGCCACCCTGAACTGTCGATCGCTGTCGAGTGATATCCAAAAAACTGCGCTATCCAGACTTCTGAGCTATTTCCATGCACCGTTTGCTGCTTTGCAGGAAACCCGCCTCAAGGATAGACCCGTCATCAGCGTCGGAGAGTACACCATCTACTGCGGTAACGCTGACGATAGGAGAGTGGGAGGCTGTGCAATAGCTGTAAGGAAGGATTTCAATGGTATGGTCAAGGAGTTCGGCTCAACGTCGTGTCGGAATGCACTCGTACGACTGCGGGATCACAGAGGATTCAATCTGTGGATAGTGAGTGCTCATGCGCCCACTGAAACCGCCGAAGACAATTCGAAGGATGCGTTTTATGAGGAACTCAATACGTTGCTGGCCAGGATACCTTGTCAGCATGCTGTTGTCGTGGGATTGACGCAAATGCGAAGATGGGACTTGATCAGGAATCCGAAGTACTCGGTAAATGGTTCTACCCAGTGGAGCAAACATCGGACAATGGCTACCGCCTTGTCGACTTTTGTGAACGCAGTGGTCTGATTATTGCATCGACATTCAAGAGGAATCATCGCCGCCATCAGCTTACGTGGCAGGGACCAACCCGGCTATCTCCAGAAGAGCAGCGGAAGCGGAAGATGACAACTTTGAAACTACAGCTTGACTATGTCCTGACGAGGAATATTCCAGTATCGGACATTCGAAGATCTAGAGCTGTGTGGGATGTCGCATTCGATTCGGATCACCGTCCTGTTCTGTTGAACTTCACTGCGAGGATTCATAAGAGGAAGCGAGTGGCTCAGCCTCTCCAGAGGATTGACATGACAAGTCTCAGAGATGAAGAGTGCAGAAGGAATTTCCGACAACGCGTTTCTATTCACATCGGAGTACGGACTAAGAAGAAACTTTGCGACGCGGATTCTTTTGTCAAATGCATCCAGGACGCTTCGAAAGAGGCACTCCCGGTTGTACAGCCTAAGAAGAAGTTCGCCTACGTCTCAGAAGAAACAACATCTACCTACAACAGAGTATGTGCTCTCGAACTGCAGGAAACTTCGTGGAGGAGAAGCGTCTGAGGAGGAAGTTGCGTCGGCAGCTTCAAAGTGACCGCGAACGAGTGGACGTGTAGAGCTAAGGAGTTCGAGAAGGCTTGGGAGGAGAAGAATCCGAGGAAAGCCTACACGTTGCTGCGACAGTATAGCGGGAAGATGAAGAGATGTTCTCCTGTCTTGAACACTACCAATGGAATGTTTACACAAGGTGTTGAGTTGATCGCAAAACGCTTGGCTCCGGGCGAGATTGAACAAGCATATTCCCTTTCCGGGGGAGCGCCTTATCGCACTGCACCACCGGAGCCCCAGCGCCGCTCTCACTCAACTGCTCGGTAAATCTTCACCGAAGCAATCATCCTTTCACCCGCATAACGGGATGAAACAGGAATACCGCCAGAGACTATCTAACAGTCGTAGACCTGTCAAGATGATGCCCTAGTTAAGTCTTACACGATTTTTGGAAGTTTTTTTGCCGTAACTGCTGTTTAACGTCGCAGTGCACGTTATGGTATGTTTACACAAGGTGTTGAGTTGATCGCAAACAAGGTGGTGCAGTGCGATAAGGCGCTCCCCCGGAAAGGGAATATGCTGGTTCAATCTCGCCCGGAGCCAAGCGTTTTGCGATCAACTCAACACCTTGTGTAAACATACCATAACGTGCACTGCGACGTTGAACTGCAGTTACGGCAAAAAACATCCAAAAATCGTGTAAGACTACCAATGGAGTTGCAGTTGGTGATGCGACGCTGCCAATATGGAAGGATTACTTCAGTTCACTACTGAATCGTCCAGCGCCATCAGTACCTGAGCTCCCGCATGTTCAGAGAGCACATTACGATGTCAGTGAGGAACCGCCGACTGAGTCTGAAGTTTTGGATTGTGTCCGGAAAATGAAGAATGGAAAGGCAGGTGGAGATGACAACATCACTGCTGAAATGCTGAAAGCTCTTCCTCCGTCTGGGATTCGTGAAATGACCAACACCATCCGTGCCATATGGATGAGCGAAAGGATACCCGATTCGTGGAGACATGCGGATCATCGTACCTCTTCACAAGAAGCTATCCGTCACGGATCCTAAGAACTACAGAGGAATCTCTACTTCGTGTCATGTACAAGGTTTTAGAACGTATCATTCTCGAGCGACTTATCAAACATCGTGAAGGAACGACCAGAGATGAGCAAGCCGGTTTTCGACCTGGAAGATAGACCATCGACCAAGTGTTCGTCGTGAGAAGAGTAATTGAATCGTGGCAGCGGTTTTCGAAGCCATTACAGCTTGCTTTTTCGGACTTTGAAGCCGCGTTCGACTCTCCTCATCGTGATCGATTGCTCAATGCTCTGCGAGCAGATGGAGTCCCGGAAAAGTATGTTCGGTTAATCGAGGACATGAACAAAGGAACAACAGCAGCAGTTCGTACACCTGTCGGATTTACGTCAGCTTTCGAGGTGAAAACAGGAGTAAGGCAAGGAGCCGTTGCAGGACCTTTCTTTTCAACTTCGCCGTTGATGACATCATGCGTAGAGTTGCAGAACAGTTTCCTGCGGATGTGATCCTAACACCATCAGGACGCTCCCTTGTCGACCTGGAGTACGCCGACGACATTGTGTTATTCGCTGAAAACAACGCAAAACTGCAAAGGATTGTGAACCTCGTTTCGAAGTATGCCGCAGCCTATGGACTTCGTCTTCGTCCCGACAAATGCAAGCAGATGTGGGTCTCTCAGAGGCCTTACACTGGAGTTTGTGTGGACGGACAACGTATCGAACTGGTGGACGATTTCTGTTATTTGGGCTGTTTGCTGAAGAACGATGGTAGTTATGCAGCGGATATTCGACAACGATGTGCGAAAGCTACGTCTGCATTCAATTCTCTAACCAAGTGTTTGTGGTCTACCACCATCGCGAAGGAAGTCAAGTTGCGCGTCTACCTATCCGCTATTCGCCCTATCATGATGTACGGATCGGAGACGTGGGCAGCACCGAAAACGCAGATGGAAAGGTTGGATTGCACGGAGAGGAAGCTTTTCAGGCGTTTGCTTGGATATTTCTGGCCGCGTGTATGCCATAACGAAGACCTTTACAAGGAAATCGACGCAGTACATCAACGCTTGACACGAGGGAGGTGCCAGCATCTCCTAACGCCATCTCAAGCAGCAATGGAAAGTCGACTTCGACTGCTCGGGCATATACTAAGAAGAACGCCGGATCGTCTCGTACAACACGCTTTAAAAATGCTTCCAAATCCTGTCTGGAAACGGCCACCTGGGCGTGGGCGAAAGTTCTGGACGGATGTGGTTAAAGAGGATTTAAAGTCACTCGGCATCGAAAGACAGTTCAGGCGCGATGTTTCGTTTCGCAGGAAATGGAATAGTGACAGCTGGATGGAATGTGTTCAAATTGTGGCTGAAGACCGTGAAAAATGGACACGGCTGACTACTAGGACGGCACACCTCGGTGAAGATGCGGAATGACCGCGTCAGGCGAAAGCCAACCGATTAAGTCAAGTAAGTCAAGTCTCCACTGCAGAATTTCGACAATTCACGGCTTGAACCGACAACACATTGCGATGAACTCAATCTATAGAGTATGAACACTAATGAAACTTCACGATCGGGAACAACTGGCTGCGAACGCATAATTCATGTATTCATAGTGAGTCAACGACAAGCGACAAAAGGCGACACTGCGCGACACTGGATGTGAGAGGCATTGGATCGAGAAGAAAAAACCGATTAATGTTTTCTGCGCGGACGCTGCCTGTATGAAATACTAGCACATGTGAACGACCTATCGTTAGTGAAAAAAGGTATGGTCTGCGTATTATATTTAGTCTGACGCATGGACCAGGCGGCCGGTCGTGCGATTTTAGCGGCATCTCCAGCCGACGGGGTTTCGATTCGCGCGCGGCGATCTACCGTCGCAGCCCCATATATTCACCGGACTAAATTTATAACGTGAACTCTACGAATCGGTGCGAATATTGAAAGCGGCAAAGTTCCGCGACTAGAGACGACGATAGGCGAAAGTATACGAGATACTCTAAAAACGACAGTAAGCCCTTCCAAAGATATCATGTTAAAGAGGTAGCGATAAATAAAGAAGTTGGGCGAGGACTGACGACATTAGGCGAGAAAGGGAAACAACTATGTACATATACAATACCGCCTGTATCTTTTGGTCATTGGGCGCGCTAGAGCGCCGGAGCGCGCCGCTTGGCGTCGTTTTTGAATAACTCGCTTCAAAGTGGTCCAATCTGAAAACGGAAGCCAAATTTGGAATCAGCATCAAAAATGCGATCTACTGAATGTATAAAATTTCAAAATGGAACTCAGTGGAAGATTTTGGGTTACGGTAGCCATCCAATGTCCCTCGTGTCCAAATGGGGCTGGCGTTTAAGTGTTGTTATAAGTGGATTTCTTGACGTTCTCTCGTATTTAACACATTCATATGCCATTTCTTATCCTCTGTGTTTCTTCTGAGACATTTTGACAGCGAAAAAATTCATAAAAAAGTCATTTTTCCTGACAATTTATGGATTTTAATGTGTCAAAGTCACGAAGTTCCTCTATATTAGTGACTTATTTTGAGATAAATGGCAAAACTTTGAGGAGAACTCAGGTATTAAAAGTTAAACGGAAATCGCGCCTTGAAATTTGGTTAATTATTTGATTTCCAATTCGAAAAAGGTAGACATCAGAGCGCATTTCAACAACCGTGTAAGGAATTCGCTTTGCAATCTTTGTTTTTTGTCCTCACACGAAGAAATAATGTCCAGAATCAGCCAGTGTAGGGAAATGCACCAAAAATGAACAGTTAAAAAAACATTTATTCAAAAATTAAAATTTTCATAAAGTGACCAATTTCAGTTTTCACGCTGAAATACTCCTCGAGTTCTATATTCTTCGTGTATAGCGCATGAATTTGTTCCGAAATTGTCTCAAAAATATAGAATTCCTAACATTTTCCAATTATTTTTCAAAAAATTAAATAAACTATCGAAAGTGAAATTTTACTGAGACAACAAATTTTGAATTTCTTTCCAGATTTCTCTTGAATCCCATGTATGAATTCCTTTGAAGTCTTTCATTATATGAATTTATTTCGAAAATGTGGGAATCGTGAAAATCTTCAATCTTTTTTCCCGGAAAATCAAATTAAATCTGAAATTTAAATTTTCTCCTAATTTCCATTTTCAGTGTGAAAACATTCTAGGAATGTTTCACTGTTCATTAAGAGCGCATAAATTTCATCAGCATTCATTTGAAAAATGCTGAATTAAAAAAAATTCTTTCCGCAAAAAAAAATTAGAAATTTCAAAGTTGAATTTTCATTATTAGAACAATTTTTTAGTTTTGATACCAGAACCTTCTTTGAATCCCACTATTCTTGTCGCAACCGCAACATCCCGTAGAGGCCCGCCCGTCCACCTTCGGTGGACTTGCGGGCCTCTACGGGATGTTGCGGGCAAGAGATTGTTTCAAGAATTAGATAATCTAGGAAATTTTCCATTTTTCTCCCAAAAAAAAGAAATGTAAAAACTGAATTTTCAATAGAATTACCAGTTTTGAATTTCTTTCTTGAACACTTCTGGATTTTCTTACTATTGGAGCTCCAGTCGCGAGAAAAGGTTTTTCTAGCTTTGCTACGCAGAATCCAGTCCGCATTGTGGTAATTTTGAAAACCTTGAATTTTTCCCACAAAAAAACGAAATTTTAAAATTGAATTTCTTGTGAAGAGACCGGATTCAGAACTCATTCAAGAACCCTTCTAGAACTCCATAATACCTCGAATCAAATAATTATATTCAATAAATACAATTTTAGGAATTGGTGTATGAGCACCCCTCCGTTCGGCCCTCCACCCCTCGCATGCCAGGCAGTTCCCTACGCCAACTCAGAAACTCGGTGCTCGCCACCCGCTCACCCCTCATTTTGAAGTGCTCGCCACCCGCTGACCCCTCGTCTCCGCTCGCCACCCGCCATGGGTATAGCGGGTCGGGAGCGCGAGTGGAGGTGGTATAGCGGGTCGCGAGCCCATTGCGAGCCAGTCGACCGCTGTATCATCAAAAATCACAGCTGGCGTCTCATTCATCTGCATCGTCTTCTTTTTTTTTCTTGCTTTCGATTTGTTTTCCTTTGTGATTTAGAACTAAGGTAAAATTTACCAATTGTTCTCCGTGGTTGCTGTGGCCCTTTAGCCAGACTATGTGTGCGACCTCGTTGTCAATCGGCGAGTCAGCACATAATTATTTAATGCCTTAGGTGTACCCACGAGTACCAGATAGGTGTTAATGACTCGCCCTAGGACAATCACGCCTCCATTATCACCATCCTCACGTCGACGTGTCACTCGATACGCCTCAGATCATTTGTGATGACTTCTCCGACAATTTTTTTGAACATTTCTGTCAACCCCAGCTACTCCACGTGAATAGTTCCCTATCTCTATTTTCGCTATTCAGATATTTTCCATTTAGATTTTGCAAATTCTCCAAAAAATTGAATGTAATTTTTTGGAACACTTTAAATTAGATCTTTTTTTTTAATCAGGAAAATCAAAAGAATGTTCAATGCTTATTCCTGAATTTTCGAATGACTCGTGAGTTAAAAAATGTTGAATGTATCTGATGAAATTCAATAAATGTAAATTTATCAGATGGTACGGGCGAGTACTTGAATTTTTGAACGGTCTTCAAATTATGCGTCTAACATCATATTTAATTTTGTTTCGCTCGCTGAATAATTTTTTTCCAGGTTAAAAATTCTTCCGTTGGTACGCATGCTTCCATTCACGAACCGGTCCGCACAGTGCACCATGTGAGAGCTCGTGCTTATTGAGGTGAGATGCTATTTTTGATTGTTTGCGATTCTCTTGCACGGGCTTATATTAGACAGGAAGCAGCTGATTTAGAAGTTTTCCTTGGAGCTTTGAACGTTTCAAGTTTTTTATAGATGCTTGTTAATAGAGTTCGTAGAAGAGCTGCGTATTTGGAGCGCCTGAGGAATGGACGAAGAAAATGGAAGTCAGCCCTCGACTGATTCGTGAGTCATTTTGAAAAAGGCCAATTTTCACGTTTTTTTTTACACAGGGCTTGTTTTCAATGCACCCCGATGTTTTAGGAAATCATAATCCGCAGATTTCTGTAGATAATTTTCAATAAAAAAATTGCAAAATGCCTCAGAGATTTCCACATACCTAGAGGGGGCATATTCATATTTGCGAAGGGAAAAGGGGTATCCTAGGGGAAATTTGGGACGTCCAGAAAAACTGTTCCAAAGTTCACCCTATTTTTGGGTGCTGATTACAAATCTCAGGTCCATTGGTCAATTTGTTTCGAAAGTGGATTTTTTCTGAACGTCTAAAATGTCCTTGTCGGTTCCCTTAAAGGCAGTGTTCACGATGGAAAAAAGTTTTCGAAATTCCACTAGGATTGGGTAGTGGAGGGACACTCTGTAACGCTAACGTCGAAAGAACGCATGAAAACGAGCCAGGAAGAGCCCCAAAAGAGCCCGAAGTTGCAACTTCGAGCGCATTGAAAACCCCAAAAGCGCATCACACGCCCACCGACGTGAACAAATGAATGCTCGAGATCGTGAGATGAGCCATGATTTTCAATCATTAGCCCCGTTCTTCCCTTCATTCTCAGCTTCTCTCTTTACTCAGGTCAGCTCGCATAGATCGGCTGCAAAAAACGGAAGTTACAAGCCTCGGACAACTCGTCCACCATGTTTCCATAGCTCAATCTTTGAGGGACCATAACTCCGTTCCCAGAAGGTCTTGTACGATTTCAGAGACATTTTTT
This sequence comes from Aplectana chamaeleonis, assembly GCA_029168955.1. Taxonomy (NCBI): domain Eukaryota; kingdom Metazoa; phylum Nematoda; class Chromadorea; order Rhabditida; family Cosmocercidae; genus Aplectana; species Aplectana chamaeleonis. Next base: position 1,575,308 of record JAPDOI010000119.1, on the reverse strand, counting down.
GGAATCAGCATGGGGCCGTTTTTAAGATAGGCGGAGAAACAGAAAAACAATTTTCATGGTGAACACTGCCTTTAACTTATCGCTAGCACCAAAAAGGCATTGTTTACGAATTCACTCAAGTAATTAGGGAATTTCGAGCACGGATTCTTCATGTACTGTCCCATACCTACAACAGCGAAAACGTTATCCTTATCGTGGCGCGGGTGAAGCAGTCCCTAGAAAGTGCACTTTTTATGTATTTTTTCAATTACGTCGCTAAACCAGTAATACAGTATCATTTCAGGAGAGATATTCGCAGCCTATAAATTCCACGAGGATCGTACAATTTCTAATGGATACCAATTAATGTAAGTGCGCTGCTATTACTTATTTGTACTACTTAATTCCACAAAAATCAGTTTTTTTTTTCAAAAATCAGCGACATGGCACACCGAAGAGCAGTCAATGTGGAGAAGTAGAAGAGCTAATGTAGCGTATATTGGCAGAGCCGTGAGCCAATGATGCTAGTGGATTCTGTAAATATTTTTAAATGAGAACATCCGTCTCAGTTGAAGATGTTGTTTTCATAAGACGAAAAATGATGGATTGTAAGAAAAATCAGCGAATTCGGGGTATCTACAAATGCTTCTCCAGTACGAGTATTCAATAATAGAGTAAACGCTTGATGAACTCAATCAAATGTACCAGGACATAGCAGCGTAAAAAATGTAGCTTAAAGGCAGTGTCCACGATAAAAACCATGTCTGATTTTTCGGTGGCGATCGGCAGCTTTAGGGCCTATCGCAACCCTAACGTTGAAAAAACTAAGAAATATGAGCTTGGAACGGTCCCCTACGGCCACAAAGTTGGACACCCGTCAGCTCGTCACACCCGGATGCACTTTCACCGACGTGAACAAATGAATGCTTGAGATTGTGAGATGAGCTATGGTTTCCGATTAATAGCCCCGTTCTTCCCTTTATTCCCAACTTCTCTCTTTACCCAGGTCAGCTCGCATACAATGGCTGCAAAAGACGAAAGTTACAAGCCTCGGACAACTCGTCCACCGTTTCCTTAGCTCAATTTTTGAGGGACCATAACTCAGTTCCCAGAAGGTCTTGTACGATTCCAAAAACATTATTGGAATCAGCATGGGACAGTCTTCAAGATAGGCGGAAAAGCAGAAAATCGATTCATATCGTGAAGACTGCCTTTATTCGAGAAAATGGTAGACTAGGCATCGACCTCGCTAAGTCTGGCTACAAGTTCGCCCTTACATGTCGGTAGGAAGAATCTTAAAAACGGTTCTACATCATGACCGTCAACCAGCTCGTCCTGATCCAACAAATCTTATTGTCCGTGGCTTGTGACTGTGAACGTACGCATAGGCTTTTCGTCACAAACGTGATAACCCTCACCAGTCGCGTGCAGCCGCAAAACGTGTCGAGACGCAATCGCGGACCGGAATTAGGCCCAGAGAAGCGCAGTAAATGAGATCGAGTAAACTGACACGCCTTGGACCATTTTTCACTTTCCCGCGTTCATTTCAAATCACTAATAATAAGGCCTCTTTCAGAGTGCGATCGCTGATCGCCGCGATGACATGTTTTGAATACAGATCGACGTGCTACGCGATCTCGATCGATGCTCATGTTTATCATCTCATCGCGTCGCGCGGCGATCGAACTCTGAAAGAGGCCTAAGAGTTTCCTCGTAGAAGGTCTCCGCACGATGGTGAGTTTCCGCGTTCGTCGCGCGCGCACACTCATCGAACCGTGACGCGTACGCACGCGGTTGAGCAATTTCACGAAGCCAGTGTTTGTGAGACCACAGGGTTCTGTCGCGATTATTATCGAGACGCGTGATGAAAAAGCAGCTGTTTGCAAATGTGAAGCGGAATTTCGTTCCGATAAGGAGAGTAAAGGGTGATTTTGGGAACAGAAAAGTTTAGTCTGACAGAAAACAGGAAAAAAAAGTTTCTATAAAGGCACAGAAAACGAAATTCTGATAAAAAAATCAATTAGAAGTTCACAGCGTACACTACATGAGGTTTTCCTCAGGAAAAAAAAACTTCTATTCCTTTTCAGACATGATGAATGCTTCTTTCGCACGATTCCCAACACCCAACACATACACCCACAGGAGCTGTATATCTATTGCTCAAAAATTTCCCACTGCGGAAAAGTCTTAGCGATCGCCCCCTTCCAGACTATTCAGTAGACAAAGGACCTTTTTTGATGCCACTCACCAAATGTCAGTCATGGCAAGGCAACTTGGTCACTCAACCCTGCACTGGAGTCGCTATGAGATCGTGCCCCGTATATGACTCGGGTTTGCTCTGGGGCAGGACCAGAGCAGTCAGCGAATTTCAAGATTTTCGAAGATCCGTCACAATCCAGGTACGGAACTTGGGGTGCAGTGAGAAAGACTGTCGGGACACGACATAGGCGTCTCGACTTGTTACCAACACCATAGACGTGTTCTGTCTTGTGAGGAACGGCGTTCTTCAAAAACGCCGACCGCACTGTCCCTGCCGCAACCAGCGCGTTCTTTTTTTGTATTTTCTGTTGTTTTCAATTGAAATTATCACATGGCCTTTTTTCAGTCGCCGGTAGCAGGTTGTTTAATAAGTTTTGTCGCTTAAAAAGAGAGGGCGTTGCTACTAGCCCTAACTTTTTTTTGTTTTGTTGCTACACTTTTCTTATGAAGGCATCTGAAGTTTCATTTCAATCTGTCAATTCATTTTATATTTACAAGTCATTTAATGTCGCGGTGTCATACCAATGGAAAAATTGAATATCGTGCAGTGATAAAATTCTTATTTAATTTAAACGTGGTCTTACAAGCTTTGAAGACAATCCACGTGAAGGATGTCCAAAAAGCGCATCAATACCAAAAATCATAGGTAAAATTTTGGAAATTAAGATTTCTGGCAAAAGTAACGATTTGGTAATGCCATTTATAAGTCAAAAAGAGTTTTAAAAATTTCTTGAAATTTCATTAAAAAGGTTTTGGCGTAAAATAGCCTGGAAAAATAAAAAAGGTAGGAAATGAAGTGAAAAAACCAAAAATACGATTTGGTGGTCAATCATTTCACAAGCTTCTCCGTTAAACTTATCAAAACGAAATCAAGCACGATATGAATTGGAGCTTTGCGTTCGCCTAGCTTGACCTATGCTGTATAGTTGTACAATTTTGAAAAAAATGTCGAACGAACGAAAATCGAAAAAATTTCGTTCGAAAAAATACGAACGAATTTTGAAAAATTTTCAAAAAATCGGATTTCGAACGAACGAAAATTGAAAAAATTTCGCTCGAAAAAGTTTCGAACAAACGAAAACTGGAGAATTTCCGTTCAAAAAAAATTTGTTCGACGAAATTTCGAACGAACGAAATTTGGAAAAATTTCGTTCGAAGAAAGTTTGAACGAACGGAATCTGAAAGAATTCTCGAAAGAACGAAAAAAAATTCGAAAAATCCTTCGAAAAATTTTCGAAAATTTCGTTCGTGTACAACTAAACTATGCTGCTTTTCTTATTACAGCTTTCAGAGATGGCTTAATGTTTCAGTTCCGAGCATGATTTTGTTTTGATAAGTTTAACGGAGAAGCTTGTGACATGATCGACCACCAAATCATATTTTTGGTTAATTCACTTTATTTCCTACCTTTTTTATTTTTCCAGGCTATTTTACGCCGAATAATTTTTGAAAAAATTCCAAGATATTTTTAGAACTTTTTCTGCCTTAATTTTAGAACTTTTTCTGCCAAAATCGTTCCTTTCGCCAGGAAGCTAAATTTCTTATTTTTTCAATTACGTCGCTAAACCAGTAATACAGTATCATTTCAGGAGAGATATTCGCAGCCTATAAATCCCACGAGGATCGTACAATTTCTAATGGATACCAATTAATGTAAGTGCGCTGCTATTACTTATTTGTACTACTTAATTCCACAAAAATCAGTTTTTTTTTCAAAAATCAGCGACATGGCACACCGAAGAGCAGTCAATGTGGAGAAGTAGAAGAGCTAATGTAGCGTATATTGGCAGAGCCGTGAGGCAATGATGCTAGTGGATTCTGTAAATATTTTTTTCATTTCCTGTATAATTAATTTGCCAAGTTGCTAATTGCTTCCCATGAAATAGTTCATTATAGTGATGTTATTTACAAAAAATATTACAACTTAATGCGACAATGATATTGGAATAAGTATAATTAGAATATTTATATATTGATTATTAAAACAAGGTCGGAAAATACTTGGTTTTATCCTAGGCGGGGGGCCCTCAGGCCTCGAGCGAAAATGAACCAATGATTATTCAAGTTTTTTTAGTTTCCATAATAACTGATTGATACCTATATCAGGTAAATCCCTCTGCTTCTTTTTTATAGTTTAATCTCGAGTGCCTCCAGTCTGAGATAGAGCCAAATGCTTATTGTACATGGGATTGTGCTTAGTTTACTACATGCCATGATATATATTAAATAATATATTTGTGACCAATTAGATTGATATGAATTCGGCATGTGAAACCATGATTTTGAACATTGTATTGATTGAACGCCCGCCTGTGACATTAAATGCTGAATGATTTTGTATTGATTGCTGGAATATAATATAATAATAAATACATTTTAAACGATCGTAGATCAAAAATATATTACTGAAAGATAAGGGATAGAGGTGGGGGCATAGATTCGATGGGGTATGAGAATTCAATAATCGGGGTGTGAGCTAGTGTTAAGCTACCACGCAAGAGTGCGCGTCACCCGCTACCATTTTGTCAGCTACCAGGAGAGGGCGAGCGGATGAGTGTGATGTGGCGAGCGCGCCGCCGTATTAGTGGTGGCGGGTGGCGAGCCCCTGCCGACGAGTGCTCGCCACCCGCTATAATTTCGCTCGCTGCCCGCGAAAAGGGTTGCTCGTCACCAGACTTTCGCTTCGCGGATGGCGAGCTCCAACCTTCTGAAAAGTCGCTCTACCAACCCACAGACCATCCAGGCCGATTATCGATCACATTTGTGAGGGGCTAGAACCTAAAACCAGTATGAAACCTCATAAAATTCAGTATCATACTCAGTCAGTGCATAACTTTCCCAAAACATCTTCAGAATTGTTTCGGAAACATGGAATTCATGAGAACTTTGGGTAAGTTTTTCAAAAAAAGAAAAAAATCAAAGTCGAATTTTCATTAAAACCACTAATTCTGAATTTCTGTCCAGATTTCTATTTCGATTTTCATGTAGTTTCTGCTCCACTACATAGAATTGAACCAAAAATGTGGAAATCGTATGAATTTCAGGTTTCCTCCACAAAAATGAAAATTTAAAATTGAATTTCTGGTGAAAAGACCGGCTTCAGAACTCATTCCAGAACCCTTCTAGAACTCCATAATATCTCGAATTCACTAATTATATTGAATACATACAATTTTAGGAATTGGTGTATGAGCACCCCGCCGTTCGGCCCTCCACCCCTTGCATGCCAGGCAATTACCTACGCCAAGTCGCTCTACCAACCCACAGACCATCCAGGCCGATTATCGATCACATTTGTCAGGGGCTAGAACCCTAACCAGTATGAAACCTCATAAAATTCAGTATCATATTCAGTAAAATCATGACTCTTAAAGACTATTTGTACATTCGTACAGTAATGAAACATGTCAAATTCTTCGCATAATTAGGGTCCAGAACCAATTATAATATAGATTTGGTCCGAGAAGCCGGAATGCGAGAAATGGTTCACATCTTAGAAGGAAATTCATGGTGTTTTCCAGTAGTAGTGAATAATGTCGGAAACACATTGAGGAATGCATCAAGCCAAAGGTGTACCAGTACTAAATTACGCTCTGCCATATCACTCACTCTCACACTGGCCTCCTTCTCAAGAAACAGCCTACAGGGTCATTTTGAGGTACGAATGGGCCTCGGAGGCGTATCTGCGGCCTCCTCGGTTATGAATGACCTTATCAGAATTACAGAGGCTCTTTGTCTGCAACACGTTCCCAACCATTTGTTTATCTCCAATGAGATGGGTTGAGCTCGCATTTCTCGCAGTCATGTCAATTTTCAATTTTTCGGAAATTTCATCAATCCCAAAATTTTTATTAGTTCAATGTAATTAGTGAATTTGGGATATTATGGAATTCTAGAAGGGTTCTGGAACGAGTTCCGAAACCGATCTTCTAATCACGTATTCATTTTTGAAATTTCATGTTTGTGGTTTCTGCTCTACTGCACGGAAAAATTCCGTGCAGTGGAGCAGAAACTACATGAAAATCGAATAGAAATCTGGACAGAAATTCAGAATTAGTGGTTTTAGTGAAAATTCGACTTTGATTTTTTTCTTTTTTTGAAAAACTTACCCAAAGTTCTCATGAATTCCATGTTTCCGAAACAATTCTGAAGATGTTTTGGGAAAGTAATGCACTGACTGAGTATGATACTGAATTTTATGAGGTTTCATAGTGGTTAGGGTTCTAGCCCCTGACAAATGTGATCGATAATCGGCCTGGATGGTCTGCTCAGAAAACCACCGCATTCAATGCGTGTCGAATATGCATTCAACTCGAGTGACCACACCCATCGAAAGGCTTTTTCGCAGGCGCACGTGCTCCAGACAGCAGCACGTGCTGCGAAATTTCACCGTAGGAGCAAGTGCTGCGAAAGTTTATAGCAGGATCACGTGCTGCAGGATAGCCCAGCGTTATCGGTAGCAGCACACCGTCACGCGACGCGGCAGGAACACCCACATGCGACGCGGCCAACTCGCTGAGCACCATCTGGGGCTGCCAGCGGTTGGACGAGGTCTCCAGCGGCTGGGTGTGCCAAGTACCGCAAACTTCGGTAATTAAACCGGCGACGCTATCGGCATCTCAGTACCGTCTCAACAGTGCGTCGTATGCTTGCCTTTTTTTTTGGAAAATCGCTTTGTCATCGAGTTGGATGTGTATCATGCACGCATTTAATGTCTGATTTGGTGGGGCACGTGCTGTAATCTGACACACAAAAGGAGCACGTGCTCTCCTAGCAGCACTTCCCCTTACTGTGCTTGAAACCGCATTGTCTTCGAGTTAAATGCATATTAAACACGCATTGAATGCGGCGGTTGTGTGAGTGTGGGTTGGTAGAGCGACTTGGCGTAGGGAACTGCCTGGCATGCGAGGGGTGGAGGGCCGAACGGAGGGGTGCTCATACACCAATTCCTAAAATTGTATTTACTCAATATGATTATTTGATTCGAGGTATTATGGAGTTCTAGAAGGGTTCTTGAGTGAGTTCTGAATCCGGTCTCTTCACAAGAAATTCAATTTTAAAATTTCGTTTTTTTGTGGGAAAAATTCAAGGTTTTCGAAATTACCACAATGCGGACTGGATTCTGCGTAGCAAAGCTAGAAAAACCTTTTCTCGCGACCGAAACTCCAGTAGTAAGAAAAACCAGAAGTGTTCAAGAAAGAAATTCAAAACTGGTAATTCTATTGAAAATTCAGTTTTTACATTTCTTTTTTTGGGAGAAAATAGAAAATTTCCTTGATTATCTAATTCTCGAAACAATCTCTTGCGACAAGAATAGTGGGATTCAAAGAAGGTTCTGGTATCAAAACTAAAAAATTGCTCTAATAATGAAAATTCAACTTTGAAATTTTTAATTTTTTTTTGCGGAAAGAATTTTTTTAATTCAGCATTTTTCAAATGAATGCTCATGAAATTTATGCGCTCTAAATGAACAGTGAAACATTCCTAAAATGTTTTCACACTGAAAATGGAAATTAGGAGAAAATTTAAATTTCAGATTTAATTTGATTTTCCGGGAAAAAAGATTGAAGATTTCCACGATTCCCACATTTTCGAAATAAATTCATATAATGAAAGACTTCAAAGGAATTCATACATGGGATTCAAGAGAAATCTGGAAAGAAATTCAAAATTTGTTGTCTCAGTAAAATTTCACTTTCGATAGTTTATTTAATTTTTTGAAAAATAATTGGAAAAGGTTAGGAATTCTATATTTTTGAGACAATTTCGGAACAAATTCATGCGCTATACACGTAGAATATAGAACTCGAGGAGTATTTCGGCGTGAAAACTGAAATTGGTCACTTTATGAAAATTTTTTTTGGGGGTGTGTATACAAGTCTGTTGGTACCTGCTCGTTGGTGCCCATGCTTCTACTGAACCCAGCAGACGTTTGAGTGTACACAGGGAACGTTCGAGCGATATAGCGTGCACAACTATATCGCGAAAGTATCCCGAACATTGCATAAAGGTGTCGCCGTCCGGCACACCAAGGCCTCTGGTACATAACACCTTAGGATCCGTACCTAAAGAGTCATGGAGTCTTTGGCCACAAGCCACAATTTCGCCACCCTGAACTGTCGATCGCTGTCGAGTGATATTCAAAAAACTGCGCTATCCAGGCTTCTGAGCTATTTCCATGCACCGTTTGCTGCTTTGCAAGAAACCCGCCTCAAGGATAGACCCGTCATCAGCGTCGGAGAGTACGTCATCTACTGTGGTGACGCTGATGATAGGAGAGTGGGAGGCTGTGCGATAGCTGTAAGGAAGGATTTCAATGGTATGGTCAAGGAGTTTGGCTCAAGGTCGTGCCGGAATGCATTCGTACGACTGCAGGATCACAGAGGATTCAATCTGTGGATAGTGAGTGCTCATGCGCCCTCTGAAACCGCCGAGGACAATTCGAACGATGCGTTTTATGAGGAACTCAATACGTAGCTGGCCAGGATACCTTGTCAACATGCTGTTGTCGTGGGGATTGACGCAAATGCGAAGATGGGACTTGATCAGGATTCCGAAGTACTCGGTAAATGGTTCTACCCAGTGGAGCAAACGTCGGACAATGGCTACCGCCTTGTCGACTTTTGTGAACGCAGTGGTCTGATTATTGCATCGACATTCAAGAGGAATCATCGCCGCCATCAGCTTAAGTGGCAGGGACCAACCCAGATATCTCCAGAAGAGCAGCGGAAGCGGAAGATGACAACTTTGAAACTACAGCTTGACTATGTCCTGACGAGGAATATTCCAGTATCGGACATTCGAAGGTCTAGAGCTGTGTGGGATGTCGCATTCGATTCGGATCACCGTCCTGTTCTGTTGAACTCCACTGCGAGGATTCATAAGAGGAAGCGAGGGGCTCAGCCTCTCCAGAGGATTGACATGACAAGTCTCAGAGATGAAGAGTGCAGAAGGAATTTTCGACAACGCGTTTCTATTCACATCGGAGTACGGACTAAGAAGAAACTTTGCGACGCGGATTCTTTTGTCAAGTGCATCCAGGACGCTTCGAAAGAGGCACTCCCGGTTGTACAGCCTAAGAAGAAGTTCACCTACGTCTCAGAAGAAACTACATCTACCTGCAACAGAGTATGTGCTCACCGAACTGCAGGAAACTTCTTGGAGGAGAAGCGTATGAGGAGAAAGTTGCGTCGGCAGCTTCAAAAGGACCGCGAACGAGAGTGGACGTGTAGAGCTAAGGAGTTCGAGAAGGCTTGGGAGGAGAAGAATCGGAGGAAAGCCTACACGTTGCTGCGACAGTATAGCGGGAAGATGAAGAGATGTTCTCCTGTCCTGAACACTACCAATGGAGTTGCAGTTGGTGATGCGACGCTGCCAATATGAAAGGGTTACTTCAGTTCACTACTGAATCGTTCAGCGCCATCAGTACCTGAGCTCCCGCATGTTCAGAGAGCACATTACGATGTCAACGAGGAACCCCCGACTGAGCCTGAAGTTTTGGATTGTGTCCGGAAAATGAAGAATGGAAAGGCAGGTGGAGATGACAACATCACTGCTGAAATGCTGAAAGCTCTTCCTCCGTCTGGGATTCGTGAAATGACCAACACCATCCGTGCCATATGGATGAGCGAAAGGATACCCGATTCGTGGAGACATGCGATCAACGTGCCTCTTCACAAGAAGCTATCCGTCACGGAGCCTAAGAACTACAGAGGAGTCTCTCTACTTCGTGTCATGTTTAAGGTTTCAGAACGTATCATTCTCGAGCGACTTATCAAATATCGTGAAGGAACGACCAGAGATGAGCAAGCCGGTTTTCGACCTGGAAGGTTGACCATCGACCAAGTGTTCGTCGTGAGAAGAGTAATTGAATCGTGGCAGCGGTTTTCGAAGCCATTACAGCTAGCTTTTTTGAACTTTGAAGCCGCGTTCGACTCTCCTCATCGTGATCGATTGATCAATGCTCTGCGAGGAGATGGAGTTCCGGAAAAGTATGTTCGTTTAATCGAGGACATGAACAAAGGAACAACAGCAGCAGTTCGTACACCCGTCGGATTTACGTCAGCTTTCGAGGTGAAAACAGGAGTAAGGCAAGGAGCCGTTGCAGGACCTTTTCTTTTCAACCTCGCCGTTGATGACATCATGCGTAGACTTGCAGAACAGTTTCCTGCGGATGTGATCCTAACACCATAAAGACGCTCCCTTGTCGACCTGGAGTACGCCGATGACATCGTGTTATTCGCTGAAAACAACGCAAAACTGCAAATGATTGTGAACCTCGTTTCAAAGTATGCCGCAGCTTATGGACTTCGCCTTCGTCCCGACAAATGCAAGCAGATGTGGGTCTCTCAGAGGCCTTCAACGGGAGTTTGTGTGGACGGACAACGTATGGAACTGGTGGAAGATTTCTGTTATTTGGGCTGTTTGCTGAAGAACGATGGTAGTTATGCAGCGGATATTCGACAACGATGTGCGAAAGCTACGTCTGCATTCAATTTTCTAACCAAGTGTTTGTGGTCTACCACCATCGCGAAGGAAGTCAAGTTGCGCGTCTACCTATCCGGTATTCGCCCTATCATGATGTACGGATCGGAGACGTGGGCAGCACCGAAGACGCAGATGGAAAGGTAGTATTGCACGGAGAGGAAGCTTTTTAGGCGTTTGCTTGAATATTTCTGGCCACGTGTATGCCATAACGAAGACCTTTACAAGGAAATCGACGCAGTACATCAACGCTTGACACGAGGGAGCTGCCAGCATCTCCTAACGCCATCTCAAGCAGCAATGGAAAGTCGACTTCGACTGCTCGGGCATATACTAAGAAGAACGCCGGATCGTCTCGTACAACACGCTTTAAGAATGCTTCCAAATCCTGTCTGGAAACGGCCACCTGGGCGTAGGCGAAAGTCCTGGACGGATGTGGTTAAAGAGGATTTGAAGTCACTCGGCATCGAAAGACAGTTCAGGCACGATGTTTCGTTTCGCAGCAAATGGAATAGTGACAGCTGGATGGAATGTGTTCAAAATGTGGCTGAAGACCGTGAAAAATGGACACGGCTGACTACTAGGACGGCACACCTCGGTGAAGATGCGGAATGACCGCGTCAGGCGAAAGCCAACCGATTAAGTCAAGTAAGTCATGAAAATTTTAATTTTTGAATAAATGTTTTTTTAACTGTTCATTTTTGGTGCATTTCCCTACACTGGCTGATTCTGGACATGATTTCTTCGTGTGAGGACAAAAAACAAAGATTGCAAAGCGAATTCCTTACACGGTTGTTGAAATGCGCTCTGATATCTACCTTTTTCGAATTTTTCATTGGATGGCTACCGTAACCCAAAATCTTCCACTGAGTTCCATTTTGAAATTTTATACATTCAGTAGATCGCATTTTTGATGCTGATTCCAAATTTGGCTTCCGTTTTCAGATTGGACCACTTTGAAGCGAGTTATTCAGAAACGACGCCAAGCGGCGCGCTCCGGCGTTCTAGCGCGCCCAATGACCAAAAGATACGGGCGGTATTGTACTTTGGCAACCCCAATATTCGAATAATCAGACAATTGAATTTTTCGCAGCAATCTCAGAATTGCTTCCAACTTTCTCTGTTTCCTTAAGTTGATCTAGGGTTAACGCTCCTACAATCAATGACAGAGCCGATTTTCTGTCATTCGCTGAATTGAAATTGACAATTATTCGAATATTCGGATAATTTCGAAATAACAAATAGTTTAAGTTTTATGAAAGGGTATACTTTTACTCTTTCATGATTTGAGGGAGCCTTGTCCCCTAAGGTATTAGTTGGAAACAGAAACGATTCGAATACATTCCGATATTGAGACAAAGTTCCAAATTATTCGAAATATTCGAATATTTGCTGTACCTAAGTATAGAAACAGCATTGCATTTACCGCAAGAAACACCTTCTGCAAGAAACTTTCTCGAGATTTTTGCAGAGTACTTGACACCTCACAATAAATCATTCAATGGCATTTATCGTTGGAATGAGGAGGAGTCACAGTCTACGACATTAGGCGACACTGTGGAAATACTGTAGCGCACATATGAATGGAAGGCGACGGACGACAACATTCGGAGATGATGAGCGACAGTAGGCGACATTTGTTAATACTAAGAAAGTCGTAACTACGACCAACAGCTAAAACATTCAGTGACCCACAGCACAGATCTTAACATCATTTAGACTCTATGAAGGTCAAGGTGGCGTAGACGGCTCCACCCATTGCGGAAAAAATGAAAATAGAAAACTGCCCGTTACGCGACGTTGTTAACGGGGTGGAATCAAGGATGAAAAGAATAAAAATATGAAATTTCAGAAATGGGATTTATTGTATCGACACAAGATTTTTCAACCAGAAATCGGGTGCGAAACGCCGGAAAACGCGGTGAAATGCGGTCTTTGAAAAGGGGAACGCGGGAATTTTTTTAATTTATAGATAGGCTGCTCGCATTTTAATGGGCCCGAAATTTCCGCGTTCCGCAGCGCTTTGTGCAGTTTTCGGGAAGCGGAACGGGGAGGCAAAAAAAGCGCAAATCGTTTTGGAATGCGAAAGACGGAATACCGCTCAAGCCTGGGTGGAATGCAGGAGATGTCAAAATTTTCACATTGGAAAGACTGTTTACAAGACCGATAGGCCATTACTAGTTGAACTAGATGAGCATATGAGAGCGCTACACTCGCCAAACTTCTATTCATACGGCGATTGACAATGACATCCCCTTGAATAACCATGTACATACCAAGGTTGATCGACATGGTGAAGAGTTAAGAGAACCTTTCGGACATACTAAAAAAGAACGAATCAGGCAGTAAACCTTCTTTAGATGTTATCAATCCATTTAAGTAGAGATTTTACGAGTCCATTCACTCATTTTCTCTAATACTCATTTGGTATCTGCAGGTTCCTACGAGCAGCACTAAATACAATACTTAGACACAAGTAGAGAAATGTTAAGCGACAACAAGCGACAACAGGCGACAATTAGTGAGGCTGACTCTAACAGTCAGGCAAAGACGGTGACAAAATGCACTACGAGGGATCAGAGAGGAGAAATGGATCTGGATTCTCAGTCAGCATCAAAGAAATTCCCGATCAGTCGAATGAGAGGGTTTTTTTTCAACGAATCTCGCAGACGTCGAGGCCACCTGGGACGTTGAAATCAATCACAGACGATCAAAAAAGCTGATCTACAACTTGGTTACGCTCATAAGGAATCTGCTGAACACAGCTGGCGCCTTCGCGCAACCGGCTTCTTGATGAGATGAAATCCATTCCAAACTGGTAGCCGTCTGACGACGAGCGGCATGATCTATAGCCGATATTACGCAATGTTACACTCGAGAACGGGTACAAAATGCTGAAGCTATAGTCCGAAATTGGTAGATATCGCCCTATGAGACAACTCTGGTCAGATTGAACACCACGACAAACTAACAGAAGTAGGCGTCAATGAGGAAAACGCTCCGCCCAACGGTCTGGTAGGCATGATGGAGCACAACAAAACAATGGTGAGTGATAAAAAGTAGGGAATTCCATCGCATATGAAAAAAATCAATACGTTGAAGACTCTGGAAACACATTTATTCCTCCTTCTTCGGCACTATTCCACTTTTCGGACTCCTGAGATCGAAAAAAATTCGATCAAAGTTCGTAGAGGCGAGTTATTCGGGCTACCGAACACGAGTGAAAGGCTTGTTCTCAGCTTTTTGGAATACGCAGTCATACGTTGGGTTGCTCAAAGTCTCCAATTTGATTGAATCATTGCCTAGATAGAGTCCAGCGATGCTGACCAAAAATCCCTTGTCCGCATTCCGAGAGCCCAATGATTAAGTTAGGTACCGTAGCCAAATGACAACAGTAACCTACCATGAACTACCATCCTCCTATCAGAATCAGTGTTCACGAAGAAAAATTTGCTCGTTTTTTGGCTGAAACGTGAGCTTTGAATCTGTCTAAGCAAGCTTATGAACAAAGAGCTACGAAAAACGGGCAGGAAGGTGGTCCTATAAAAGCTGTCCAGAATTCGTTTTACCGTCGGAAGAGGCACCGAATTTCCAAATATTTTTTATCTCGAAGGGTTCTGACATCCCTGCATGTTCAATAGCCCCTCTTATTTTTAAAGAGTTTTCAATTTCGAAAACAGAAAGCAGCGCCACTTAACTAAGGATTTTGAAGCGCGAAGCCATTTCACTGGCGTCAGGTTCGATGCGTTGTCTGCATTCTCCGAAACACGCAAACAGGCACAGGCGAGTTTTTCTGGGATTTCTCTAAACGGTTTTATCTGAGTGTTCTCTGGGGACTTTTTCCTATCAACCCCTACGTAATAGACTCAGCTACTCAAAAACATCGTAAACTAAAATACGGCTTTTCATCGTGACCACAGCCTTTAAGGTATTGAAAGGCACCGTTCGCACTTGAAGCGATATTCCATTTTTCAAGCTCAATTTCATGAATGAGCCCGGAAGACCACACCGGTAAACTTTGGTGCGTCAAAAACGTAGGGTCGTGAGGTTGGAAGAGGTTAAAGATGAGGATCCGCCACCAGTTCTCACCCCTCATCTAGCACTTTTTCATAAAATGATGATGAGGCCATCAAGCAACATGAAAAACAGTTACGGCACAAACTCCAAATGCAGAAAAACTTCGAAAATGACAATGACAGGGTCTACAAGTGCAGAAAAACTGGAAAAACAATTCTGGCGCCAAAGTGTATACTACCCGCCACGGGCGACGCGACATAGTGTCTGTCATACATATAATTCGTAGAAGTAAATATGATAAAATGCATCTATAAACAAAAAATGATAACATATAAGTTTAACCTAAGAGATGAAAAGAAAAGTATAACACAATTGGTAAAAAGCATAACATACTAAGTCTTCACTGTTGATAGGTCTGTATTCGGTACTGTCCAAAATAAGGACTTGTGATCATATGGACTTCATTCTGATATTGATAGTATACTATAGCTTCTTGCCCTCTAACCTCTTTTTAACGTTTCTAACACTACTTCACTCTGCTCGGCTCATGCTTTCGTATTCATACTTCTTTTTCATCGACAGTTCTGTTCCTCATTAAGGAGGCCCGGCAGAGCTGTTTGATAAAGTTCGTCTGAGGCCAGGAGCGAAACGAGTTTTGTCAACTTCTCCTTCATACCTTTCCTTTCCTTGATTTACTTACTTCTAGTATTTTGAAGATAGGGTCGAATATAATTAGAATATGGCAATTCTTTCATTATCCGTGCTTGTTATATATTCTATACACATGAACTTCACATACGTTGTAGTGTAATTTATTGGTACTACTGGAGTCAGGTGCTTTCTTGAGGGTAACCCAGGAGCACCTGATTTCCAGCACCGCTAGCCGGGTTCTCACGTTTACCTATTATATGAAGGTATTGATAATAACATGTCACTTATTGTATTATCGCTTCTAGTTATATCTAATTGCCACCTCTCATGTTATCTAATTCTTTTTTATAATACATTATGTATATTAATTCATAACATACACTATTATAATTTTCCGTACTTCACAATACTTCTCTTTTTAACATTAACTCAAGACCCTGACTTTTCTGAAAGTCAATCCTCATCACGTAATAGGAGATAGTTGACTTCTTTTTTAGCTCCGATTCCTATCACATTGATCACAAAGCTTGTCGTCAGTCACGAAATGTGACACGCACCAATGGTGAAGCATCTAGTTGATGCATCTTCTTCTTATTCATTATTCGTACACTCAATGTAGCTATAGCTTCTCCCTCTCGATTTGAGCCAGTCGAAGTAGAGCTCATCGGGTTGTCAACATGTTGAAATCTACTTATCCCTTGGATTTCACCGTGGCCGACCGCTCCGTTGCTTGCTCCTCCTGGACTTGTTTGAGCGGGACGGGCTATACGTTTCCATCACATTATCATACCTCTTATCGTCAGTCACGAATGGTGTTTTACACCAATTGTGAAGCATCCACATTTGGATGCATTCTATTCTCTCTTCTTTCCCTGAGATGCATATTGTGCTCAAAAGACCTTCAATAATTTATATGATTTTCGATCAGTTTCTGTTTCCCTTCTCGCTATAAAGGATATAAATTATATGCCGGCAAATAGTCAACCCGTTTCCCTTGATCATGACCCATCTCTTGTTGTTAGCTCTTTACATACCTTTACGGCAAATCAGCCTTAGTTCTCGTTTCAGGTACACTTTGGGATTTAGACATAATCCCACTGCAACTGTATTACAGATTGACCGGAGGGCCATGCCTCTGAATAAAAATAGGGACTGGTACTGATGGGGTTATAAGCGGAAAATGTCAAGAGGGATCAGTTTTTCGCGCCACCCAGTACTAAGTCAAAACCTTTGGGGATTGACAACCCCGCCAGCAGCCCTGGCAAACCCGTAAGGGAGATTCCTCTCTGTAAGGGGTTTGGCCGCCCACTTACTTAGATTCTTGTCAAAAACTCAGGTTCCAAATCAAGCAAAAAACTACTTCTCCCTGTCTTCCTTCACCAAGTATAAGAATAGAGCTAACAAATATACCATAAAAGATTTTGATAATGATCGAAAAGGTGAAAAATGTTCGGCAAAGTGCACTGTTTGTAGACTTACAAACTTTGATAACTATATTGATTCCACCGTTAAAAAATTTTGTATTAATACATTCAAGACTAGTGGCGCTAACTGTAGGTCTAGAGGTGTTATATATTGCTTACAATGCTCTAGTTGTAATCTACAATATGTTGGAATGACAACTAGGAGTTCGAAAGAGAGAGTAATGGAACATCTACGCAATATTAGTAACCATAAAATATTTACTCCATTATATACACATTATCATAAATGTAAATCCAACATAATTGTACACATTTTGGACTTCTGTCCAGAAAATACGGATAGAAACATTTTACTGGAGAAGGAAGAGTTTTGGATAAAACTTCTCATGACACCATACCCTTTTGGACTTAATGATAATATTAAAGGATATGGAAATATTTCAGATATAAGTAATCCACTTATGCATAAAGTCAAACATCCATTCTTCGCACTCAAAATTATCAAGGAGCGTAACAACAGAGGTAGAAGAAAAAAGATAAATAGATTGAATCCTTTGGATGTTCAAAATCTTATCGATTACATAGAGGAAGAAGGAAAAGATGGGTTGAATACTATGAAAATATATAGTTTAATAAAACACATGAATAAAAGAAATATACGAAAGCTTATAGAACTATCACAGTCGGATTCTTTCCTATCTAGTATCACCAACAGAACTAAGTTTCTGATTTTGTGCCTTCTTACTCATTTCCACTATCACTTGGAATGTAACGAAAGGCGTAAAAATGAACAAGAAGATTACTACTGCTTGAAAATGAATTCTTTCAATAACGTTTCTGATCGGATTAATTTCAATAGAATTTTCAACAGCATAGATTTGCCTAACCTTGTTCCTAACACTGAAATAAATCGTTATAAAAAAGTAAGAGTTGTCCATATTTATGAGAATCCTGTATCTAGCATTGTTTTCAACTATAATAAAATGTTAAAAGCTTTGGATACAAGTAGCATCGAAGAAATAATATCAGATGGATGCATTTGTGAATATGGTCGGGATGAATATAAAGATTATATTGATTCCCATCATCAACACATCATAACAGGGAATATTGATATAATAAAAAATTCAATTCTCAAAGAAATCTTGAATAAAGGAACTAAATATAGTATAGAAAAGATGAATAACAGGAGTGAAATAACACAAACTCATTTCGACGCTACAACGAAATTCATCAACTACATGAGAAATAAGTACAAGCTAGATGTTATGAAAATAAATAACTTGCAGTTGCATTTCAAAAAACAGTACAGAAAAAGACTCAAACCAATATTGCAAGGGATATCCTTCAGTAGGCAATTTAATAGCCTGATACCTCATAAGAGTAGAAAAGAATACCAGAAACACTTCATTTTCTGCCCTTTAGACAAAGCTAGCAATAATTACGGGATTATTTGTAAGAAATACTACACCATAACTCTCATGAAAGAACTTGGAATTAATATCATAAACGGTAATTTTGAAAGAGAACAAAACCATAATGACACATATAAGCTGATTCAAAATGCCAACAGGCAAACAACCATTTTAAAGCATAAGTTTTTCAATATCAAAGCAGGACTTAAAGTTGACATAGATTGTGAGTTACCCATCATCTACGCTTTACCGAAATTACATAAGGATCCCATAAAATTCAGATTCATTACGGGAGCAAGAAACAGCAGCATGAAACCATTAGCAGTAGAATTGCAAAAAATTTTCACGTTTCTTAAGACACATTTTATTAATTATACCAATGTGAGTTACCAAAGGAAGGGAGGACTCAAGACCTATTGGTCTATCTCAAACATTAACATAGCAGCTGAATTATGTAGATTGAGTACCAATGGGGTTCAAGTTTATTCTGCTGATTTTACTGACATGTTCACTAACCTCCCACACAGCTTTATTCTGTATAATATGAAAGAATTTTTGAAAATTTGCTTCAAAAATGCTAATAAAAAATGGATAGTTACCAATGGATACAGAGTATTTTATCAAGATTCTGAGCTAGATAAAGGCGGTTACAGATATTATACCATCACAGACTTGATATATCACGTTGACTATCTTTTACGCAACAGTTACTGTCGTTTCGGAGAACTAGTGCTTCAACAGATGAAAGGAGTTCCTCAGGGAGGTAACTTCAGCCAATTGTTAGCCGATATAACAGTTTCCATGTTGGAGTATAGGTACTCTATAAGCGCGGAAATTGAAAATAACGTACTTTTCAGACCTTTTAGATATATGGATGACTTGCTCATAATCCATAATAAAGATGAAACATTTGTGGATAACCAAATTTCACTAATATACAAGAATGTATTGGAGCTCAAAAAGACGCACAGTAATCAATATAAATGCAATTACTTAGACATTAGTATAGAAATAATTAATAATAAAATACGCACAAAGTTGTATAATAAGACAGATGATTTTAATTTCAGAGTTAAAAGACTTCCTCATGCTCATTCTGATATCTCTATAAAAGTCAAAGCATCTACAATTTATACGGAGACCTTGAGATTAGCTAATATCTCTTCAAATTTAGATTCCTTCATGGAAAAACTCAAAGAAATGAAAACAGTTTTGATTGGAAACCTATATACACCAGAATTCGTAGAAGTAAATATGATAAAATGCATCTATAAACAAAAAATGATAACATATAAGTTTAACCTAAGAGATGAAAAGAAAAGTATAACACAATTGGTAAAAAGCATAACATACTAAGTCTTCACTGTTGATACATAGGTCTGTATTCGGTACTGTCCAAAATAAGGACTTGTGATCATATGGACTTCATTCTGATATTGATAGTATACTATAGCTTCTTGCCCTCTAACCTCTTTCTAACGTTTCTAACACTACTTCACTCTGCTCGGCTCATGCATTCGTATTCATACTTCTTTTTCATCGACAGTTCTGTTCCTCACTGAGGAGCCCCGGCAGAGCTGTTTGATAAGGTTCGTCTGAGGCCAGGGGCGAAACGAACTTTGTCAACTTCTCCTTCATACCTTTCCTTTCCTTGATTTACTTACTTCTAGTATTTTGAAGATAGGGTCGAATATAATTAGAATATGGCAATTCTTTCATTATCCGTGCTTGTTATATATTCTATACACATGAACTTCACATACGTTGTAGTGTAATTTATATAGACTGAAAATCAATAATGGTGATACGCACTGGGTCGCGGTCGCGGGAAGTATGCTCTAGGCCTTACGAATAAAAGTTTTTATGGGACCTTTCGACATTTCCGTTTATTAGAGAAGCCAAGCTACACAAAAACATGAAAAAATAGTATATCCTCTGGTTCCGAGCCAGATTTACTCTGTTCCCTCGCGCGCTTATGCGGAGCGAGGGTAGAGACAGCGAGAAAGTGTGGGGAGAAGGAGACGCAGCGTGCGCGCGCAGACGAACGCGATGAACGGAAATAAATCACACTTGAAAACAGAGGATACGCTTTTCTGCGCGTATGATGCCTTTGAGAGCAATATTCCAAATTGGACTGATGTGAGCCGTCAAAAAATACCGCGCTTAGAAGCCAAACCGAGCTACGTCGGTGGCTTTGGAGCGCTGAAATTGCAGAATCTCGAAAAAGAGCAAGTCAAAACTACACTTCACGAAGCTCAACAGTAGGGTGGAGAGTGCAGTAAATACTATAATAAATAGAAGATTTACCATGAAATACCTTCCATTGCAAAAACAAACAATTTTGTTCCGGATCTTGGGGGGACGTATAAGTTTTGAATAATTTTTAGAAATTTCGATCTTCAAGTGGGGGTACGCAGCTTTGTCGAGGTAAAGAACAACGGTCTGCCTGACCCTGCAAATGACAACAGTATCCTATCATGAAGTACAGGCTATAAAACGGTGAAATTCACATGGTTCCTATACGTGCTGATGCGAAGCGGAGGTTAGACAGTGAGAGAGCGGAGGGCAGACGGAGGCCCAGGCGTCGCCCGCGCCGCTCGCGCCTCGAATGATGTGAATTATGCCGTTTTATAGAGAGTACCATATTCTTATCAAATGCGAGAAAAGATATTCATAATTCACGATCAACACATTAAGAAATTCCTCTGGCTATGTTTCAGCCAGAACAGAAACATCGACCTACCACGGTATCAGTACCGTAATCCACTGTAATCTTTCGTAAAACAGCCAGCACACTCCATACCTATGTTGAGCGCCTCAAATAATCCTCCTGATCAAAGTTCTGGTGGGAAACTCTCTTTCGATCACTGGTTTCCGAAAATCCTCTATTTCTTTCCTCTATTTGCCAACTGCACGCTGACTAAGGAATCGCAACTGGTCGAAAACGCCATTTCTAACGAAATTCATACCAGTCCAGGTTCTTCCAATGACGTTTTCCAATAATTTATGTGTGTAGCTGCTCAGGACTTCCCTAGAGCGAGGCATGGGGCTGTTCTATGTAGGGCGAAAGGTAAAGGTTAGGTGAGAAAGATATCAAGCAATTTTCAGGGTGTTACGAATTTTTTTTCGGATTTGGTTCAAAATTGTTTCTGGGAGATATAAGGGACACAAATAATGAATCTAATCCGAATTAATATTTGAACGCAATTTGGCGATGGCTTTTTATGGCCGCATATTCAATTATTATCACTCAAAGTTGCAATGCACCAGATAATTTGTATTACCAAATGAATCAATATTTCGAAAAAGTCCATAATCAAAATCTTTGAATGAATCAAATATTCGACTACTAATTGTTTGATATAGTTGCCATTCTTCAAGGCAATGTAACAAAGTGGTTCATAGACCACTATCCCATCGGTGTCAAAAAGCATTCGGAACCTATCGGACGAAAATAGACCAACGAATGCTCACGAGAGGAAACCGGTATCCTACCATTTGTTGAATACCCCTTAACCTTCATACTGATGTATGATCACTTAAGCTCGCAAGCAATGTCGTATCAGGGAAAGAAACACAAATGAAGAGAAATGTTTCCGGCTATCTTCATAAAAGCAAAAAAAAACATCAGGTCATTATGGTTAGCCACAAAAGAACTCTTGAGAAAATCACTCGAAGACTTCGTGCAATTACTGCGTCTATCTTCCAAAGTATTTAACTTGTTTCAGTATTTTTGTTGGCTGCTAACCTGTTCAAAGCTACCAGCTTCATGTTATAAGCAAGTTTGGAGCTCGCCTGTAACGGGAACTAGCCGAAAAAAATATTCCGTTGTTCTACCGGCGCTACATCGATGACTGTCTCATAATCTTATCAACGCAGGAGGAGATGGACAAATGTTTCGCCATAATGAACAGCCAGTCAGAGCATATCAAAATAACCCGGGAAAAGCCGTCAGCGGGCTGGTTACCTTTCCTAGACGTCCAAATTAAGCTGGTAGGGGGCAGTAAAACCACAAAATGGTACCGCAAACCATCAAGCAAAAATATTCTCGTCCAGTGGCGGTCCGCGCACCCTTCACAGACAAAAAGAGCGGTGGTTAAAAACATGTTTCGCACCGCTAAAAATGTGTGTTCTGGCGCAGAAGAGCGTGAGGAGTCGAAAAGGCTTGCTAGCCAAATTGCGACGCTCAACGGCTACGAAACACATTTAGGAAGCACTAGGCCCACCCACGGCGACCATCGGGGCCTGAACATGCAGCAAAGCGATAAAACCCTGTTCAAAATGCCCTTCATTTCGGAAGAGGTGAGCAGCGCTATCAGAAAATGCTTGCGCGGGGCGGGATTGGAAGATTCTGTATCTTTACTGACCATCCCTCCCAGTAATTTGAAGCAGCAGTTGGTTCGCAATCGCCAATATGACCGCGCATGCGTTACCCCACATTGCGTCATCTGCCCAGCAGGCAAGGAGGGCGACTGCGCTGCTTCGGGCGTCATCTACATTATCACATGTCAGAGCTGCGGTGAAGAGTATACCGGCGAAACGGCTCGCCCCTTACATGTGCGAATTAAGGAACACCTAGATGGTAAAGAAAGGTCGCCGGTCGGCACTGCACTGGGCTGCCACGGGGTTAATTGCCATGAGGGAGACGATTTTGAGGTGAGAGTGGAGATCCTAGCGCGGGAGGCCCAAACTAGTGCGCGAAAAGCGCTGGAAGCGTTCTGGATCAGTGCGAGAGAATAACACGGGAACTCCATCCCTACATCAGACTCGGCTTCTTATCAGGGTACTTTCTGTCACTCTGGTACCCTCTTTGCTGTTCTACTGATCACATGGTTTTCTGATGACTTTTGAACAGGTATGCCATTCAGTTCTATGTTTCCGTGCCGTTTTGGAAATTCGTTTTGGAAAATTTGTCTGAATTTCTGTAGGATAGTATCTACATTTGGCCGATTAATTTTACAAGTAAATTTGACCGTTTCAGACTCCGACGAGGGCGAATCAGCCGATACTTTAGTCAATAAAGTCATCCTATCACCTCGTGCGTGCTACAGACGAACGTTAAACACATTGTTCTGATGCCGTGGTTTATCGAGAGTCGAACTTGGAGAAAGAAAATAGTTGCGAAATAAGTGCAGTAAGCTGCGTGAAGAGTCAAAGTCAGTTGTTCCCAAAGGCAGAGTCCGCGAAAGAAACCAAATTTGGTCTTTCCCCTCGATCCTATGTTTGAACCAAGTCGAGGCAGGGGGCTGGCTACCTAGCGTACCAATAGTACCGTTGCCCAGTAAAAACAGCTCTGTGGTCTTTGAAGATTCTAGATTATTGCCGAGGGACTCGCTAACTATAAAAGTACAAGAGAATCAGTTTTATAGTACAAGGAAACTGCTTTCATAGAACGCGAAGAGGTGTCAGATAAGACACTTGATGCGAAACAGCTGAACGTGAGCACACAGACAACAGGATAATTTCGGAACAATAGACAGGCCTTTCGGAGCGCGGAAGCCTTTCTGTGGTGAGCATGTCTGGATCTGATTGTTACATGTAGCAGTCCATCGAAAGTGTCGTCGGCATGGATCGTGAAGAGACTTTGTCTTCACTATTGGAGGTTGGCGCAAACTCGGCGCCATATGCTATAACATAGGTGCACCGAGTTTGCGCCAACCTCCAGTGGGGAACGCAAAGTCTCTTCAAGATGTATGCCGATGTTAGTCTACCAGATAGCTGTCGATAACTGATATTGCGTGAGAAAAAGGGTGGGGATCCAACGGGTTTTTTCTCAGAAAAAAGCTGTCCGAACTGAACTGAGGGGTCTTGTTTCACCCAGGATAAAGGTTCTGAGAAACTGTTGTTGGAACAGCAGAAGCATTTTCGCTCAAACGAAGAAATTGGTTAACAATGCAGTGTGGATTGAATGCATGCGTTAGTGAGTATGTGATTCCCGGTAGCAAACCTCTCTGCATGAGAAAACCGTTAGGCGGAAGAATTGCATCTCGCAACTCAGCTGATTAGCGTTCCTTCCGTGAATCATGGACAAATTGGTGCACCACTAGTGCAGCAAATGTACTTCATCTCTCAAAAATAGACACCGGGATGTGAATTGTTGTGAGAGGATCTCGCATGCAAACACAAGCTGTCAATAGCAAGGGAATAGGTCAAGGGCGGTGCTCACGACGAAAAAATTGAAAGTTTTTTTTTTCGCAGAAACATACGCTTTGGGTCCCTCTGAGAACAGTCAGGACGAAGAAAACGACGAAAATTAGCCAAGAATTGGGTGAAAATCTCGAGCACCAACCGACCCATTGGATCACCCCGCCCTCACCATATAACAGTTGTCCATCGTTCGTTCCACCAAAGGAACAGTTGCCGATTTTCTGAATACTCTTAATCCCGGAAAATTCTAATGGCCAAACATTTCAAATTCTTGGAACAAGAAACACTAAAAAGAGTAGTCACTTACCTAAGCATTTCGAAGCTCAAAAGCATTTGCGACGCTTGGTTTGACGTTTTGTACGCAGTGCGCAAAGCACACCAGCAGGTGTAGATAAATATTTAGTTGCAGCCATAAAACGGCCAGCTCATCGCGACTGCGTACCACGCGCTGCGCGGCATACGCGCGTCGGAAGCAGACGAGTTTGCTGCCGCGCGATGAGTTTCGGCCGCCGCGCGGAGGTCGAAACGTCGCGCGGCGGCCGGAACTCGTCGCTCGGCGGCCAAAACTCGTCTGCTTCCGACGCGCGTGCAGTCGCGCAGCGCGTGGTACGCAGTCGACGGTGAGACTTTGGCCGTTTTATGGCCTGTAAGTGGTTTTTTAAACTGTTTTTTTTTTCGATATTCGAGAGTTTTATGGAACTTTATCCTATTATCCACTAAAACGCGAACTTGCCTACTCAAAAACATAATAAACTAAAATACGGTCTTTTATGATGAACACTGCCCTTAACTCCGGAACCGTTTGTTGCTGCCAGCCGGAACAAGTGTTGCGGTCGCCAAAGATCTGTCTGTCTGTAGACCCCATAAGCTCCTGCAGGTTTATCAGCCTCTACACATCTCCTTGTGGGCCGCTCAGAGATCCACGAGTCAGTACGGGGTGAACAGGCAGGCGACAGGCAGGCTTTTCGGGACGTTAGGCTGGTTTTGATAACAGTGTGCAAGCCTTTCAAGCAAAAACTTCTGGTAATTAGAAATCAACACTCACGAGACCACAACCAATTGACGGGTTGTAAACGGCTTAGTTCGTAGGAGTGCATATTACTCACTAAAATGGAATTCATTGCATTAGACACTTTCACAAATTGTGTCAAAGGCAGGGCACGCCCAGGAACGGTATTTCAGTTCAGAGGTTCTGACGAAGGTGAACCCAAAAATCAACCCTCCAAGCACTTTCTTCCCACCAAAAAAAATCATCTAAAAATCTTCAGAAGCTCATGGCTTCTACGCTGATTTTGTGCATTTGTGCAGGTCCAAAATGGTGTAAATACTCTATCCATCGTCGTATCATAGAATTCGGAAGCCGCTCACAGCTACCCGGGGCGAAATCTGCCTGTTCCTCTAGGTCGTTGAGCTTCTTTGGTCGTCCAGTTCGTGCTTTATGGAAGTACAAAACAGGGTCTTCAATGAATCGAGCAAAACAACCTCGAGTTTGTCCAATTCGTTGGCTCATAGATCGAATACTGAGGCCCATTTGACTCATGAGATCAATCTGAGCTCTTTCGGTTTCCGACAATCTGGTTCCACGTGGCATTTGGAAGATAAGGAGCAGGAACAACCTGCTGTGAAATAGATTTCACGAGCCCGTGATTTTTCTAACAGAAAATCTACAAGATTCAGGAAATTCTCAAGATTCGCCTGCTATGGCATATAGTTTTGCATTTGTCAATTCGACACTTTCCTTTGCCAGCCTTGTAAGATTTGACGTATTCTTATGACAATTTGTGCCCGGGGGTTTTCGAAGGTGTAGCGTCGATTGATATTTACAGTTTTTCTCTCGGCCCACAATAAATCCAGAACCGCGGAAATCGGGGTATATCATATACTTTTGCCGCGCAGTGTATTAGTGCAAGCAATCAGAAACTGAGCCCTGTATTGCCGGTGGTGCAAAGTGCACTGGGCAATCATTGCGGAACAAAGCAACGCCCCGCTGATTGTGTTTCAAGTGGTCCACCCGGCAATTTCTTAAACAGCGTAAAACTGCCAAGAACTTCAAAAAACTCATCTTCAAAAAAGATCAGGCAGACCGTTGTCGGACACCCCGTGACAAAGGTACGTCCCCCCTCTTGGTGATCAGAACTTTTGAAGTGTCCAAATTTTCACGTACCCTCAGGTTCTGCGAAACGTTTTTGACAGTTTTTGCAGCGAAAAACATCAGAAAAAGTTTACTTAAATCTTTTCATTCAAAAAACTAGTGCACTCCCTACTCTGAGTTTTGGCCGCGAAACCGCCGCAAAATAGCCCACCAGGCTCCGCAGCGGCTCCTGGTGGGCTGACTCCCGGCTATTTATCGGTTTCTCACGAAACGGATAAGAAGTAGCCGGGAAATAGCCGAGATATAACCGAGAAATGTTTAGAAGTAAACAACATTAACTAGGGCGCAACCGTCGCCGGCTCGCCGAGCCACCGTCTGGGGCCGCCAGCGGTTAGGCGGAGCCTCCAGAGACTGAACGAGGTTCAAGTACCTCAAACTTGGGTAATTGAACCGACGGAGGTGCTGACATCTGAATCATGCCTCTGGAATGCGCCGTATATCTACCTGGAGAGCATTATTTCTCGGCTATTTCGCGGCTATTTTGCGGCGGGCATTATTTTGCGGCTATTTCGCGGCTATTACGCGGCAAGCAGGCATTTCTCGGCTATTTCGCGGCTATTTCTCGGCCAAGACTCTTAGAGTACCCTACTGATGAGCAATCCTAGTTGGAGTGGGCCACTCAGGATTCGAGTGAGGAATGAATGATTCGCTGTCAGATATCGAAGCATTTTCATGGAGTTTCTCTTTGAACAATGACTGTTAAGGGGTGCGAGCGTGGGTGGGAGAGTGGGTGCTACCGGCGGTGCTTTTGCAGCTACTGCAAGTAATGTAAAGCAGCTTGGTTTTGGAGCGCGGTATTTTTCGACGGTTCGTCTCAGTGGAATTCGGGACATCGCTCTAAAATGAATTGAAGTGCGGAGTTTCCGGGCGGCCATACCGCAGTTTGTACAGTATAGGCCTTGGATTAAAACAGTTCCATTGGGAGCTTAGGTTTTTTTCTAGAGAAAAACCAACGTTGCCCCGTTTCGGCCGAAGGCACGGTTCCGGATAATGGTATTGGACAACGGAAAAGCGAGTTGCAGGCGATTTTCTCCATAACTTCGAGATTATGGGAGGTGTGTTAGGTATCAGTTTGAAGGGAGTTTCACGGAGAATCCAGATCTTCTTTCCAGATCAAAACCTAAAAATTTTATGGAGGGACGTACGCTGTTCCGTCTACGAAGTGAAGGATAAAGGCGATAGTGAACCTTATAAATGTATGTAACTTGTCTGATCGTATGTCTTATGACCTAAAACTTTGGCTAAACTCTGAAGTACCGATAGTACATCGTTATGTCTAGGAACGTTCTTTACTTGTACTGTTAAAGAGCTGGTATTGTTTCCTTTAACTTTTTTTTATCATGTTACAATTTTTATGAAAACTGAGTACGAACTCCCTAATCGAAGTCCGGTTTTCCACATGGAATCGCAGACCAGTTGACCTAAGACCCGCTAGATTGGAATGTTTTCGGATACCGTTGGCAGAACTCAAACTCAAAAGAAGAAATCAGGACATATTCTCGAAAAAAATCCATACTCAAACTGATGGGGAACGCAGCAGCTCACCGATGGAGGCATGCAACAGGTAATCAATAAAAGTTGAAGATATAATTTCTGTGCTTTTTCTGTACAGCATCTTGTGTTAACAAATTTAATTTTGTTAGGCATCAGCTATTGATCTGATGTGTATGCGTTGTGCTAGAGTTATTGTCACTCATGGAGAAAGGGTATGCCTCGAGTGCCGGGCACCCGTATTGCTTAGACCTCCACTTCCTGAGCCATGGTTAGCGCAGCTACCGGAGCGATATCTCCGTTGATCTACATAGTGGGGATTAGTATAAGATGGATTCGACTCATTTAGGATAACCGCGGAAACCGCTCTTCCCTACTCTACCGTAAACTGGAAGGCTTATGGTCTGACGTGTCTGGATTGAAAAGGCGAACTGATTCCAACAGTTTTCCGAAATGAGTCGTATGATATGGATTATCCTTTTATTTGGTATTAAAAAGAATAAACGTTCCTTTGGTGTTACCCGCGGATTTGCTAAGTCCAATTAGCGAGAAAACTTTTCACATTCATAGAAGACCATCCAATCGATACAATGAATTCATTACCTTAACATATGAGGGCCTAAGTTGTTGAAGAAAGTTTCAAATAGAATAATTTTAACTTCACGACATTTGAGAATTGTTGCTGTAACCAAAGACTAAGGTTCTATTGATAAGAGTAAGAACTGGCGTTATGGATGACCGCAGGCAGCGAACGCCGACCGTCAACGATTTTCGAGTTTTGCCGCTGTTGCATTTCAAGAACGTCGCAATGAATGGATGGAAGACAGTGCGATCCGGTTCCCAGGCGCCAATGATAGCCACCAAAAACTCAGACTTCCTTCACAACAAAAATTGTTTTGAATATTTAGGTTGCTCAAGTCGAAATTTTCAAAACGTGAAAAATTCTCTACAAGATGCTAATATTAGCAAAACTCTTCTCTTTGAGCTAGCCGAAACTGTAGCCTCTAGTCTCATGGTCAATCATTAAGGTCGGGATCATACTTTCAGACAAAACTCTGAATCTCATCGGTCAACGCTGGCAGTGTGACGGTTAATTCCATTCAACGTACGAAATCAGTAGCCAAACTGAGTTTTTCGGGTTATAGAAGGTCCTCTATCGATTGGATCCAATTTTTATTGATTTTTGCGAAAAATCAATAAAATCTATAATTCCAAAAAATCGATAGAAATCTACGGCAGTAAGTTCTGATGATAAAGAATTCTATGAAGCTGATGAATGTCAGGTTTAATCACAGATTTTCATCAATAAACTGAAATACTGTGACAATGCTAGCGTTGACCGATGAGATTCAGACGTTTGTTACTTTCAGCGACGCGCGACGCGACGCAATGTTTACCATCAGTATCGATCGAAAATCGATAGGCCTCACGTGCGCTGTTGCAGTCGCTGGTCGCGGTAAGCGTGATCCCGGTCTAAGGCCGGTATCATACTTCACGCGATCAGCGACAGCGACAGTGCTTCCCAGGCATATCGATTTTCGGTCAATATTGATGATAAAAATTGCGTCGCTCGTCGCTGGAGGTATGATCCCGGCCTAACCCCTTTATTGATAATTGTCTGCAGACTAGGAACTAAAACGTGCTCTAGTCTAAAACTCATTATTTGAAATTTTCGCGTAACCGTTCTGAGCTGCTTATTAAGTCGTTGTGGGACAAAACCAAGTCGTGTAAGGGGTTGTTTATACTTCGAGATGCAGTACTGCCATATCGATCAAGCGGCGCCGCCTGGCGGCGCCGCGAGGCGTTCAGAGTTTTTCTGCTCGAACTCCTCCAACGGTGCCGCACGCGGCCGCCACCTAGGTGCTGCCGCGCCGTCCGAGGAAAGCAGGCGGCGCGGCGGCCGCGTGCAATCCGCAATGACATAGTATGCTTCTTTCGCTGTTATTTCACACACATTCTCAATTTTGTTCTTCTGACTCATCTCTAAAATTCCTTCCAAGGTCCTGGGCGTTGTTTAGAGAAGGTTGGGTTGTGAAAAGTTAATTTTTTTTAGCTTTTGAAATCATTTTTCTGAAGAGAAATCGTTTTCGAAGACTCTATCCGCCTTCGGGTGCTGTGCTATGGTACGAAAAATCATAGATGTTCTTTTCGCACAAGAACTCACTCATTACAATCGGCCTTATGTTTTTTCAGAGCTACTCCAGGCTGTGTTTAACGTCATTCTGCGACGTCGCCGCGTAAATTCGACGCAGCTCGATTATACATGTTGGTGGCGCGATTTTTTCAAGCGGCGCAGCGCGCCGCGCCGCCCCACTTATTGCCGCGCCGCTTCGCGGCGGAACTATAAACGACCCCCAACCCATTTTCTTGTCTGCCTTCTTTGAATTACCAGTCCTTCATAGTTTCTAATTCTCCCTTGCGCTGTTTTTTCTCCTGGCCTACGAATTGTTCGAAGTGAATCTCTTCTAATGAATATCCGGCTAATAGCTTTTTTTACTTGTGCTCGAATTTTCGGTCTGCAATATTGTGGCAGCGCTTTACGCGAGACTACGTATCTAGGTGCCCAGATCAAGCAGCAATGTTCTCGCGATAAGATTTCGCCCCCATGGTATTGTGAAGGCTTCTCTATGTTCTATAGGTGAATATTTCTCTATGTTCCTATTCAGTCAGCAAGACCAAGTGCAACATGTAGCTCAAGTTATCCCTTAATTTCAGCATCCAGATCAAAAACACATCCTTCAGTTCAATCAATGAGAGAAAACGTGGATTGGCATGGCGTCAGTGTAAACCAAACAGACAAGAGGATAGACAGACATGCACAGAAGAACTTGTCAAGGAAGTTAACTACGGTCATAGTTGATAAACTTCAAGGCATGAAAAATAGGAGGAGCTATCACTAACTGGTTGTTCGCGCTCTGGTTCTGTGACGAAATGTTTGAAAAAGTCAATCGCAGATTGCATCGTTTAGCGAACGTCATACTTCGGGAAATACCTGAGCTACAGCTACTCTAACAGCGAGTTTACATGTTGCGTTTAGCGGGGGCGGCATGCACGTACGCGGCGGGTTAGGCTGGGGTTAGGCAGGGTTTGGGGCGTCGGCGCGTTTCATGATTGCTGTGCAAGTGCTGGAGATAATCAATAGTTGGGGTCTCATCGGAGTTTCGGCTGCCCCACCCTCCTAGGTAGGGTTTGCGAGGGAACGATTTTTCAGTGATAGCCTAACCCCATTTCAGCCCTCGCGCCGCTATCATCAAACGCGCCGACGCTTCAAACCCTGCCTAGCCCCAACCTAACCCGCCGCGTACGTGCATGCCGCCCCGGGACCATATCCTGTGGTTTCGAGCCAAATTGACTATGTTCCCTCACGCGCTTGTGCGGAGCGAGGGCAGAGACAGCGAGAAGGTGTGGGGAGAAATAGAAGCAGCGTTCGCGCGCAGACGAACGCGGTGAAGGGAAATAAATTTCACTCGGAAACAGAGGATATGTAGCTCTCCATCTGAATATTCCCCTTTTCAATTACCAACCGCCGATCCCAGATGATGCCGTTCCAAATTTTTATCTACATCTACTTTCCTCGTCTCTACCTATGTCCCGTACTGGCCACCACCTTGTCTACGTCTGCATCTCCCTAACCCTTTTTGATGCTCGGCATGGTCAGGCAGACCGGTGTAAAGGATCTCCACGAAGCTACGCTCCATCTAGATGATCGAAATTTTCCTGAAATGTCCAGAACTTATGCGTCCCCACAGGTTCTGAAAATTTTCGGCAGTTTTCGCAATCAATTTCTTCAAAAAAAAAAGGTTTTGGAAACTTGGACCTGAATTTACTAATCAGTAATTGCTGCACACCCTGCCCTACTGATGAGCCTTGGGCAATAAAAGTTTGAGCGGCTCTTCGCTATACAGTAGCAATATTCGTATTGAGAAAAAAGTGATTGAAAATCTGACACAGATCGCTTCGCAATCTCATTATGGCGTAGCGGGGACAAATGATGAGCGTAAATTAAAGTAGAAATCAAAAAGTAGGGGGTGCGAGCGCTGGTAGGAGGGGGTACCACCGGCGGCGGTTTTGGGGTTTCGAGAGCCAATGTAGCTCGGTGTAGTTTTGGAGCGCGGTATTTTTGAACGATTCGCCGCGGTGCCAATGCGGAGTTTCTGAGCGACCTTATCGCAGCTTGTAGAGGATAGACTTACAGTTCATCTACGCAATCGCGTTTGGTCCGCAAAGTGCACGCTGATTGCAAAAGCGTGTTGCGGCGCGGTTTCGAGGATCCTCAGACAGGGATGTCGGATCATCCGGGCGGATTTCGCCTTTTTTCGCCAAAAACGTCTTTTGCCTATACCTTATTATAAGGTACTCCAATCCTAATTTCGAAAGAAAAAACCATCCTCTCCAGCTCGACCTACTGGTTCCAATCATATTAAGATAGCCCGGAAAACATCGAGAAGAAATCCCGTTTTTGGGCAAAGTTGTTTGATCATGCGACAATGTGTAAATTCGCACGCCGTGGATAGCGGAAAGAAACAACCGCGCTGAAACTTACACATTATTGCATGATGAAACAACTCTGCCCAAAAAAGGAGTTTCCTCTTGGACTTTCTCAATACGTTTGGAACCAATGGGTCGCGCTGAAGAGAACGTTTTTGTCAAATTTTTGATTGGAAGTGTTTAAGGCAAGTTATAGACAAACGACGTTTTTGTTGCCAACTTTGCACACTTATATGTGAATTCATCCAATTCGAGGAAAAGAACCTGAGATTAAGGAAAATGATTCTATCGAAAGCTTCAAGTTATCATATTTCCAAAGTTTCAATAAGTTTTTTTAGATGGTGCTTCGAAAGAAGGCGAATATCGAAATTTCGTCACTTTGAAATTTTCGTTACTTGGACCTCACACTCAATTTAAATGTGTAAGTCGAAAGTCATCTAGGTTAGCAGAAAGCGAGAAGGAGCATTACATAGAGGAGAAAATGCTCTTTTGAATGCCGTTATATGCTCTGCGAAACAATGTTAAAATAATATGAGACGGAACGAAAACATAAAAAAACATGCCGTTTTCTCATGACAGAATGTACAGGCTGTAAAACCGCGAAATTCTCATGATTCCTATGCGTGCTGTTGCGGAGCGGCGGCTAGAGACAGCGAGAGAGCGCAGGGCCGATTGAGGCGGCAGCATCTCGCGCGCCACACGCGCCATGAGTGATGAGAATTAAGATTTTTCATAGAGTGTATAAAATTAACCATGTTCCCATTAACCATTTGCGCTTCAACATCGCCAGTGATTCTAAGACGTTCGTTACAAGAGTTCTTGGAATCAGGCTCCAGAAGTTTCGGAACGCAAAGGTTCGGGTTCCTTCTTCAGGACGGAACGCTCGATTTTGCTTCGCGGGCTTGGGAGCGGGATTGACGAGATATGGGCTCTCTACACACCAAGGGAGGAGTTGTCCCGTTTTTGCCCCTCGAAACGCCACGCTACTCAATGCAAGTAAAGTGGTCCCGAGTGGAATTAGAGACGCAAAAGGCGACACAACTCCCTGGGTGTGTAGAGAGCCTCTATCCCGGGGCTGACTTTTCCCCAATAATTTCTCACTTATTTATTTATTTATTTATTATACGCCGTTGCCGACGTGCTCATAAGCCACAAAGTAGCGAGTTAGAGCCATGAAAATGTATACAAAAACAAACCAAGTCTTAGCGCAACGATTCAACTGCCGACCACAAGGCCATGGTTCAAATTAGAGAATAATCGAAAAGGCGTCACTAGACAAAGTCAGAAACCATTAAAGGTTGGGGGGGAGCAGTAAGGCAAAAACCCAAGTAGTGATAGAGGCTTGGAACCGTTCAGTGTTTCTTGGTACGGTAAATAAATCCATAGTTATCCGTTTCATATTCAAGCTACAATAGCTATTCATATTTAAGCAAACTAAGATTTTATCCTTCGCAGGGTTGCACACGGCGGGCGAACCATCATGTCGAAATTTACCCCTGAGGTTAGACTGTGCCTTTACGTTTATGACTTGCATAGGTACTTGCGCTTTATTGTGGCTGTGCGGTTTCCGTTTTCGATTTAGTCTGACGCATGGAACAGGCGGCTTGCCGTGCGGGGTTGGCGGCCTCACTGGAGAATGGGGTTTCGATTGGCGCGAGATGATCTACCGTCGCAGCCCCGTCCATTCATCAGACTAAGGCCTAGTGCATACTTCGTCGTGGGTGCGACGGCGTCGCCGCGACAAAGAGTGCTCAACGACGTGATCGGTGATCGGCCGGTCGCCTGCAAATGGAGATGACGCAATATTGCGTCCACGACCAAATACACACTATTTTATTGACAGTGTTTTTTTTCATCTCCTTTCAATTATAGGGTCTAATCTTCTATAATCCAATACAGGCTCGTTTGTAGGTGATTGACACGGAGCTGTATCACTTTCGTCCTACCCATTTTGAACTGATTACTCAATATGTGAGGTGATTTTGTTCAGTTTTAAATTTGTTTAGAACTTCCCATCTGGAGCCTTTTAAGGCAGTGATCATTGATGAGATACTTCTTTCGAAATTCCAAAATCATGTAAGGTGGCTGAGTGACGTTTTATACACCGTAAAGATCGCGATGTATAAAAAATCATAAGCCGATGGTGAAATGCATAGTGATCAGCACCCAAAAAGATTCATTCTAGGCAAGACTGCACCTTTAAAGGCATCGTCCACGATGAAATATGGTTGGTGAACTGTTCAGTTAATAAACGGGATAAACGTGATAAATTCTTTTGATAACCGATTGTTTCCCTTTCTTCCTTGTAACAAGGGATCGACCCAGAGGCCGGCCTCCAAACCCAGGAAGACGTTTTCAGGTGGAGACAACTTCATTCGGAGGCAATTTCAGAACTCCGAAGTTTGTGAATGGCTCTGTGAAGATTCACTAGTCCGATTAAACGCAAAAACTGGAAAACGGTTTTTATCGTGTACGATGCCTTTAAATCTAGAACATTTAAACCCACTAAGATATAAGAATCGGCGTGATCCTATCACAACCCTTTGGAATTGCTCAACAAATCTGAGACCTGGGTTGACCGCCCAGATCAACCCTGAGTCTCGAGCGGAAAAATTTTAAGGGAATTTCAAAAAGTGGAATAGCGCCAGTCTCTGTGAATTTCGATGTCATTTTTCCATTTTCGTTATGTTTGTTCTCAAAATAGTGTCTCTCTCTATGATTATCAATGCGAACATAATTTTGGACAAGGAATAGTGAGTGCATTGCAATAAAAAATCATGAAAAAAGAAAATGTGAAATGATAGAAATAACGAAGAAATTCACTTCATGACAGTATTCGGGAAAATGAAAACCTCCGATTGGCCGCTTGTCGTTATATAATCTACGCGAACTGTCGATTAGAACGCATAACAAACGAATTCGAGGTCATTCACCAACCAAAAATTGTTGAAACAAACGTATTACTGCCTTCCAGGACGGATGTCTGGCGTTCACGTCGCGATGTCGTAGTGCAGTGCACGACGACACGACACACCATCCTGATGGCGCTAAACAGCGCGCACGTTGTGGAAAAGTGTAGATTGGCCGCGACGCAGGCACGACACCGTCGCGTATAGCAGCTCCCACTAGACCGGCCGCGCACGACGACTGTCAGTGCTAGGCGCGATCGATCACTGCGCTGGGCGCGGCGGGTTGTATCAGTTCCTACACCGCGACCCCTTCGCCGCGACGCAAGTATGCACTAGGCCTAAAATAATTGCGCGAACTCTAACTGGCATGGGTTTTTTGCACATTTGAACGTACTGCAAAAAACACTGGTTAGCTAACTACATTTAAGATCGCGAAGTTTATGATGGGCATTTTTTCTCTCAGGACTGCAAGGTGCTAGGCACCGAAAGCTAATTGATGAGCTTTTGCAGTCTGCGCGAAGAAACACTTCTCATAAACCTTCAGTAATGAACGGCCGGGGTCATTTAGGGTTGCATTCGGAAAATGAAAAACTTGAGCATTTCCAACTCAAATGATTCCGGATGATACTACGCTGCAGAAAAAATGATTGGCAACACTCTTCTGACAACGCAAAGCGCTCCCTAGGGCAACATAAATCGAGGCATGATAGCACTGGAATGAATTTGATTGAGTCCGTTTAAGGCCTTTCCTTGTTGCTCCATCAAAGATGTATGAACAACAAATTCAATAACATGAACATAGGCAAAAACTGATCAACATGAAATGTGAAAAGGATGGCTGCGGAATGAAGAGCAGCTAATCAGCGTATTTGTATTGGTTAAAAACACCGTACGCGCAGAACACCTTGTCCATTCTTTTAGACATTTGTGGGCAAATAGATATCTCTTAGCAAAGGAGAATAGCGGAAAGCTCACACAAAAACTGCCATAAGTAAGACAATTCACGAATCGAGTGCAGAACATTTTGTTTCTAAATTTACTCTTCGTACGACCCACCCCGGTGGCCTTTTATAAATCTTTAAAAGCACGAAAACATTCAGGAAAACTACTCGATCAAACATAATTGCATTCAACAGTCAGTTATGGATAACAAGACCACCCACGATGAAATAGATGGAATTTTAGTAAGGAAGACCAACCCTAGGCCTTGAGCCAAGAATCTCAACCGTCCTTAATATATTCCTTTTTATATAAGCTCCGCTATGATGATTCCAGCCACGCTTCTCATTACGAGCGAGGTGGCCCTGAGTGGAAATGGAGTCGCAAAGGCGACACAGCTTCTCCCTCGGTGTGTAGAGAGCCCCTGTCCCGAAATAGTGGACCGCGAGGGGAGCATTCCACGATAAAAAGGTTTGCGACAGGCTCAAGTCAAAGATTTATCGGCGGCTTAAGCTCTGAACCCACTAGGAAGTGAGAAGACAGCTCCAACGGTGGCTAAGATATGGCGAAATCAGGGTCAAAACTTTGAAAATTTCTATAAACGGCTTGATTCGCCAGGATTTTCGGTCTGTTTCTTAATATCCGATGTCTTGCACAACGATATGGAAATTGCAGGCCTCCATCCTGATAACGAACAAGGAGCGACAAGGTCAAATGACGGCAACGTTCGAGAAAAGCGGACCCTGCTACAATGCGTGACAAACGCTAAAGAATAAGAAGGTTGTTGGCTAGCTTCAAACATGTCCAACTTTCACGAGGTCCAAAGACTCGTATGAGTATGACTTCCTCTCAACCCCACCTTTTCAGACCACAGAACCGTTTTCAGGAAGACATGGCCTTCGACAATGAGAACTAACATCGGCATGGATCCTGAAGAGACTTTGCGTTCCCGATTGGATGTTGGCGTAAACTTGGTGCACCTATGTTATAGCATATGGCACCGAGTTTGCGCCAACCTTCAACAGTGAACGCAAAGTCTCTTCAGGATCCATGCCGACGTTATTTTCTCAGTCGGTGCTTCATAATTTACAATTAACTCCCAGCCGTTTCTAGTGGACTAGGAGAATAAGGAGAAAAAATTTTCAGTCAGTTTCAAAGTAGTAGGGAAAGAAAAAAGAAGCTTTCAAGGGACAATTTGCCGCACCCGCACAGAACCCTCGGCTCGGGCAGCAAGTAGCAAGAGGCATGCCTGATAATAACTAGAATTTGAATAGAATATTTCCTAAGCAAAGCTAAATACGGAGAGTGTAGAAGTACGAAAAACAAAGAAAAGAGTTCTGTGTAAAATACAACGAGCTATGATCATGGGAATGTTTGGTGAGCGCGCGGATAGCGAGCGGCAGCTTGACCCAGATTTTCTAAGCACGATAGCCCTTGAAAAAACCATCGTCGGAGTTAGAAGACGATGGATGGACTGCGAAGACAGACCACTGAAAACCGGTTCATCAACAAGTAGAAGAAGACCTTACCCAATGTATGTCATTAGATGTCGAATTTTTTCTGGCCGCTCTTCACCCGCAAAGTGAAGGATACCCTGATAACAGTGACTTGCACAGAAGAGTTGAATACACTACAGAGGAAATCATAAATAGACTAAAAACTAGTAATGGATCTTACACTCGTGTTCAGCTGCTCAAGTACCTCCTTAGTCGAAGCTTGGACAAAAAACTCCCGACCCCAGGGTTGCTCTTTCCCTCAACCCCTGTTCTATGGCACGAGTTTTCCGACGAAAAAAATCTACCATTACCTTTTCTAGAGGGTTTTTTATGACGCTGTACACGAATATGGTGTGTATTCTGGGTCCTGAACTAGAGAGCGTACAAGTATGCAAAGCACTCGGAGTTCATGGGAGCACGAACACAACACATTGTCACTTTGCACCATTTCCATGTTGCATTAGTTAGCGATCCTCTCTGTTTGCTGCGAGACTTCTTCGATGACCTTTCCAGGCTCTAAATAATGTATACGGAAGGACAGAAAAATTGGCAAGGTGTGCGGAAGGCAGGTCGTCCCTGTACGACGAAAAATTGTAATGGATTGATGGAATTAGAAAACGTGTTTTTGTGTCAAGGCAGGGAAAAAGTGCACCATCGTGGGCAAAAAGAAACACAGAACATGTTCTCAAGCAGGAAAAACATGCTGGGAACGAGCTCAACGTAGTATGTATAGGGTGTAAATCACTATTCTTAGAAACCTAAAAGTCCAACGTGAATCACACAATAATGCAGTTTTGCCTGATGGGCAATGAATTATTACTTCCGCGCGAGCTTGCGAGATAGGATATCTGGTCAGTTCTTCGTACTTCCAATAGAACTAGGACATGAGAAAAGGTTGGATGAGAAGGGAGAAAACATGGAGGTTGCCATAATATGAGTAATATGAGTACCATACATATACCATGCCATAAAAACGCGCAAAATAATCGAAAAAATCAAAGATTCAATATGACCACGTATATTGGAGCGTTTCAAGTACAGATAGACCCTAGGAGGAGTGTGGTCACCGCTTCTGTTTACTATCTATATATCTGAGCTTCTATCACAACTTCAGACAGATAGGATGGAATGCAAGACATATGCAGATGATGTGAAGATTTACCGAGAAGTTACATCAACTGACGACGTCTCTAAGCTGCAACTATCAAATGATCAAATGATTCTCTGAAGTAAGGCATGGCAGCTAAAAGTGTCTCCCTCGAAAGGTCTTCATATGCACATTGGTAATTCTAATGATAATTTTTTATATATCATAGAAGGATCAGCAATTGCAGTCACTGATAAAGTGAGGGATCTAGGATATCTTTACAATAATAAGCTTGATTTCTTCATTTCTATTAATATAACAGATAATTAATATTCATTAGCGGCAAAAACAATCAAAATTTCAAAATTCAACATGAAAGCAATTATCCGATACTGGAAATATAATTCATAGAAATTTAAAAAATTTCTCTACGTCTGGTACTACTAACTTTGGACAAATGTCTTGGTACCCTCTATAAAACGTCGAAATTCGCACCATTAGAGGCGCGAGCGGCGCGCACGTCGCCTCGTTCTCCGTCTGCCCTACGCTCTCTCACTGTCTCTAACCTCCTCTCCGCACCAGCACGCGTAGGAAACAAGTGAATTTTGCCGTTTCATAGCCTATAGAAGGGAGTGGATAGCCTCGGTTCAAAGGACAGTGGTCGCCAACACTGCAAGCCGCTAGCGGAAATGTGACTCCGGATACCAACTGAAAAGTCCGCCAAATCCACCGAGATCCGCATATCGATCAGCATTGTATATCACAATACTCTAGTACGCCTAGTACAATCAGGAGAAATGAGCTACTTGGCCTCTACTCCTTGGCGTCTCTACGGGAGCTTTAGGATGAATGCATGGGTCACGAAATGCTCAATGGCTTCAAAGTTAGGGTGAGAGCCGATGAGTTTTTTGAAAGGATTTCATCAATCACTCGTGGTGGTAGAAGCAAGATAATTTTTGCTCGAGTCAAAACTTCTTGCGCTCTGGTTTCTTGACAAACCGTGCTGGATCCCCCTACCTCAAAATGACAAAGTTTCAGACATTTACGCTATCACTACAGATTTTTAAGCGAAGCTTGGCTGTGAAAGTATGTACTGAAGGCGCAGTGCTTCCTTCAGAATCAGAAAATTGCTCCTGAGATTTTATTAACACTGTTTTTTGCCTATGTTACTGTTAATATAATACTATTACTGTGTTTACTTTTATCAAGTGTGCCTTATGCAACGTAATGAACATAAACATAAATGTAAACACGGAGGACCCCGTTGCAGGCAAACTTTGGGTCCACTGTGAAGGTGTTCCATGACAAACAACAGGAGAATTTTTAGAAAGGTGCGTTGTACGTTAACCCATTCACCACCGCATGTCCCACCGGTGGGACACGCGTTGACTACCACTTCGGACCGCGTGTCCCACCGGTGGGACACTCTTTTCGAAAATCTATTTCTCCACCACATGAAGGAATTTCTAAACCTATTTATGGTCAATGTATTGACCTATTCTAAGCTCGACTATGAACTTCGTGGTCCGCTGGAAGCTCCACCACTACAATATATCTGACCCTTCGAATGCGGCGAGGTCGAAAACCGCAAACTTGAGTATAGATCGCATTTTTACAAACATTTAAATGGCAATTTTTTTCTTTTTTCAATACTTGAGAAATAATCCTTACTCCTAAAGGTGGTCAGATCGTGTAGCACTATTTAATATATCACAAAAATATGACTACTGATACTGCGCACCATTCCCGCTTTGAAAAGTGGCTTTCCTTTTGCCCGTATTTTGTTCACGGATTTTTTTTTCATGCCAAGATCATCAATGTAGAGACGCTTGGTCTATTTTTGGAAGACCTGCTAGGTTATGGTTGGTGTACCATCGTGGGCCGGGCTCCAACTTCGGTGAAAACTACCTTGAAGAGGAGCGGACGAGGAAATGGGGACGTGCCAGAGCAGAAAACGAGTGGAAATCTAAGAAACGGTCATTAAACTAATCACTCTTCGTGAATATGCAATAATAGAAATATTTTCTACGTATAAATGTAAAGGAAACAAACGCTCAATAAGGTTTAACCCTAGAAGGCGCCGAGCCGGAGAGGTGAGGGGGTGGCCGAGAAAAACTAATAGGCGAATATCCTAAAAAAAGTCATTTCCATGAGCACTCCCAGTCAGTATGAAAATTGAGGAGCATTTTCCAGGTCTGAATGCCAAAAAGAATGCTAAAAATGTTTACTACAAAAACACTCCTCTCGGAAAGCGATAGACCGCAAGGCGAGGGGGTAGCTAACGCAAAAATTAGTGCAAATCTGAAAAAAATTATCATTTCACAAACCATTTCCTGTCAACTGAAGAACAGAAGAATGTCTATTATGCTAGTCTACGGTAATTTATGTTTCACAACGCTAGGATTCAACGAACTCACATGGTTTCGTGGATGGTCTTATCTACACAGTTAAAATTTAAGGAGGCCATTTCTCTGGAAGGAAAGAGTTTCGGAAGCTCAAACTTTGGCATCATGATTTTGACGTCAACAGTCGTACATTGAACAAAAAACAAAACGAAAATCGATGTTTTGGTGGCGTGCAATTCGAGCAAAAGTGGCCAACCGGTGGGACACTGTATACGGTGACGCGATATTGCACGCGGTCCGAACGTGCAGCCACCCGAAATTAGGCGTGGTCGTGAATGGGTTAATAACTACATACTAAAGTGCACCGTACACTCATAGACCATCCTAAAAAGCTGTTTTCAGACAATCTGTGCACAAACATTAGTGAACCTAAAACCATTGAGCGGATTCGGAAATCATTAGGAAAAATCTCTAAAAGTGCTTATGCGGCTGCAGCTTGCCTCGCTCACTAACAATACTGAAGGTACGACTAATTGTAAGAGCAGAACAAGGCTGTTTCCGATAGGGATAAGAGTGGGTTAGCCCACGTATAGCTGTGTGAAGCGCCAAAACTGGCTATCTCTCATCACCCACAAGGCTTGTTTAGTTCGTCAATGAGTGTCCGTGGTGACGATAAGACAAACCCAGCAGCTGTTCTTTTTTCATTTGCTGGCTGCAACCAGACTGCAGCCTGTTTCTTCTGATACAAAAGTGGCATATTGAGTATAAAACGCTGCAGTACAAGCACCGTTCCGAAACTGGAACGAAAACGAATAAGAAAAAAGTTGCAGATCAAGAATGAAGATTCTGCGAGTTTTTGGAGAGAGAAAATTAAGCGACAGGTCACACCATCGTTCTATTCTGTCTGCTGCCACATGTCTATCCACACTTTTGACCTTTAGAGACTCTGGCATGGACTACGGAAAGAGCCATATATCGTCAATCACTGGATAAGGGATCGCCGCGACGCTGCTTGGCGGGAAAAATTGCGCGCGGGAAAACGAAGAGAGAGTGGCTATTGATCGAACGATTTCGCGCCCAACTGCTGAGCGCGGCTATCTCCTTGTGAGACATCAAAGATAGTACTATCGTTCTCCGAGCCGAATTCCGGTCCGCGATTGTGGACTACGGCTCTTGCATCATGCAACGCATGATAATAGGGCTGGGAGAAGGGTGAATCGTGCCGGGACGAAGTAGTCTCAGCACGATTAACTCGTGTCGCATGATGCAATAGCCGTAGTCCGCAAGTGCGGACCGGAATTTGGCTAAGAGAAGGGCAGTACCTATCGTTAGTCACTGGATGAGGGATCGCCGCGGCGCTGCTTGGTGGGAAAAATTGCGCGATCAATAGCCATTCTCCCTTCGTTTTCCCGCGCGCAATTTTTCCCGCCAAGCAGCGTCGCGGCGATCCCTCATCCAGTGATGAACGATATTTAGATTTTGTAAAGAACGGGTCTGTCTAGAAATTAAACTCTTTTTTTGAGAAGTTCTGATTTGCCTATCAGACTGAAAAAGTCGACGAAAACGGTCGATATTCGAGAACTTACGTAGCACGTTTCTCTGCACTCTCTTGACGCCGTGTATTATATCGTCATCTCTCACACTCTCCGACCGTAGGGATTTTTCTCGAAGGCATTGTCAAAATTTATGTCGGAACGGATCGCACGGATACGTTGTTCCTTCATGTGCGTTGGCGCAAACTCGGAGCACGTATGTTATGACATATGCGCACCGATTTCGGGCCAGCACCCAATAAGGTATCAGTGAGATGCGTGCCGACTGTGAAGGGGTCTGGGGGGTTTGCAGAGGCCTGCGGGTGGTCGCCCAGCGCCACCCTTGACGCGGCGACAAAAATGTTTCCGAACATTATCGACGCGGAGTCAAAATACTCTGTGGTTCACCCTCGTCGCCCGCCAACCCGTGTCGGTTAACCCGGGGCGGCATGCACGTACGCGGCGGGTTA
This sequence comes from Aplectana chamaeleonis, assembly GCA_029168955.1. Taxonomy (NCBI): domain Eukaryota; kingdom Metazoa; phylum Nematoda; class Chromadorea; order Rhabditida; family Cosmocercidae; genus Aplectana; species Aplectana chamaeleonis. The sequence goes on along the minus strand of JAPDOI010000119.1, from coordinate 1,532,023 downwards.
GGTTGAGGTTAGGCAGGGTTTGGAGCGTCGACGCGTTTGATGATAGCGGCGCGAGGGCTGAAAGGGGGTTAGGCTAGCACTGGAAAATCGTTCCCTCGCAAACCCTACCCAGGAGGGTGGGGCAGCCGAAACCCCGTTGAGACCCAAACTATTGATTATCTCCAGCACTCGCAGGAGCAATCATGAAACGCGCCGGCGCCCGAAACCCTGCCTAACCCCAACCTAACCCGCGTGCATGCCGCCTCCGGCCGCTGATTGCGATAGATATTGCGCCATCAGCGTCTGCAACATCCAGTCCTTGCTCATACATCCGTTTGATTATGCTCACAAATTCTCATCAGTTGCTTCTTATATGGTCTTTAGTGTTTGATGATAGGTCATTAGCAGGAACCGGTCCATTTAACGGTCTTGTTTTCTTTTCTATTCTCACCGGAAGAATACTTGTCATTTCACTGCTACTAATTTCGTCCGTGAAATTCCTATTTCGGATGTCTGCGTGGCATCTTGCATGAGTTAATTTTTGTCCATCGACTTTCCTCGTGAAGAAATTGAGTCATAAATATTTATATTCATCCAGCGCTGAGTGCAACGCCGCGACTTCAACTTTGCAGTCCGCTTAAGCATATTGTCGTTGTTATTGTTCTTGTTGATTCTTCGCAATAAACTCTTACTATTGTCAAGTAGATTTCTTATATCCACCTCGAAAAGACCGCCATACTTGAAAGCGCGTTCAAAGTTTATCCCACAATCGTTTTCGAGGCTTTGCTAATATCGTGTGACTGACTTTCTTCTCTGTGACACAACATGGCCGACTTCACTCTGTTGCTATCTTCAGGTGCCCTTAACTTTGAAGGCAAGGCCAATCAAACTATTTGGAAATCTTCTAACATGTAAAATAAAATACCAGTAGTCCAACGGAGCAACTTGGATGCACTTTGGCCGGAATCATACTTCACGCGACGAGCGACCGCGACAGCGCATACCGAGGATATCGGTTTTCGGTCGATATGCATTATAAACATTGTGTAACCGGTCGCGGGAAGCATGATCCTGGCCCTTAGCCCGCTATCGCGTAATCTCCTCTATGCGCGGTACTTATTGAAGCTAGAGCGCGTTAACGCTACCTGCCCCTTGACAGAAAACTTATGCAAAAAGCAGAAGATTTGCGAACGGTGTTGTCCAATGTGCGAGAGCTTACCAAGTGTCAGTTCTTGCAGGCCATGTGATTTGGAAATCAAGATTTTGACAATATATGGAGATTCTGCAGGGAATTGAATTCTTTTTTTTCAAAAATATTTCAGTTTTCACAAAAGTTTTTGAGGCAAATTCTGTTTGATTTTTTATTTACTCTTATCAGTACTCGTGTTTTTTCTTAGATTGAAAAGTTTTGAGATTCCCCAGAAACTTTTCATTCTCCCCGAAATTTGCTACGACCCCCCATCCACCATCTCGCGAGGACAAGTTATCTAGTAGTGGTCAACCCTGTTTGTAAGAGCACAATTTTGAGACGGAAAATTTGTGAATTATTTCAGCCAAGCCTCATTCGTTAGACTGAACACAAAAAACCTAGTGCAACTCTAGTAGTGAGCAACGCTACAAACATGAATTTCAGAGTAAGTCAAATGCTCCGAATGAATTGTATTCCATTTTCGTTATAATGTAATTCACGTCATTTGACACTGTTTTTTGCGAAAAAGTGCATTACCTGCATATCGGACTGGAGAGAACGCAAAAAAAAAAGATTTGTCCGAATGTCACGTAGACGGGATAGATGAGCATGAAACGAACGTGCATTTGCGGATTCTTGAAAATCGCTGCCGTCAAATGTAGCCAAATGTTACGCAGATCGCAGTAGTTTGCGGTTGGTATGCTGTACTACTAGTAGCAGTAGTAGTTCGCACATTACATTCAACATTTTTATGCTCAGCCTGACAACCTGGCCTGATCGTTATCATTCCGAAGCTTGTGGCCACAAAGTAATACCGCATAAGACTGTGTTCGCCTCAAAATATCATCTGTAATTACAGAAAAGAATATTATGCTTTAGTCTAGAGAGTTCGAAACTGTTGCGAATAATTCCGAAAGACTTTTCGAGATCAAGGTAGCCCGAAAATTGTAAAAAAGAAAACCTCAAAAAAGTTTGTATCTGATTCGAGCAGTTATCCGGACACCCACCTCACACATCCTTCGGTGCTAAACCTAGTCTGTGGAAATCCTGGACCGCTTATAACACGAAAGGAGTACACAGTTTGTGAAGAAAGCTCGGTGTGGAGCAAAGATGAGCGGAATTTTTTCTGAAATTCGGAAACCGGAACGACCTTTTCAATTCCGAAGATCCTAACCCTGTCCTGGGGACAAGGCCTACAAAACGACTTGAGCTTATCGTTCTTTATTGAATAATTGTCATATAAATACATTTAACCTTGGCTTTGTGAAAAGTAAAGACGGACCTCGAATTCGAATTTAGAGCCCGAAATAGCCTCTTAGGTATTTGGCAAGGAAAAATGTGACAAATTCCCAATTTCGTGGATATTTTCGATTTTTCAGCATTTTCAAGCCTTTTTTCGGGAATCGGAAGGCCAAAAACCACTGCGATTCCGCTCGTCACTTGTGCGGAATTATACAAAATTAGTTGATGGTTCACCGGTCCCGAAAACCAGCTCTTCCGTGTACTTGGTATGCTAAATGAGCATGGACAACGGCGAGGAGGAACAGCAAAAATAGGAGAGCGCCATGGGCACCTTTCAGAACCCTCAGGGAGGCATCCACCGACCGACGGGCCGACCAACAACCTCGCGCTCAACTTTTTGACCTGGCAGTTCTCCTTACGCTCTGCTAAGCAGCAGAATCATCAACCGACACAGTCGAGAACACTTGGAGGTATTCACAGATTTCTCGAGCGTTGCCTCCCGAAGCGTGGCTGCAAATACAAAATCAAGCTGATCTTTGCAATGTAGGCCTACAAAGAACTGGTGATCCAGTGGAATATGCAAAACAAGTCAAATTTCGATGGACCGGTTAAGTTCTGAGAAGAGTCGACGACAGTTGGACAAGAAGAACAACCATATACAAAGTGGGCCATTTGTGCTCTCAAGGGAGACCAGGTTACAGATGAATTGCCGCTCTCTTTGGAAGTCTTGGTAAGCTGCTCAGGCAGCGAAGACTTCCTTCAAGGTCCAGCGCTTGTATGGCAAGGCAAAACAGGCATCGCACGCTACATGCAGACGAGTCCTCAAAGTATCCAAGTAGTAAGCAATTAAATCAAACCAATATCTGATGAAACCAAACCATCCTAGCCGCCTCGCCACTGGAGAGATGCCGGAACAATTTTGAACCCAGAGGCCGTTCCCATTAAGCAACGGGAGCCTCCCGGGAAGGGTTCAAGACCAATCTATGCACTATGCGGTGGGTGGGCTATCGACCCTACCGGAAGGCTTCCATAGTTTTATGAACACGACCATAGGCACCTTAAAATCTGCTTAATCCGTGAAGTTGCTTTTGGGTAGCAGTTGTACTATCTATGCAAGAACATGACAGAAAAAGACATTTCTTCTGAGTACACAGCGTATGAACCATCTGAATATTTTAAGCAGGAAAACGACGTCGAACAACGAGAAGAAAAGTACAGAGAGTCGCAGTCCTTCAAGGAGCGAAGGACATCTGTGCCCTCCGCTTCCGACAGCAGCCACACACACATTGAGCGGACTATGAACAGCACGCATTTATCAGCGTTTGTTGTCCAGTGCGCGAAAGCATAACATGTACAACGAAAAGGACGAGTTTTCATATCTTCGCATGATCTCTTAAGATTACAACAGAGGACGAAGTTTCGCGTTATGTTGCAAGTGAAAATGTGAACAGCAGACGTGAAATCAATTGTTAAGAATTTAACACATCTATTCCAAGTAGACTAGATTTGGAACCTCGAAATTATTAATAAACTTAGAAGTAGAGAGATCTCGTCTGGAACTCTTCGTCGAGGAAGAAGTTAAAGTCCGCAAGAAAGAAGTTTACAAATAATATTCACCTTATCACGACTTATGAAGCGATCGTGTAGAGGAAGATTAATGAACAGCACTTGACAAAAAAAACGAAACAAATTAGGAGAAAGTGAAATGAGATCTCTGAAAAACAAGACCGAGTCTATCGATCAGCTCTCTTTCCACATCATTGTCCGATATGGATCATATATCCGATGAGAGGCGGGCGATAAGGCGTAGCCCCCGATCTCTCCACGGCTACTAGTACTCCATGACGACAGACTTATGATATATGTTTGTTTAGCTAGAGATAAAAGAAAGAGGAAAGATCCAACTAGGGAATGACAACTGGTCGAAAACCTCGTTTCCAACGCAATTCAAACCAGTTCGTGGAAGTATATGGATTCGGAAACGTACCTCCCATGATGCTTCAAAATCTATGTACGTTTAAAGTTGTTGAAGACTTCCCTGAACTGCGTTTGGACGCTAAGGTAACCGTACACCCATCAGGAAATTCTCAGGGTTATTTTAAAAATTAATTCGAATTTGGGTCAAAACATCTTTCTGCTGGTACCCGGGGCCTGGCACACCGAATCAAGGTCTATACCTCAATTTTGGGTCAAATTTGACCTCACAGGGAAAATTTTTCGGGGCAAATGCGACTTTTTATGATTTCTAAAACGCAAATATAGATTTGCCTCGAAACATCTCTGTAAAAGTTATTCAAAGTCTTCAACTCGAATCAGAGATCCGTTCGTCGATTTTTGATGGATTACGATAGGATACGGTGGGTATACGGTAGTTTCGTCGATACCTCAGAGTTGACTCCAAACTTCTCCGTAAGGTTTCGCTGGAGTGCTGAACACGAATTTGAGGTCCATTTAACGACTTTCGAAATACTAAGGTATGTTTTGTCAGGTAAATAGCATTGTACCTACAGCATCCTACGGTAAGAGTCGAACTATCGAAGACAGACCCCAGATTTGTGATCACAATCAGCACACTAAATCATCCCCCCTCCCCCAACAAATTTGTGATACAAGTTCGGAACAATTTTTCTGAACACCCTGAAAATTGCCGGATGATAACCCTCACCTTTTTGCCCCACTGAGGATACCTTTTTTGAAGGCAGTGTTCACGATGAAAAAGTTGCTCGTTTTTTGACAAATACGTAAGCTTTGGGTCTCTCTAGTAAGAACAAAAGTGCGGCGAAAAACGACCGGGAAGGGGGTAAAAATCTCGTGGGACAGCCAACCCATTGGGCCACCCCGCCCAAGTCATGTACCAGTTGTCCTGCGTTCATTTCTACAAAGGAACACGCACCGAATTTTTTTCATACACTCTATCACGAAATATTCTAACCTTTCAGCATGTACGTTGTCCCCTCTTGTTTTTAGAGACTTTTCGGTACAAGAATCAGGAGACAAAGTCACTTGCCCGAAAATTTTGAAGCGCGAATCCATTTCCCCGATGTCAGGTTCGAAGCGCTGTCCGCAGTCTCCCGAAACACACGAAGAGGACTAAGTTTTATCAGAAAATACTTTACAGTTTTTCTCCGATATTTGAGTATTCTGTGAGAACTTTTCCCTATTATCCCTACTTAGTGGACTTACCTACTCAAAACATCGGAAACTATTAAACAATAATACGCTATTATCGAGAACACTGCCCTAAAGGCAGTGTTCACGATGATTCTCGTTCCCGAGTTTTTCCCATTAAACTATACGTGGGCCTCCAAGTGATACCAGAATTACGAAGAAACGTCGAAAAACGCACTAGTACGTCTTATTTCCGTGTCATTATGCTCTGGTCTGGACTAGATGTCCGGTTGGATGAGCATGTTTACGATGGTTGTCACCGATGAAAAATGGGGCTTATCGAAAATGGAAGAATATTTCAGGCAAATCAGTATCAGTTAGGACACGGAGCAAAGAGCGGAGCAACCGAGAGTAGAGAATAGCAAAAGATGGGTCCACAAAAGGTTTCATTGTCACAACGAACAGTTCCTGTGAGAGTAAAGAGGCGGGGTGAGAGTAAAGACATTCTCAGACTCTGCGGGGGGAGGGGGGCAAGCGCCGGACAATAGAGCCCGTTTTCGACTTGGGGGAGCGACAGCGCAGGCCTCCCCCAAGGGGGCTTCAGGGGAGGCCCCTGCTCTCCTCCGGCGCTTGCCCCCCTAGAGGAAGAGAGGGAAAAGATGGAAAGAAGTCGTAGAAGGTAGTTTACGACAATAGAGGCCAGAGAAGGCATAGTAGGCCAAACGCACGCAAGTCATTCACGTCGAGTTTTGTCCCGATTTGACGTGATTTCTCCTGTGATCTATCACGTGCTCGAAAGGTATAAAAGGCGCCTCACCTCATGGAGAGCCGCATTCGGCCCAACAGGGCCGGCCCTGGACGGCGACTTCGAGTCACTGTCAGGAAGGGATATTTTTGGAGGAAAGTGGAGACGCTTTCCGGGGGGAGGGTGAGGTCACTGCTCCGGTGTCGTGACGTCACTGCTCTGGAGCCGTGACGTCATGGCTCCGGGGCAGTGACGGGGGGGGGCTTCAAGGCAGTGACAGGGATGGCTTCAAGGCAGTCACAGGGGGGCTTCAGGGCAGTGACAGGGGGGCTTCAGGGCAGTGACGTGGGGGGGGGCTTCAGGGCAGTGACGGGGGGGCTTCAGGGCAGTGATAGGGGGGCTTCAGGGCAGTGACGGGGGGCTCTGATCAAGCCAAATTGTCACTCCGGCGGTAGCCCCCCGATTGGGGGACAAGCGCCGGTGTCCGGAGGGTTGCCCCCCTGAAGAGCTGCGCTAGCCCCTCCAGTGTATGAGTTCGGGCCCTTCTGGTGCATTTTTCTCAATTTTTTCGTCATTTCAGTTCTACCCGGAGGCCAATTAATCGATTTAGCGATTAATCTCAAAATCGAAGCTTATCGTGAACACTGCCTTTAACTCGGTGCAGAGAAGTCTTCAGCAGCTAAGATCATAGATGTAAAAAGTTTATTGGAAGTTCATTAACTGGTTTGAATTTTGTTGGAAACGACGTTTTCGACCAAATGTGCTTCCCTAGTAAGGTCCACGCAGATGACTAAAGAGAGCATACATGCTCAAAAATGATATCAATTTCATGATATAAATCGAAGGTTTAGAGCTGGTGTCATTGGAAAGTGACCGGAAACCCGTCGAAAACGCGATGCAAATGAATAACCGACGGGTGCTTGTTGTGTTGGAATGGATGTGGACGAGTTACACCGCAGCATACACGCTCAGTTTGAATAGCGAAGCTAGCGACAAAATGGTTTTGATAGCAAATCTAATGAACACTTTCGGCCTATACTGGAACGCTAACGTCTTGTGGAGCATCGAAAACTATCCAAAGTAATCGTAATCGAAAAATCAAATAAGACCACTTTGTATTGAGAGGCGAAACTGCAAAAGAAGTGGGAGGAAACTGCATGTTTTGCTGCACTCAGGTTTGGTCGTTTTTGACGCCTCCAAAGCATTCTATTATTCTGAGAGAAAGCGCCGCGAAATAGCAGAGGAGTAGCACGCCAGGCTCCACAGCTGCTCCTGATGGGCTTTTTCTGAGCCATTTCGCGGCTATTTCTCAGATTATCACGAAATGGACAAAGAATAGCTGAGAAGTAGCCAAAAATACCCGTGAAAAAACTAGAAGTAACCAAAAGTACGAAGACGCAGCCGTAGCCGGCTTGCCAAGCCGCCATCCAGGCCGCCAGCGCTTGGGTGGGGCCTTTAGAGACAGAGCGAGGTCCAAGTACCTCAAACTTGTGCAATTGAACCGACGGAGAACTAGAATGCGTCGTATACCTCCTACCTGGAGAGCTAAATTTCTCGGCTGATTCGCGGCGAGCATTATTTGGTGGCTATGTCTTGGACAAAACTCTCAGAGTAGGGGCCGAACACAACGGAACTTAGTTTCCTAACTTGTCCACTTTTGCGCGCTTGTATGCTGCTTTCGGTGGGGCACTATAAACCTTAGGAACCGCTTCCGGATTTTAGGTAGTTTGGCTTGCTACCGTAAGACAACTGTTGAAATACGGTGACAAACGTAACAGTTTAAAGGCAGCGTTCACGATGATCATCCTTGTTGACTTTCCAAAGTGAAATGATAGGCGATAAGGGCCCCCAGTGACGGCAGAACGGCAGAAAACGAGCCAGAAACGGCAAAACAACGGCTGCAAACAAGCGTTTTGGTGCCCCAGATCCGCCCCCTCGGAATGAACAAATGAAGACTCAGATTACAAGAATGATCAAGACAAGGAAGTGCTGATGAGTGAGCTGATCGCTTCATTGCTCTGATAGGTATCATCCTTCTAGCGGTCAATTCCTCCACGCTCAAAAATCAACGTAAACAGTAAAGGGCCTATTTTTGCTTAAAAATGCGTCTTTCGGGTCCTTTTTAAGCATGCCTTGCTATATAGGGCATCAGACCTTCCATAAGCCGTGAAGAAATCGGAAGTGAAATTTATCGTGAACACTGCCTTTAAATCGCGCACCATTGGAATCGGAAACTGCTCAAATCTCAGATACCTTGGTTAATTTGATTGAACCCATCTCTCTAATGGATTCACTTTTCCTGGTGGGGTAGAGAAATAGAGACTTAGGGTTCAATTAGAGAGAACCTTATGATAAAATAGTATTATATTCCAATAAACACTACTGAATTAATTAAAAATCAGAGTTGGCAATTTTTTCAGTGGTTTTCCAAAATGAACAACAACAACAACAACAAAAAGCTCCACCAGCCAGTAAATTAAGGCTTTCAAGAGTGTGCCAGACCATCATTTATTGTTTTGTTTACACCAGCCAAAAAGCGGAAGTTCGACGAGGATCCAATTACGGATTCCATGCTCCAACCCACATTTCACAGCTCTTCACCCTCTATCATGACGACTTTGTTGACATTACCGTAATTCTGCAATCTGTTCAGGGTGGACGACATGTAAATAACACAGCATAGACAATCAACATGAAGGAATTCAATTGAGGTTTCCCAAAAAAATTAGAACGCCATCTTTTATTACAAAAATGCTATTGGCATCCAAAAAATAGCTAGGTATGTACTATCTGGCGACTAGGTCGTTTTAAAGGCAGCATACACGCTCAGTAACATGGTTTAGATTGCAGCATAAATATGGTAAGTCCGCACGGTACCCAACATGTCCTCAACGACGTTTGAAAAGCTGAAAACCATCCGGGATGACAGTATTTGAGCATCCCTGTCTCGCACACCTGTATTTTCCTACCCCTTCGAGTAACGGAATGGAAAATTAAACTCGAGAAAACATGTGATAACTAAGAGCATTAGTTCTGTCGAATGGAAGTCTACGAGAGAAACACTTCGATTCGCCTGAATATAACATGTTAGATCACCAATGAAGTCCTTTCAAAAGCGAGTCGGAGTAGAGCGGCATTCTCGAACTTTTACGGAATTAGTCGGAGTGTAGGCATGTTAAAATCATTCAGATAACCGCCACATTCAATGCGTATTTAGTATGCACTCAACTGGAGTGACCACACCCATCGGATGGCTCTGTCGCAGGAGCACGTGCTCAAACAGCAGCGCGTGCTGCAACATTTTATTGCAGGGACACGTGCTAGAAAATTTAATTGGAGGAGCACGTGGTGCATGGTAGTCCAGCGCTATCATAGCAGAACACCGACACGCGACGCGGCCGGCGCACCGTCATACGACTCTGCCAGCTCGTCGAGCACCATCTGGGACCGCCAGCGGTTGGACGAAGCCACCAACGGCCGGGTAGGTCAAGTACCGCAAACTTGGGTAATTTAACCAGTGACGCTGCCAACCTCTTAGCTCAGTCTCAAGAGCGCGCCGTATGCTTTCTTTTTTTGGAAAATCGTTTCGTCATCGAGTTGGATGTGTATCATGCACGCATTGAAAGTGATATTCGTAGACGCACGTCCTGTATTTTAAAGCACAATAGGAGCACGTGCTCCTGGGGCAGAACGTTCGCTGACTGTGCTCGGAACCGCCTTGTCTTCGAGTTGAATGCGTATTGCACACGCATTGAATGCAGCGATTGTCTGAGCAGGTCAATTAGGTTGTTTCTCACGTAGCCTCTCATTAAAAAATGCTCTTGCTCTTAGTTATTACATGTATTTTCAAGTTCAACTGTTCATTCTCTTACTTCAAGGGGCGGGAAAATACAGGCGTGCGAAACAAAGATTCTCAAATTCTGTCCTCCTGGATGGTTTTCACCGCTTAAAAGGTCGCCGACGACAGGGTAGAGGCCATGCGGGCTCATTTACATATGTTGTAATCTCGATCACGTTTGCAAGCGTGTATGCTGCCTTTAAACGAAATACCCTGCAATTAGTAAACATCTAAGAGTGCTTCTGGAAGTAAGTTCGTAGCTTCTACAGAGATCTTCGAGCCGGCTTACGGAGGGGATTTATCGTTTGGGTTAGGCAGTTTACAAGTAGCAGGAAAAAGTGATCAGCAACAGGGTCGAAAAAAATGCTTCGGATTTGGCTCAAAACTTCTTCCTGGGGCTTGTTCGCGGTCCCGAACCCGAAAATGCGGCCCATTTTTCGAGCTTTGAAGGCAGTGTTCACGATGATTTTCGTCCCCGAGTTTTTCACATAAAGCAATGCGTCGGCCTACAAGTGTTACCAAAAATACCAAGAAACGGCATTAAAGCATCAAAACGTCGTGTTTCAGTGACATTATTCTGTAACATGGACTAGTTGTCCGGCTGGATGAATATGTTCATGGTGGTTGTCACAGGTGGAAAATTGGGCCAATCGAAAATAGAAGAATATTTTATGCCAGGCAGGATTATTTAAAACCTTAAAGAAAGAATGGAGTGATAGAGAGTAGAGAATCGCAAAGGACGTGTCCACAAAAGATTTCATTGTCACAACGAACAGTTCCAGTGAGAGTAAAAAGGTGGGGTGAGAGCAAAGGATATGGTGCCCATCTGATGCGTTTTTCTCAATTTCTACGTCATTTTGGTTCTACCCGGGGGTCACTTAATCAATATAGCGAATCATCTCAAAATCAAAGGTTATCGTGAACACTGCCTTTGAAGAAAATTGACAAGTATGGTTCGAGGAACCCCGTTGGGGCAAATTTTTTGGGGCAAAATGCGACCTTCGATGATTTCCTGAATGCTGTGACGTTTTCGCCCCGAAAGTTTTCTGGAGAGGTTGTTTGGTATGTTGAACACGAATCTAGGGTCCGTTTATAATCGATTGGTGACGGTCGGTTACAGTGGGTACACGATAGTTGGATCAAAGTCTCAGATCTACCTGAAAACTTCTCTGTTAAGTTGTTTGAGGTGTTAAACACGAATTTGTGGTCTATTTATACTATGCTTTTCTAGGCCAACTTCCGGTCCGCAATTGCTTCTCGACAAGCTTTGCGGCCGCGCGCATTCGAGTCGGAAGAGTTTTCAGCGCCGCAGCCGCCGATCTGTTGATTCCAGGTGGGATTCGGAAACTGGATACTAAGCAAAATTGGAGAAAACTGTATAAAAAAACCACGTATAGTCGGCTTCGGCGCTGGAAACTCGATTGACACGAGCGCGTGCGGCCGCAAAGCGTGTTGAGAAGCAATAGCGGACCGGAAGTTGGCTCAGAGAAGCACAGTAGATTATCGAAACACTAAGGTGAATTACGCCCGCTCAATGGCATAACATCTACCGTAAGGGGTCCTTTATACTTGGAGCGGTGCGGCACAGTGCATTTCTTTAATATTGATCATGCGGCGCGGCGTGATCGATATTGTAGGATTGCACTCCGCCGCGCCGCTCGGCGGCAGAAGTATAAACGACGCCTAACCTATAATGTCCTCGGAACATCGAGAAACTGACCCCGAATTCGTATTCAGGACATCGAATCACCGTAGGAAAAGTTTTTAGCCGACTTCGGGAAAAAATATGTGAACACCCTAAAATTTATCTGATACTCTAACCTTTGCGCAGACTGAGAAAAACCGCCGCAACCCGGTACAGACTTCTCCGTAGTAGCTATGAAGTTAAAAGTGAAAAATTTTCAGAAGTACACCTTCCGCCTACGCTACGCCCTGGCGGTCCTATCCTGACAGGACTCTGAGGACATGCTGTACAAACTGGCCTTCTCAGTATATGCCCAAACAGTAATAGACATTTGATAAAAAGTTCACTTTTCTAAGCGAAACGAAATATAATAATCCCGAAAAAAAGAAAAAAGACTAAAGCAGGATTTTTGAAATCATGACACAGATTCGGATATCATAGGAAAAGATTTACAGCGTTTTTCAATCCTTCTGCGATGCTTCTTTGTTCACTAGCGGACTCCCATTTACGTGCTCGTCAACACTTTCGAAAACATCGAAGCTCATCCTACTCGTAGTAATGAATACCTAAGGCTTAGTTGACCGTCTGATGTCAGCTGATTCAGAGACTTTTTTCTGCCAGGACAGAAATTATTATTCCTCATTACTTATTATGTCCTAGTGGGAAGGTCCGGACACTTTTCTACTACAAACATCGCAAGTTGAGAATTCAGAGATAAGAAAGCAGAAAGGGTCTCAAGATTTCTGAAGGAACTAGATCCCACTCACCCTTTCTCAAGATCTCGAGGACCCACTATTTTTTTCTAAAAACTCGGTATGTTACAATTTTTCAATGTCCATGTGTTTCTCGAGTTAAAGGCAGTGTTCACGATAAAAATCGTTTTTTTGTTTTTCCGTTTATCTTGAAAACGGCCTCATGCTGATTCCAATGATGTCTCTGAAATCGTACAAGACCTTCTGAGAACGGAGTTATGTTCCCTCAAAAATTGAGCTAAGGAAACATGGTGGACGAGTTGTCCGAGGCTTGTAACCTTCCGTCTTTGCAACCAATCTATTCGAGCTGACCTGAGTGAAGAGAGAAGCTGAGAATGAAGGGAAGAACAGGGCTAATGATTGAAAATCATCGCTCATCTCACGATCCCGAGCATTCATTTGTTCACGTCGGTGGGCGTGTGATGCGCTTTGACATAGTTTGCCTTGCGCTCGAAGTGGCAACTTCGGGCTATTTTGGAGCTTTTCCTGGCTCGTTTTCATGCTTTCTTTCGACGTCAACGTTACAGTGTGCTCCTCCACTACAAATTCCTAGTGGAAACTGAAACACATTTTTTATCGTGAACACTGCCTTTAATCCCACCTTCACAAAGTTTTTCCTTGTTGAATCCGCGAGAGAAATTGGCTTCATTTTCGACATCAAAAGAGCTTCGAATACAGAAAAGTAACACTCTGATTCGCAGCGAAATTTACCCGAGTCGATTGCGTGCGTGTGCGCGCATGCTGTGTCTCTCTCGGTATGTCTCCTTCCACTTTACACACGCAACTCGAACGCTAACGTCGGACAGGGAACGAAATTCTCATACAGTAAAATAGCGTGTTTTGGTGTGTCGATTGCGTCCGCCACTACTCATTCTACGATATCATGGAAAAAATTAATAACTATGTTTTTTAATTTACCTGTACACACTGAAACTCAGCCTAAATTGGAAATGCTTTGTCGTTCTATTCTCCTTATACGTACATTATCATATAACCTAAGTTTTCTTCTAAAATAAAACATGGAAGTCTAGGAATGAATTCCCCGAGGTAGCAAAAATTTCCATGATGTCGTAGAATGAGTACTGTTGGACGCACTCGACACATCAAAACACGCTATTTTGCGGCATGAGAATCTTGTTCCCTGTCCGACGTTAGCGTTTGAGTACATACGCACGCGAAGAACAAACCAAATTACGCTCCCAAATAGGGTGTATCGAGCTATACCTGAAAACGAAAGAGCAATTTTTTGGATCGAGTGTGTCAATCTCGTCCGCCTAAGATTACAAAAACCGAATCATTGAAATATACGAATTGACCGAACTGCCATAAAACTACAGTAATTTTCCGAAAACCACGAAGGTTTTAGACCGAAGCTCCTCAGAACAATTATTGTGCGAAAAATTCTGAACTCCGGAGTTCGAAAAGAGGATGACTGCTATAACTAAATGGGGTTCCAAAGCAGTTCTTCAATGTAAAAATACAGTTCAGAAATTGAAAATTAGTAGGAGAACAAAAATAAAATACATCCACTCAAAAGTTAGTAAAATCCATGAGTGAGAAAAATCCAGTGGGTTCGAAACTGAATCAGCATGCCCCATCCACTAGACAATCAATATGTCTAAATAGAAGATCTGACTTCTGTAGATCGACGAACATCTGACCAGGTCGAAACAACATTTTGCTGTTTTACTGCTTCCAAAGCTATTTCTTCTCAATATATCAACAATACATAACCGGTCGGTTCTGGTCAGAATGCAAGCGGAGGCGCTTTTTCGCGTTTTTAGTGCCCCCTTTGAAATAAATCCCTTCAAATTCGATACTTTCAGGATCTGAAAACAATTCAGAGTACATTCAGGACGGGCTCGTCAGAATTCAAAAATATCAGAAACATCGGACTCGGATTAAATTTATGCTGCTTCGCTCAAGTGTACGAACCCCCATTCTTGCGGAAACTGTTTTCAATTGTATCACGGACTTCGCAAAAATTGTTGGCACTTTGAAGGCATAGTCCAGCCTCTGCGATAATTTTTGATATTATACATAGTCTGGCCGCCGCGTATAGAAATCCTGCCACTTCGCTCGTATACGCGAGAGAAAGCACAAAAAATCAACCACGCTCCACAAAAATAAAATAAAATATGGTACTGACAAGTTTCCGATCTTAGTAGAGAAAAGACGGGCGATGGATTTCACTCAAAATCCGTTTTCCATTTGTTACAGATCTATCTAGTTTTGTATTTAGGTCTACTCCAAAACGAAAGCTGCAAAAGACGAGAATTATGTAGCGAGCTCGAGACAAATCGTCCATGAATGTCTCGCCTTCAGATTCTTAGAATTTAAGGGGCCATAATCCTGTTTGTAGTGGGTTCTAAGCATTTCTGGAGACGCCATTGTAGTCAGTGGAAAATTCTCTTCGAGCAAGGTACGAAAACTAAAAGGCAGTGTTCACGATGATTTTCGTTCCCGAGTTTTCCACTAAAAACAATGCGTTGGCTACCAGGTGTCACCAAAATTACGAAGAAACGGCGAGAAATGCACTAAATTGTCCTATTTCAGAAATATTATTCTCTGGCCTGGACTAGTTGTCCGGTTGGATGAACATGTTCACAGCGGTTATCACCGGTAAAAAAAGGCGTTGATCAAAAATGGAACAATATTGTAGGCAAAACAGTATTAGTTAAGGTCTGAAAGAAGGTACGAGGCAATAGAGAGTAAAGAATTGCAGAAGACGGGTTCACAAACGATTTCATTGTCACAACAAAGAGTTCGACTGAGAGTAAAGAAGCGGGATGAGAGCAAAGGATTTCGTGCCCTTCTGGTGCGTTTTTCTAGGTTTCTTGGTAACTTCAGTTCTATTCGGGGGATCAAAGAATCGATTTAGCGATCGACTTCAAAATCGAAGATTATCGTGAACACTACCTCTACACGATTCTGAGTTTGAACTGAGCCTTTAAAGGCAGTGGTCACGATGAAAAACGTTATCGAGAAAACTACAAAAATCAGCTTAGATTGAAAACAGCCGAAAAACTGTGAAGGTAATGGGGTGAAAAACGGGCTAGAATTAGAGTTTCTAGGGCTTAAAGAAGCCAGTTCGTGCACACGTGCACAACGCCGATGAAAAAGATCGCTGTCTCATGCCGAGCAGTCAAAAATCATTAACATTCAGAGGAATAAATAAACGGAAATTTACCTAATAAATACAGTAGAACAATGAAAGCGAGCACTTCAGTCAATGTTTTTACTAGTTGAGTACATAAATTCGAAGGTTCATTGATTGAAATTCAATTTCAAGCCAGCTATTGTTCTTGATATCAAGGATCATCGACGCCAATGATGTGGAGTGGGCTCGTCCACCATCAAAAGACAAGGAAGTTCAGGCTTCAAATTTGGCCCAAAACAGTGGTTTTTTATAGGTCCTACTACTCGAGACCGAAAAAAGGGTTTAGAGAGAAAAAGACGGCAAGCTTATTTGATCGCGACCGCTGCCTTCAACATGGCATCCACAGAAACTCAGAGTAGGGTTTTGAATGAACAAATTTTGAATACTGATATACAATACAAAACAAATTCGCGCTATGAAAGGCAGCAGGTACGTTCGAAAAAGTTGTGGAGGTGACGGGTCCTATGGCTCTGGCTAGAGCGCTCACGCCGTTGGAAACGTCAAAAACGATTCAAAGCTACTATGATTGAGCCACATCAATTCAAAAACTTTGTAAACTCCGCCCATGAACTTCGCAGTCTTCACCCTCCCCGAATACAAACTGGTCCAGATTGGTTGTTCCGATACTGTCACCTTGGTAGTTTTTGAAGCTTCCAACTGGGTCAGCGCTCTAGTATACACTGATTCCGAGCAAAACTTCTGAACTCTGTTCCCTCGCGCGCATGTGCGGAGCGAGAGCAGAGAAAGCGAGAAAGTGTGGGGAGAAGGAGACGCAGCGTACGTGCTCAGACGCACGTGATGATCGGAAATCAATTTCACTCGGAAACAGAGGATACATGCCGCAAAAGTCTATCAGTTTTGCAATCACAACCACTTTACCGCTAGCTTCGCTATTTCAATAATGCAGGCATGCTGATTTGTTACACGTCCACTTTCCCTCTTTAACAGGAGCAACCTATTATTTCTCCATTTGAGTACGATTTTTGGCGGTTTTTTTGTTATTTTCCCATAGAACCCTCTCCAAAACTTTTATTTATGTCATATAATCTATAGAATTTTTGAGCTTGCGTGCTGCCTTTAATGCCAGCGAATGCGGCGCGGTCCTGCAGCGAGTGCCTGCGTTGGTGGACGGTTGACGCCTGAAGAGAACCTAGCATCAACACTTGTAACATTGTGTGATTTGGAAACTTTCATTATAACGAACCCAACAGAAAATAGCTTGCAAGCGACTGTGAAGAATGTTCGCCCTTAGGAAAATTGCAAGAACAGACACATGGCGAATTTTTGATTCTTGTTAGCAAAACGAGTGTGGCTGAAGCACATACTAGACGTCGACTTATAAGGACACTCGAAACCGTGTAGACCTATAAAAAACTAATTGCACGCCTTCAACTCTTCGTAAATTGTAGTGCACTTTCTCTATCTATTTACAAACTCTTACAGTAGCGCTTTTTGATTCTCCCTCATCCTTTGTGAAGTAGGAGCTCGAAGAGCAAATATATGCATACATGTGTCATGACAAAAAATGTCTAATTAGTACTTAGCAGCTATTGAATACATAGCAAATTGTCAAAACAAACGAAAGGGAAGCAAGGAACTTATGGAAGATGTATATTTCTCACGAAAAAAATCTTCATTAGTCTTCAGTCGATCCTAAACGATGAGCTTGAAACAAATACTCTAAATGGCACAGTGGTCAATTTAGCCGTGGGAGCAACGCGTAAGAGCGAAGAACACTTGGACACATATGTTGGATTTCATTATAACTTTTCACACTGGAATAAGGATCAAAAGGTGTTGTACAGGGTCAAAAGAAAGTTCATTCAACAATGTGATGGAATTAAAGACAGGATACACGTTCAAACTGCTACAAAATTTCCATCCAAAACAGACGGATAAACTTCTGCTCCAGCAACAACATAGGGACGAAAAACCTTAGGACAGGGGCTCACTACACACCGAGGGAGTTGCCTCGCTTTTTGCGGCTCTTATTCCATTCGGGACCTATTTATGAACTTGAATTGAGTACCGTGACGCTTGGCACTGCAAAAACGGGACAACTCCTCCCTCTGTGTGTATAGAGCCTCTCACCCAAAAACCTTTAAAAAATCTTCAAATATCATATGAATGATTCAGTCCCAAGCCTATTATCTACAGTATCGAGCAGATATTTTGCAAGAACGGCGGTTTGAGGCATACGCGCCGCCTCGCCACAATTTACTTCAAGGTGGTCCGATTTCAATTTTGAAGTTATTTTTTAATTGTCTTCAACAACTCCTATACCTTACGAAATTACATATATTCAACTCCAAAAAATTAGCGGGAATCGCATATTTCCACCTCAAAATCGTACATTATGAACTGATAAGGTGGTCATGATAGCAGAAATCTGTCGTATTTTGTCCTGTGGTCGCTGGGAGCTCCAGATGTAAGATTTTCAAGATAGAATTACATTCGCCCTACTGACAAGGAGAGAAGCACGAAAAATCTCTGGTAATTTAAATTCGTCGATTTTGAAGTCAGTTACGGCAATTGGGGCGTTTTATGTGCTCAAAAAAACGCCGTTTTTTTGCAAAAAAAATCTGCTCAGTTCAGTACTAAATATGACATATATATCGATATAGAACAATCAAAATTGATAACTTTATCTGGGAATATTTTTCTAATGATTAGTATATCTGAGTACTCAAATATTCGACTCATTCGAGAAGCTTGATTTTTTCAAATAATCAATCCGGCAGAGCAGTAAATTAATCGTTTCTTTGATTACTCAACTTGTTCGGTACTCTAAAATATTCGGTTTTTCAAATAGATGACCTATTTGGGAAATCGAAATATTCGATTTTAAAGGCAGTGTTCACGATAAAAATCGTTTTTCTGTTCTTCCCCTATCTTGAAAATGGCCTCATTCTGACTCCAATGATGTCTCTGGAATCGTGCGAAACCTTCTGGGAACGGAGTTATGGTCCTTCAAAGATTGAGCTAAGGAAACATGGTGGACGAGTTGTTCGAGACTTGTAACTTCCGTCTTTTGCAGCCGATGTATGCGAGCTGACCTGAGTAAGGAGAGAAGTTTAGAATGAAGGTAGAACGGGGCTAATAACTGGAAATCATCGCTCATCTCACGTTTTCGAGCATTCATTTGTTCACGTCTGTGGGCATGTGTTGCGCTTTTGGGTTTGCCTTGCGCTCGAAACGGCAACTTCGGGCTCTTTTGGAGCTTTTCCTAGCTCGTTCTCTTGCGTTCTTTCGACGTCAGCGTTACAGTGTGCCCCTCCACTACCCATTCCTAGTGGGAAATGAAACACATTTTTTATCGTGAACACTGCCTTTAAGAATATTCGGCCAGTTTCATGTCACGACTTAGTCACCAAAAAAGTATTCGACAGTATTCGTGAGTTTTCTGGGAATTATTAGAGATTTATTCGGAAAAATTTCGATAATCAAGAGAGAATTTCGCAAAAACGTGAGAAAATTCACTGGTATCAAATAGAGGAGAAGTCTCTGCCTTAAATCATTTATTTGAAAAAAATTTGGGAGGCCTTTCTTGAATTTATTCACCCACTCAAAATTTCAACACCGCTCTGTTCAAAAAATTCATTCGTACGGTAAGTTTCAATAGGGATTGTTCGAATAAATCATCTATCAATTGAGATGGTTCAAAAATGCTAGATTGGAGTTATCAATTCGTTTGAAAACTTATGTCGAATGTACTTTTCCAGGCTCTGTTTCCTAGTGTTTCTGCTATGGGTGAATTGCACCTCGCTAGGTCACTCTTCTGCAAACCTATGAGCGAGGTTAAACGTTGGCCGCAGGGCTTCGTGACGCTAACTTTAAAGCTTATCAGCAGATCAATGTAAGCCGTGATTTGTCAACATTTAATTAACCATATTAACGCAGTTAGTAAATCGCTAAGCGTTAATGTTTGCATAAAAAGTGCGAAAAAAATATATTATTGTGTAAAATACTCAGTACGCTGTTGGAGAAAACGAATCGCCATAAACAACTTAGTCACATAAATTACATTTATGAGAATTGCTGAGATCGCAAGCGAACAGCGTCTGAAACTCGACTCGACGATATCGCTGAAACGAAACATTTCTCTTCAGACGGTAGATGACATGCTCAGATAAAGTTCGCGAGAGCGCAATAGGCCAGGTGACCGGAACGATCGTGAAGATTACACATGCACTGGGGTTGAGAAAAAGTGGAATCCTAAAGATTATATTTGTATTCAAATATACCAATCAGAGCATGTGCAGTCGACATATATACTAGTAAGAGTTTGCATTCCCTATTGAAGGTTGGCGCAAACTTGGTGTCATATGCTGTAACATAAGTGCACCCAAATTGCGCCAACCTTCAGTAGGAACGCAAACTATCACTGGAATCCATGCCGACGGTATGTAAATATAAATCCGCGATCCAGAGTCTGGGACCAGCTAGTAGATTTACAAATGTATGAAGCCTCTTTTTGAGGACACGCGGGAACTCCGCGGGAGATCCCACTTACAGCCCACGGGAAAGGAAAGGGTGATTGTGTGGTTGCGTACTTCCACTAAGCATACACTAGGTTGCACCATAATCGACGGCAATGTTGTAATATTCTCATAAATTTTGAAGAAAAAAGGCCGGGAACGGCGAGTTTACCCCCACACACAAACATGAGCGGAAGTGTAACCGACCACTAATATTAATCACGGGTTGCGGCACGATCAATATTGTAGAATTGCATCTATCCGCGCCGCTCGGCGGAGAGAGAATGAACGACCCCTAAAAAAAAAATTTTCAATCGAAGAGCATGATTGTGCACCGTTTTGTAAACGTCCGACCAAGCAACCTCAATGACACATGAGACATCTAACTAAGCAACATAATTTTGTGAAGTCCAAAAATTCAGATACCTTCTTATTCGACCCTTTATAGTCGAGAAATTAATCGATTTCATTCGGGCCTTAATCGACCACAAAAAATGGGGTTGTTCGAATCCATTTTATATGCTAAACTCGGTAAATTGAGGTTCGCACCTACAGAAATGTACCAGAAAGGGGAACACGCTATCGGAAAAGTCTGTCCTTAGCTGCGTTAAATGACACACTGATGGACTTAGGCTGGGACAACAGAGGCTGCCCATCTGTGACCGGAATACCATTATTAAACGTTCCGTAGATGACATCATCTTTGTATCGAAAAGTGCGAACAAAATGAGATGGGGTACTCAAAGCGAAAATAGGTAACCAAACTTACATAGAACCAATATTTGTGAATGTATCAGTCCCCTTCCTAGCTGGAAAAGTTTGGAAGTGTTAGCAATTGTGAGCCGTTTAATTAATAGAATCTTAACACATGCATTCAAGTCCTTCGAGCACAATGGACTCCCGATTCCTACGGGAAAAATTATTCTTGGTTCTTTCTTAGGGCGTTTTCTGATGCCTGCTGTGTCTACTCGACCACTCTTCTAGTATTCAAAGGGGAAGCTCAGGAGTGATATATTATAGTGTATAGCGGAAGCTGCCTCCAACTTGACATCAAAAATTGCCCACAAAATTGTGAGCTCAACAACCAAGAAAGAGTTCCTCACTTGAGTCTTTCAATCCTTATAAAAGTTTTAAAACGCAGACTCATGTACGCTGTACACAGAAATTTGTGGGGAAGTTCCCGAGGACAATAGACCTGATGCATCTCTGTCTGGTTTTCAGAGGAGCTAATAAGCTTCTCTATAATCTTTAGTCAGAGGTTAATATTTTTGGACCGATCGTAGTTTTTCAGGAACAGGAGACTGTCGAAAACAGCGAGTTTTGGCAAGCTGATTTTTGATCAATCATTGAACAATGAGAAGATCAGCGGTCGGAAGGTCGCGGGAAGACCTGCAGTCGGGAAAACAAGAGAACTCCTGCTGTGGGAACTTCTCCAATTACTCTGCTGTCGAGACGCCCCTTCGCCTCCCCCCAATTCGGGGGAAGTTCCCCAGTTGTTTCGAGGGAAGTTCTGCTGCCGTGCTCGGGAACTTCCCCACGAATATCTGAGTATACATTGGGACAAATAAGAAGCACATGCGCGGGAAGCAACCATGTTTTTACGCTTCAATG
Source organism: Aplectana chamaeleonis (assembly GCA_029168955.1). Lineage (NCBI taxonomy): Eukaryota > Metazoa > Nematoda > Chromadorea > Rhabditida > Cosmocercidae > Aplectana > Aplectana chamaeleonis. The sequence goes on along the minus strand of JAPDOI010000119.1, from coordinate 1,510,237 downwards.
AAGCCTTTTCGACTTCAAAAATTACATCAGATTTTCAGATTTTGTTTGGCAGCAAACTCATATATCTAAGTAATATTGTACGTACAGATACTTGTGTTTTGGTTCTCTGCGCTCATGTTCCTATAAATCAGTTATACAATACAGATAGTTTTTCTGAAACTCGAGCGTTCAAAAAGCACGCAAGTATGTCCGTTTGTCATAGCTTTGTTCAAAATGTTCTGTTTGGGAATCTAAACAAAAATTTGAGATCAGCACCGGGAGCTCCTTCTCTTAAAACGATGCATGGCTCACTCTTGAACAAGACAACTAGACATGACGACAAACTCATTCACGTATCCCTGATCAAATGGGAAAATCGCGGCTGGCGCGTGTCTGATGCTTTGAGAGTTTTGACAGAGTAATAGCAGCTAAACTATGCTCGCCGCGAAATAGCTGCCAAATAAAGCTCGCCTATGAGAAAATTTGCCGCGTCAGTGCCGGGAAAGTATCGCGACCCTCGACTGTGCCGCGATGGTTCCACGAGTACCGCAGCGGCTCCGTGATCAGACGATTTTGTTGCCGTGTCTTGAGTCTCGACATCGCCGCCATAGTACCGCAGCGGCTCCGCGTTAGAACCGCGCCGGCTCCGCCGTAGGCGCTGGCTCCGCAAGGATGAAGCAGTGAACCTGCGTGGAGTACGATGTACTATCTTGTGCGGTGAATCGAAGTTGTTGCCGGTTCAATTACCCAAGTTTGAGGCATATTCCATATTTCCTTGGGCGCAAAAGCGGCGGTAATCTCTTTCCCTACTAGACATATGTCGTAATGACCGCAGGTGCGTATTTTTGTTCTTAGGCCTTCCTTTGTGTATAATAATTCTTGAATATTTTCATATGAGAGACTCTTCGGCACTATCGCGGAGCCGGAGCGGCGCTGCCGCATCACCGCTACGGCTGTTTGGTAGTGCCGGCGCGGCTCCGCGGTAGTACCGGCGCGGCTCCGCGGTAGTGCCGCTTCAGTGTGTGCAGGCTCCAAAGCGGCACTATCGCGAAGCCGCAGCGGCAATTTCTCTCAGAGACCGCGTTATAGCCGCGGATTAAAGCTCTCCAGGTAAATATACGACGAATTACAGAGGCATGATTCAGATGACAACACCTCCGTCGGTTCAGTTACCCAAGTTTGAAGTATTTGAACCTCGCTCAGCCTCCGGAGGCCCGCCCAACTACTGGCGGCCCCGGATGGCTGCCCGGCGACCCGGCGACGGCGGTGTTTTGGTTACTTCTCGTCTTTTATCGTTTAATCTTAGTCATTTCGTGGCTATTTCTTGTCCGTTTTATAAAAAACCGCAAAATCGTCGAAAAATAGTCTACCAGGAGCCGCTGCGAAGCCTGGTGGGCTATTACTCGGCTGTTTCGCGGCTACTTCTCGGCCAAAGCTCTCAGAGCGTGTGTAGCTTGTTTTATGCCTACTTTGGCACATATAACTTGTTCAAGGGTAAGCCATGTGTTATAGGAAAAGGCCTTCTTGAAGCTGTTTTTGAATATCTCTTTAGATACCCAAATGGTCCGTTAAGAACAGAGTTCAATCAAAAGGACACTAGAAACATCTAAAATGGAATTATATGACTGCTATTGTAGAAATCGCAGCAATCGGAATTTTGTTCCGAAAACATCGGTTAAAGGTGGAAAGCTGCAGCTTGTTCGAATTTTTCACCAGATATGGTGTCCAATGAGCTCTAAACCGCTAAGTTGCCTGCAGGGGAACGTGGAAGAAGTTCCGTTAAAGTGCTATAATTCTGAAAACTAATTAGAGTTCGCGTAATCAATTTAGTCTGATGAGTGGAAGGGGCTGCGGCGGTAGATCGCCGCGAGCGAATAGAAACCCCGTTCGCCAGTGATGCCGCCAACACCGCACGGCCAGCCGCCTGGTCTATGCTTCAGACTAAGTCTAATACGGAAACCATACATAAAGTCGGCACGGATCGCACCAAACTCGCTGCTCGTATCCTCTTTTTCGGAACCAAATTTAGTGTGTTCCTTCATGCGCTTGACCGGAGCGAGGGGAGAGACAGCGAGAAATTGTGGGGGAGAAGAACATGCAGCATACGCGGCCAGACGCACGCGATAAACGAAAATAAATTTCATTCCAAAACAGAGGATGTGTTAAAACATATCTCTACTGATTCTGCGCCAGCACACAATCAAGTGTCAGTGCGATTCGTACCTACTGCGTGGGGCCAATCACCTTAGAATCAAAGTGGGTCGGATCACGAAAACTTTTTCTGTGTTCTTTTTTGTTATGGATCGATAAAGGGTGCAAAATAAGCCATTTCCTAATTTCTAGAATTTTTGGATAAGCTTCAAAAGGAAGATTGTGTTCCGTCAAAGTTAAGCGAATTTGACAACTTTTTCCCGTAGATCCTTTACGGAAACGAATTTTTCATATATCATATCGCTATTTCAAACTATCAGCCATGGAGAATCGATTAGCGTTATCAGATTCAAAAAAATTTGCCACACAAAAATTTTATAATTTTTAGTTTCTCGGAGTACCATTGCTGCAAATCATGACCATGCTCAAAAATGCGCAATAGCAGTTTTAGTTTATTAAAAACAAAAAATAAAGAAAAACTGACCCAACCAGTTTCATTTTTTCGTATAAAGGTCTTTTACCCTACTGAAAATTCCTCTGAAAAAAACCGTATGCCATAATCTGCACTGATTTGAACATCGGCTGACCCCGCAAGTCATTGTATAGGCCCAATACAGATTCAAAAACATGTGCGATTGTGAATGGGAGTAGAATGCGCGGTCCATCCCCAGAGCAACTGCTGAAGGCCAAGAACTTTACCCTTCATCCTTCTATGATGCGGTTGAAACTTCTTAATATGATAACGCCACATACCTGTAAACCTATAAAGGAGGTTTCATATCGAAGACATTCTTTTTCGTTCATGATACAGAGTTCTATGGGGACTTTCCCCTATTATCCTCTACTTTGTGTACATCCCTACTCAAAAAACATAGAAAACTAGAATGCGGTGTTTTTCGTGAACACTGCCTTTAACACGTTGAAGAGAAACACGTTCTGGAAGCTAACTGTTCGAAAATTCCGCCAGAAGGTAACAAAATTTGAAATGAAAGACAAATTCTTATTGCAGTAAACATTCTTGGAAATAGTCAAAGCATTTTCTCGGGTAGGATCTACTGCATGCAGTATAAGCAACCAAAGAACTTGAAGGGATTGCGAGAAAATCAGCTGAGAGCGGTAATTTGCACTAATTGGACACAGAAACTAAATGAAACCCGTGGAATGTTGACTATTGATGGCCGTAGCTCCACCTACGTACACAAGTGTGTACATGAGTCGCGCCGTCCATCTGATCTCCTCTGGAACACCCTCGTTATCCGACTACAACTGCCTTTTTCGGTGTCCGATTTCTATGCTTTGGCTAAACGGAGACCCGTGTCGATGATCGTTTAACTCATAGAGTGACCCAGAGACAACAGTTCTCAATGACAAGACGGTATGTTTTTTGAGATCATACCTTAAAACTTTTTGAATCTGGCACTTTACCAACAAACTGGACGTTTCTATCATCAAATAGGACTTTCTCCCATCCTTTAACCTCGAACTGGTCCCAGCGTAAACAGAAGTTTTCAAAAAGGGCCAGTTGAATGTTGTGGTGGAGATGAAGAAAAAAATAAAAGTTTGGTAAAGTTCCCTAATGCATCTGGATATATAAGGTTGAAGTTGAAGCTCGTCTGATGAATCTTCATTGACTACGTTTCGGGAAATAAACCCGTCGTCAGGTCAACTGAAATATGTAATACAAACAAATCGACAATATGTTCTCACCAACACCAACTACCGACCTGTGGCGACTGGGATGGAGTAGGTCGCAACCACAGATAAGCCCAGAGGTTTTCTAAAAGGAGTGGGAATGATGTAAAGCAATGTTGACGAGTATTCCACCTACCTTTGAATGGGCATATGATGGAAATGAGGTAGGGCGGTGGGAGGAGGTCTCACAATGGTGCATTGGAAGGATAGGAGGGATAAGGCGACCAGATATGTATCATATCTCAGTTGACAGCTTCCATTACATGGTTATCAACCTCACTGCTTCCCTCGTTTCTTCTCTGCTTTTGATATGCGGTTTTTTCTTTTTTGTCTCCATCGCCTCCTTTATTTTTCGTTCAACCGCGCTCGCAGTGATTCTCAGGCCCCGGTCAGAGTTGGTGCTATTTGCATCCTGATCTTCCCCGCATCCAATACCCCCGCACCCCCAACACCCACCCGGTCGATACGTATGTTTAAATGATGGAGTGAGGTTGAGAAAATCACTGGGTGCATCCAACTAGATATGACGATGATTACGTGGCCAACAGGATGGCACCTGTTCAGAGAAATAGTGAAGGAGAGTATGGTGAAGTGACGGAGGTAGCAGTAAGGTTAGCTTTCCAGTGATACTCAATGTTTTATCATCGACCCGCCCACCCGGTGATTTTCATCCACGTATTGCATGGATATCGACCGCGTCGGATACATCGAGTGATTTTCTTCAACCTCACTCCATCATTTTAAACATACGTATCGACCGTGCGGGGTGTTGGGGGTGCGGGGGATACACCGAGTGATTTTTTCAGCTTCACCTCACCATGTTGTTCATACATATCGACCGGGTGGGTGTTGGGGCGTGTTGGGGGGTGCGGGGGGAGGGGTGTGGGGGGGGGGGTGCGGGGGGGCTACACCCAGTGATTTTTGCATCCCATTTCAAATGCATTCTATGTGTATCGACCGGGCTGGAGACGTCGGCTCATCCAACTATGACCGGGGCCTCATAAAGGCGTGAGGACGTTAGAAGACGTCGAAGGTTGAGAGATGGTCGAAATAATAGACTAATCGGTAGCCTTGAGTGATTCACCACTCTGTTCACGTCTATGGCAAAGGAATCAGAGATAAATGGCAGGACAAGAGATGTTCCGTTCGGTGTTCGGTGAGGTTTCCAATACGAAGGTTGTCCTGTTCCATAACCATTCTGCCGCAAAATGTTTTGCACCATAATCTCCACTTCTTGAGAGTTCACAGAGGTTAGTTCCGTTGAAGTGGTAATCATATGACGGACTACGTTTTTCTTCATATAAGATGGATTACAGCTCCGACCGTGAATGATGATAATATGAGATGTCTCCTTTCTTCACCACACGCTGCTAATTTGACCATCTGCGCCTTTGACTTTCGTGTCCAAGAATGGTGGACACCCATCTGATGCAGGTTCTTCACTCGTCAGCTTGATCGAGGGATATGCAGAGTTCAATGTTGCAAAAGTTCGTTGCAGCACGGCTCGAGACTTCGCGACAATAAATATATCGTCGGTGTATCTCCCGAAGAACAACCCTTCTGGCGATAAAGCGCTTCTTTCCAGGCTATCCATGAATAAGATGGCGAGCAATGGCGCCAATCTACTTCCCATTCCTAGGCCTCTTGTCTGCTTGTAGAAAGCAATCCGGAAGCGGAAAGTGTTCACGTTCACCACGCTCTCTAGCAATTGCCCAATGCCTTCCACACTGAGGCCGAAAAACTGAAGACTTCGGTTGTATTGCCGTAGCAGGCATGAACAGGCATCATCTGCTCTTCGCGTATCAACATTCGTATACAGTGCAACCACATCAAAACTCTGATATTGCAGTCTTGGATAGTCACGGAAGTTGCATCTGTTCAGTTGTTGGAGAAATTGGCTTACGGTTTTCAGATTAGCGGGAATAAACGAGAGAAGCGGGCTCAGAATGTGCTGCAGTGGCCATCCGATTCGATCAGTTGGCCCTCCACAAGTAGACACTATTGGCCTTGTCTTGATAGAAGTGCTGTCCATTTTGTTACGTTCATCCCTAACCAACTTGTGTGTCTTGATAAGCTGGTAATAAGTTGGTGTACTCGCATACTTCGGCAGCAGTTGAGCAAGCAGGCTTTTGTCCAGCTTTGTGCCAAGCACTCTCTTCATGACTTCTTCAAGATATCTGCATTCACGTTTAAGTTCATCTCTCGTTTTCACGCTGTAAGTTGTGGTGTCTGATAAAACCGCTTCACTAAGGGATATGTCTTGCTCTTGCGACAATACGACGAATCCGCCGCATTTGTCCCCAACTGAGAACCGTAGTGTTCTTCAAGTTTATTGCTTTTCTCAGACCAATTCGCTCTGCTGAAGTCATGTTTTCAGGAGCAGGACGGCGTTGGTGTTCATCGAAGATACGGAGAATTTCGACTTTTATTGCAACGACCTTTTCTGACAATTCGGGTGAGTGTTGTGGAACGCAGATCTGCTTACGTGGAAACGGTACTTCTTTACGTAGTGTCTCTTGTAGCGTTGGTACTTAGGGTCCAATTTGCTAATTCCAGCTCTGTGTATACCAAAACTTGTGAATCGCCGACACAATGTTATTTTTGGTGGAATCAGTGAGTTTTGGCCGAGGACAAAAGTTTGGTCCCAGATTCAACAAGGCTTTCACGTCATCGTCCACATGATTTTCAGCGATCACAGTGCATCGAGAAGGTGAAACAGAGTGAGGAAGTACAAAGGACGTGGCTGGTCTAGGTCTCAACTGAGACACCTGGATATGTCAAAACCACAAGAAAAGTAATTTTTCGGATTCTAGAAATTTGAACATTTCCAGTGCAATATTTTTCAGTGTGGCTAATATAATAAATGGTCTGAACACGAATAGAAGGACCTTTTGAGTTTTCAAAAGATTACGGTAGGCTACTGATAGTTTTCCCACCATAACTTACAGTAATTCATTAGAATACACCGTCATTGAATGTGTGCAGAACCCTAGTACGAGTGTGCAAGATGCCATCTGATGTGTCCAGGTTTCCATTAGGAGTGTGCAGTACCTTATCAGATGAACCAGTTCGGCAAATACCGGTGAAGTACGGCCAGCGCGATCGATTCTGTGCAGTTATTACACTTTAGAAATCGACTCTGCATTTTCTAAACTTCGAAGTTGGAAAATTTTCTGTAAAATGGGAATTCTTTGAAAAGTTTCGAAATTTCGAGAAGTTGGGTAAAGCAGGAAAAGCTGATATTGTTGCAAGTGGATGTGGTACTCTATAGTTGCACAATGTTCGCGGATGACGACAAACTGGTCTCTTTCAACTGTCTAAATGCGCTTCAGCTTTCTCTAGATGCACTATCGCAGTGACCTAAAACTAGGGGTTTTGAATATTCTTGCGAAAAAAAACTGTTGATCTACAGCTAGCGAGTAGTGCTGGTTGCCAACAGTTTATGATTGATGCACTAACTATCCGAGAACCGGGAGCGGTTAAGGATCTCGGGCTCACCATAGATGGTTCTCTAGCTTTTGACGCATACATAACGACGATAACGAATGCTGCAAAATGCCATGCTAACTCTGTTCTGCAGGCGTACTCGACGAGAAATAGGGAACTACTTTAGTACTGCGCGCCTATAAGGTCTCCATCATCTCCTGCCTTGCTAAATCGGATAGAGCAAGTACAGAAAAGAATCACTGAGTACATTCTCGCTCACGCTGGCCCATTCCTCATCCCATATAAGGAACGCCTGATCTACCTCAATTCTACCACTCTTGAAATGCCAAGGAAATTGATGGATTATGGTGTTTAAGAAATCCCAAGGAGAACATGGTTCAGATTTTGAGCTCGTTTCAGAAAAACTTGGTTTACTGGATGGCCTCGTGGTCGCGGTTTTAGGGGTCTGACAGAGAATACGCGTTTGAACAAATTCAGAAACAGTTTCTCGCAAAGGGTCATTTCTTAGAAGAGTAGATTGTTAATTTCGGTGGTTAGTGCGGGCTCATCTGAAAGTTTCAAGTTAAAAGTTAGCGATGTTTTGAAGACGGATGGGTGGATTTAAAGTGATATTTTGAGTCTTCGTGATTCACCCATTTTTCCATGTTATGCTGCCTGATTTTGTTCTCATGGTCATTCTGATTTAACGTTGGAATGTATCGTGAAGAGACTTCGCGTTCACTGTCGAAGGTTGGCGCGAACTCGGTGCCAGATGCTATAACATAAGTGCACCGAATTTGCGCCAACCTTCAACAGTGGAGACAAAGTCCCTTCACGATCCATGCCGATGTTACCTGTTTTAAATACGCGTGACGCTAGTCCGCGCCCATCAAATAAATAAATAAATACCGGATCGAATAGCTAGGAAGGTCTGGAAACTTCGCTATAACTTGGTAACGCTTTCCATTTCTTGTTTACTTACAGTAACTGCTTATGTCGTATTGGGTGAAAATGGTCTGCTTTCAGCCGCCGGCATCAGCATTCACTGTTCATCGTATCGTTTTTCGTCATCCTGTTCATTGCTACCAAATGGCACTTTATAGGCTGTCTTTGAACTTTCCACCTCCCTACAGCATCAGTCAATTGTTTTTCATACTGCTTGTGATGTTGCTTTATATTCTTTCACCGATAATGAACTGTTACTATTACTATTAGTATAAATTATCAGAGTCAAATCATGCGTCAGTAGGGTTTTCGGCAAGAAAATGAAGAAAAATACTTAAATTCAACCTGCAATGCTGAATGAAATGTTGCTTCATGAGCTAGAAATAAGGTGAACGAAAGTTTTCCTGCCTTTTTCAGTGCAGCTCTCACTATGGGTACTAGACTTTCCATTATTCAGTGAAAATCACGAAAACGGAATTCAAACAGAATTTATCAGCTATTGACGTTAGTCTCTAATTCAGAAACGATGATTCCGGATAGCTTTTCTATGTCACATCGATATCGGACCGGTAAACTCAAGCTCTCTAGTGAGTGGTGCCAATCTTTCCATGCCTTTCTTGCTATCGGTAATACGCGGTATTTTTCGTGTAGTCAGGATTCATCCACGAAAACGAGAGTTCTGCCGATATAGGCTTGATAGCTCTATCATTCATTGTGAACCAAGAGACTCCATTCTTGAAAGCGGTACCCTCAGTCTTCATTTGCATTTACTCCAGCACCAAACTCGGCTTGAATTCCTTCTGTCCTATCAGTTTGCAATAGTTGCCGAGCTGTTGTTAACCGCTGTCCTGAGGGCTAATGTCTGAAGGTTAAAATTTAAAATTTAAACAGAATTTATCAGCTATTGACGTTAGTCTCTGCTTTTCTATATCACATCGATATCGGACCGGTAAACTCAAGCTCTCTAGTGAGTGGTGCCAATCTTTCCATGCCTTTCTTGCTATCGGTAATACGCGGTATTTTTCGTGTAGTCAGGATTCATCCACGAAAACGAGAGTTCTGCCGATATAGGCTTGATAGCTCTATCATTCATTGTGAACCAAGAGACTCCATTCTAATAGGCCTAATTTTGAAAGCGCTACACTTAGTCTTCATTTGTATTTACTCCAGCACCAAACTCGGCTTGAACTCCTTCTGTCCTATCAGTTTGCAATGGTTGCCGTGCTGTTGTTAACCGCTCACATAAAGTCTAATGCCTGAAGGCTAATGCCCAATCGCGTGAAACAAAAAGTGATGTGCAAGTATTGGAAGGATCTACTTCAGATGGATTTGGAAGTGAATTCTGATATTTTCTCCTGTTCAATTTTTTTCCGCTTGGCGAGGGGGGCTGTTTATAGTCACTCACCACCCTCTTAGCCAGAGTAGCCCGCGCAACGCTTGCGGAGATATGACTAACAGAGGTGTTCCTTTCTTCAAAACTTTGGAAGGGGTTTCACTCAGCATGGAAGTGAAGATTACATGAGGGTGTCTGTATGAAGCCTGAGGAGTTCCATCAGCTGCCAATGTTCAATCTCACCGCTCGATAAGTTGTCGGAACCTGTCTGTTAGACAAATGCCCGTGGTCCGATCGACACACACGATTTGCTTAGAAGCCAATATGCCCCCACCGATGTCTATAGAGCTATTCAATATCGCTCCCAAAGATCGAAGTATCGTCAAGCGCTGTATAAGGGTATAATCTATCGTGAAGCTGAGCAGTTGCTGTCGAGAAAACACAATTGCGAAAATGGAGAAACAAGCGCTCCGCTCCGAAGCTAGCGTGATAATATAAATGTCAGGTAGTCAGGTCATCCTCAATGATATCGCTGCAGCGTCAATTCTGTCAGAGATTAGATGCTTACCAGTTCCTGCACAACTACAATACCGACTATAATCTTCTGTCCCAAAGCGCGTCGGCGACACGCCGATTCGCGTCGAAAAACGCCGTTTTTCGTTCAGGAGTGGACTTTTGATAACCTGAAAAAACCATTCGATTCCTTACCGATGAGGAGATTGCGATTATATGTTCAGATTTGAGAAAACTCAAGTCTTCACATAGTTATGGCCTATTTTCCTAAAAGGAGTCAAAATCTTTGTGAGCGGTTACTTTCTGAATCTGAAAAGACTGATCACTTCCTCGCAAATCCCTGATTCCAAAAATCTTTTCAAGTTCAGAAAAATGTTACTTCTTGACCTAGTTATGGCATATTTCGCCCACCCAAGAGTAGAAATGCTCTATCAACGGAGAAACTTGCACGTGGGCAGACGCAGTATAGTTGTGTCGTAATTCTGACTTCTAAGCTGCCTCTGTACCTGCAAAAATGAGATTTGGGACTCTTAATCTTTGTTGTTTATATATGAACTCGGTTCTGGCGATGGTCTCCTTCAATTTCTCAGGATTCTCCGCGCTCTCCACGCTATTGCTCTTCTCTCTCTGACGCACTCATCGCTGCCTGTACTGCACTCGCTCGAAGACATTCCACAAAACCGAATAGAATTCGAGGAACGGAGACGGACTGGAGAGTCAGTGTTATGAAAGCCCGGTATCTGAAAGACCAAGACCAAAGGTCGAAATGGGAGAGGAGTAAACATCATGGGTGTTCTCTGAGATATTGCTATAGCGAGACGGAACGCTGGTCGACTCAGAAAAGAAAGCAGTTATCTGAACAGGTGGTCCGTATTGAATCAGCATCAAGAGAGAATTGGAACAGGAGTTAGCGTTATGGTTGGTTTGTCCCTGGTTTACTAAATCCTATTTTCACACTACGGTGAGTAATTCCTCAGAAAACCGCCGCACTCAATGCGTGTCGAACATGCATTCAACTCGAGTGACTACACTCATCGCAAGGCTCTATCACAGGGGCACGTGCTCCAAACAGCAGCACGTGCTGCGAAATTTCATAGCAGGAGCATGTGCCGCCATATTCAATCGCAGGAGTACGTGCTGCAAGGTAGTCCAGCGCTATCGTAGCAGCACACCGACGCGACGCGGTTGGCACACCAACGTGCGACGCGGCCAGCTCGCCGAGCACCATCTGGGGCCGTCAGCTATTGGACGAGGCCTCCAGCGGCCGGGTGGGTAGAGTACCGCAAATTTGAGTAATTGAACCGGCGAAGCTGCCGACCTCTCAGTTCCGTCTCAGGAGTGCATCGTATACCTTCCTTTTTTGGATAATCGTTTTGTCATCGAGTTGAATTTGTATCATGCACGCATTGAACGGCTTATTTGTTGGGGCACGTGCTGTAATTTGAAACACAATAGGAGCACGTGCTCCCCTAGCAGCACGTTCCCTGACTGTGCTCGAAACCACCTTGTATTCGAGTTAAATGAATATTCGACACCCATTGAATGCGGCGATTGCCTGAGTCAGTGGCTATAGACCACCCAGCCAGCGCGCGCGGCCGCGGCGCGCGCAGCATTTATTCGTTTCCCAGGCGAGGTGTGTGACTCATCATTGAGCAATCTTCCGGGAATGCATGCAAGGAAAGTATCGAATCCACGTTTTATAAGAAAAAAATGCATTCTCACCCAGTTTAGAAAAATCCTCCTTATTATGTAGCTCAATTTAAAAAGAAATATCCAACAGTGCCATTCTGAAAATTCTCTGTTGTCGGTCAGTGATTCCGCGGCTATAGACCACCCAGCCAGCGCGCGCGGCTGCGGCGCGCGCAGTATTTATTCGTTTCCCGGAGAGGGGTGTGACTCATCTTTCTGCACTCTTCGCCCATCATTCAGTACCAGTAAAGTATTGAATCCACGTTTTATTAACAAAAATCACAATTGTACCAAGGTAGAAAAAAATACTTCAACAGACATAACAAAATCAGCTAAAGTTTGTGAGAAAACTAGAAGAAATGGTCTACGAAGATCAAACGGACGAGCTGGACAAAGCACTGGATGACCGCGTGAAGTCCGCGGATAAAGTGCAACTCATGCAGAAGGTGAGATTGAAAATTTTATATGGATTTCCTTGCATGCATTCCCGGAAGGTTGCTCAATGATGAGTCACACACCTCGCCTGGGAAACGAATAAATGCTGCGCGCCGCGGCCGCGCGCGCTGGCTGCGTGGTCTATAGCCACTGAATTACTCAACGTAGTGTGAGAATAGGATTTAGTAAACCAGGGACAAACCACCCATAACGCTAACTCCTGTTCCGATTGTCTCTTGATGCTGATTCAATACGGACCACCTGTTCAGAAAGCTGCTTTCTTTTCTGAGTCGACCAGCGTTCCGTCTCGCTATAGCAATATCTCAGAGAACACCCATAATGTTTACTCCTCTTCCATTTCGACCTTTGGTCTTTCAGATACCGGGCTTTCATAACGCTGACTGACTCTCCAGTCCATCTCCGTTCCTCGAATTCTATTCGGTTTTGGGGACTGACTTCGAGCGAGGCAGTACAGACAGCGAAGAGTGCGTCAGAGAGAGGGGAGCAATAGCGTGGAGGGCGCGGAGAACCGAGAAATTGGGGGGGGGGGACCATCGCAGAAACCGAGTTCATATAAAACTAAGAAAGATTAAGCGTCAAATCTCACATTTTTGCAGGTACAGAGACAGCTTAGAAATCAGAATTACGACACAACTATACTGGTGATGCTCACGTGCAATTTTCTCCTTTGATAGAGCATTCTTACTCTTTGGGTGGGTGAAATATGCCATAACTAGGTCAAGAAGTAAGATTTTTCTAAACTTGAAAAGATTTTTGGAGTCAGGACGACAAGAGGAAGCGATCAGTCTTTTCAGATTCAGAAAGTAACCGCTCACAGAGATTTTGACTCTTTTTAGGAAAAATAGGCCATAACTATGTGAAGACTTGAGTTTTTCTCAAGTCTGAACAAATAATCGCAATCTCCTCATCGAGAGGAATCGAATGGTTTTTTCAGGTTCTCATAAAGTCCACTCCGAACGAAAACGGCGTTTTCGACGCGAATTCGCGTCGCCGACGCGCTTTGGGACAGGAGTTATGGCCGGTATTGTATATGGTGACAGGAAACTTAATTGAAACCTATGTGCACCATAAACGGTGTCCGAGTTTTCACCAGAAATCGAATCTACTGGGCCAGTAGCAATCCCCCCGGAAGGTGGCAGCTACCGGCTGTCACTGCGTGGTGACTGGGTCAATCACGTCTCGGCTATCAATATGAACGGGCCGGCATAGAAATGCACAGGCGGCGCTCAAGTTAATGACCATTGCAGTCAGCCACCTGGGAGCAGTGAGCGTTCTTTTTTGAGGTGGCTGACTGCAAGAAACGGGTGGTGACTTCGCTCACCGCCGCAGACGAAAGAGAAATAGCGCGCGGACGAAGAGGAGCTGGGTCGATACCGCGGTCATAGGGTCGAGCACGTCCAATGGTGCTGACTTTCTGAAGCAAGTGCGCTCCAAGCAAGGGCAGTGGAGCGCTTGCGAACCGACCAGTCCGCTGTCCACTTCTCACCTTAGCACAGCACGGCGGCCTATCTCGTTGTCTAGGTGGGCAAGGAAAAATTGCACCCGCCGGCTGGCGGCCATCCAGCTCCGCTGCCAGCTGATAGGAATGATATGCGAAACGTTTGAAGGGTTTATTAATGTTTCAATGATTCCTGGCAAAGATTAGTGCGAGATTAACGTCGAATTGTACGTAGCTGTCATGGATACGTCTCCTTCATAGATTTCACGTGCTTTAGTCCTATACTAAGCTCAACTTCCAATTCCTAGAAGTTGCTCTGGCCATATTCAACCATTTTCAGATTTTTTTCCAATATTCGCTCACCACAAATAAAATAAGTTTTGCTTACAGAGCCATCTAAGAAAGATTGCTGAAAAACGGTTTCATTCTTCAGAAAAGGCGTTAAACTTACGTGATCCGCGTGTACTAGTTACCAAATGTATAATAGTTCATCTATGTGCGGCTTTTACCCAAAATTCATTTCCTCTTTCACTACAAGCTCACTTTCACTTCTTTCTCTGTTGACTGGGAAGCGTGAAACAGACTAAGGAAAAAATAGCCCATATTTTCAAAAAATCCTTTGAACTTTTTGGTTCACCTTGTAAAAAAAACACGAGGTTGGCTCCTCGACAATTATATTACAAAGTATTGTGTATCGTGGTTCACTGGTAAGTGGTCATCCAACAAGAAATTTTCAAAATCGTTTTTTTAAATCTAACATTCTCTCGCTTTGGTGATTTTCGCGGAAATTCCCGAAATCCCGTCATCCAAGGTTGAAAACTTATTAAATCTGAAAGATAGACACATTTGCACGCTCCCGAAACCCATATTTACTACTGCTAGTTCGATCAAAGTTACAATGAATACGAAGAACTGTGGAGGGAGTGTATGTAGGGAAACAGAGAGAGCCCCTCACACGTGAACATATGGCCTAGCGGTCTAAGGCGCTGTGCTGGGCATCCGTCGCGTAGGTTGGCGCGGTCCTAGTTCAAATACTTCGACAAGCGAGAGTTTTGCATTCAACGCTACTCTTCGAGAATAATTCTCGTTCTGAGGTGGCAACCGTAGGAGGCATCTAGGCGTCACCTACCTGAGGTTGGCTGCCTCTTTAAAGTCACCACATCAGGGGATTGCTACTGGCCCTGGAGTCCATTGCAATGACATTGGCGAAAAATGGCTTGAAACGAGCCTTAAGATAGCCTCGCACGGCCCTAAAACTTGGTTTCGCTATTCCCGCCTCGCCCACTACCTAAGCGGCCGAAAAGAAAATGGACGTATAGGGCATAACGCACACAAGTTCGGAGGCCGTATAGGGCCATCTGTGGCTCGTCTTTACCTGTTCTTTTGTCATTATTATTGCAATGGATCCCGGTGAAGTCGATTTCCGGTGTGAATCCTAAAACCGTTTTTCATTCGGCGAACGGTATCAGACAAAAATCAGACAGTAACACCATGCAGCTCGCTGACAAACTTTTGGGGTTGACCGCGACCGATTGCAGGCCGATGTGATTTTATCAATCAGTCACTTCCGTCGAGTTGCGGACAGTGCGAGCGTGTCGGACTAATAGCGTGCAGCGGGATGTAGCCACAGTGCGTGTAGCGGGATGTAGCCGCAGTGCACAAAATTTGAGAAGTTGCCCGTTTTTCTAAAATTCGAATCCCATTCGGGACCACTTCGCTTGTATGGAATAGTCAGCTGTTTACAACTGCAAAGAAACAGGTCAACTCCTCCTTTCCGTAGGATGTGACTACAACCCGCGGGCTGCACTAGAAATGACATTCTCAGGTTTCCAATACGATTTTGTAAGGCACATATGATTAAATCATTCAGAATGTAGTCACCACAAGTACTTTTACAGTTTAGCCAGCCTTTAGCTGGCTTCAGGCTTAGGGGCTGAGCAGAGTGCCACCGCGTAGCGGCGCGGCCTGATGATTGAGAGCCGTATTGATAGATCGCGGCGATCTATCAATACGGCTCTCCATCATCAGACCGCGCCGCGCCGCGGTGGCACTCTGCTCAGCCCCTTAGTCGGCAGCTTTCCGGCTCCATGTAAGCACAAGTCTATGGTCCTACGTGTTTCAACATGTCTGGGACACGTTTTCACCAATCACAGAGCAATTGTTGGGCTGGGTTTGCGTGGAGAACTCATCTGATTGCTCACCATTGACTAGAAATTCAAGTTTTGCTTTCATATAGTAGGATAGGTACGCCTTAATGTTTTGCATTTATTGTTACTAAAATTTCAATGTTCGAATGTTTTTTTGCTTGCTACTTATTCTTGCTCTATCTTTCCTGGCTAAAGTGTCTCAGCAGTGTTTTACAGCAGTATTAGGGTGTCCTCAAAGTATCTGTACAAACCAAGTAATCTTTTCTACCTTTCATTCTTGTGATGGATCTTTTACGTACACATGTAGCGGGTAAATTCGTCCATACCTCGCTCGTGATTTCATGTTCGCTCTTTGAAATTGTCTTCGAATACTCCGCTATTGAATCTATGTGAGAGTCTATGTAAGCCAGCAGAATCTTTCCTCTTCCCAACCTTTGCGCACGTGGCCTTCATAGCCACTTAGGATGATTACTGGGTGCACCACTTTATACCCACCAAATCAATCTTCTATGTCTTTCCTGGCAGTCCTGTACCACACGTGATCAGAAAAAAATTACAGGGAGAAAACCTTTTCCTGCTCTTCTTTTCCTGTGCCCTTGTGAAAAATCCTTCATATGGGCGTTACAATAAAGGCAGTAATCATCTGCCGTAAACTACAAAAGGGAACTGGAGACTCCCTCTCCTTCGTATGTAGCGACTGAACCAGGGATGTGCGGAAATTTTTAAAAAATTTTCAGAAAACAGAAAACAGAAAATCGAGTTTGTCAGAAAACAGAAATCAGAAAACAGAAAGGCCAAAACGGCCAGAAAACAGAAAACAGAAATCAGAAAACAGAAAAATTTCAGAAAAAAATACTCATTGCTTTTTTCAAGTGAAGAGAGGATGTAACTCTGAATACCTTTGCCATACTTAAAGTATAATTACTGCGGAACTGCACAGATGACCTATAAGGCATTGGTAGTAGCAATGTCGCGTCAATGACGGATATAAGGTCATTAAAGACACGCTGATAGTCTTGGCCGAGAAATAGGCTCAACAACTGATCCTGTCGAGCAGATTCTCGAGTATTTCTTGATTATTGCTTGGCTGCTAGGTGGCTGCGGCCATGTTGTTCGCGAAATAATCGAGGAATAACCGAGAAACATGGGTAGCTTAACCGACGGCGGTGTTGACATCCAAATCTTACTCAACAATGCGTCTTACACTCCCCTTTGAGAGCGTTCTTTGGCGGCTGTTTCTTGACGACCATTATTTGACGCCTATTTTGCGGCAACCAGCTATTCTCTGGACACCACCTTGTTCTCGGCTACTGCGCCAAAATCAGGCATTTTGTGGTAATTTATCGGCTATTGCTCGGCCAAAACTCTCAGAGAACTCACCCGTATGGTAGAACGTCAGCACAATAAGGGTTGCATCCTGGGACAGACATCGGGTTCAGACCCTCGCTGTGTGCAGCACCTGCTGCGAGCAACTAACTGCAGCAGCTGCCGACAAGGGGGAGTTGAATTCGTGCTCCTCCCTAGGATGCTACCCCTATTGTGCCAAAATACTACCCTACGAGTGCGTTAGCAGGGAAACCGGTAAAAACGATTGTTGAAATTTCTTTATAAGAATGCAGGTCTGGCCATCACAAAAGTAAAAATAAGTGACAAGTTGCATGGAAAACGCACAAAAGCAAGTAAGAACGGCTAAGTGGTAGGTGTACGCACACCCCCAACTAACAGGTTTTTTATAAATGCATAGTTTCCGCCTTCTATTTTGCCGCTAAAAAAGTTAGTAGTCTCTCGATGTCTAGCAGCTACTTTAACTGCAGAATAAAAGACGACAAAACAAGCAATTGTAGAAATCTTGGGCGGGCTGAGACCCAGCAATAGCTTGTTTTGAGCGTTTTTTCTCCGACTTTCCACTTATTTTCACTTTTGTGATGACCAGGCCTACCTTCTCAAAAAGATACCGCAATTAACTTTTATATCGCGAACCCTGCCCTTAACAGCAATCATTACATTGAATACAAATAGTACCTCGTAAAGGACTAAATAAGCTGCGCTGTTCCACAGATCCGGATTTCGTTCATTTTTTCTGATTTTTTCTGTTCTTTGCAGATTTTCCAGAAAACAGAAATCAGAAAACAGAAAGGCCAAAACGGCCAGAAAACAGAAATCAGAAAACAGAAATTTCCGCACACCCCTGGACTGAACACATAAAATTTGTTAGGCAACGCCCGAACTCATGTTAGCAGAGCTACGATGACAAGGTGAACCAGTTTGACAAGGTGAATTCATCCATATCCCTCACTCCCTGTACTCTCCCTGCATCTTTTTGCGACCACAATGTATTTCCCAGTTTACAGGACCTCGTTGCTGCAAAAATGCTTCAAGATCCAGGCCGAGCGTGAGGGCGAGGATCGGTTCACGGCCCGAGAGATTGCAAAAGGGGCTTTATCAGTGAATTGGCGGGGGAATGCAAGATGTGGTACATACCAATGGTTGATTGATTGAAGTGAGAGATACTCCAAAAATACACAAACTTATGGGACACCCTAATCATTTTTTTTTCATTCAGAACAAAATGGTTAAAGAACTGGGATGCTATCCGGGTCCTAGCCTTTCCACCTCAGGCAACGTTGGCTGTAGCTGCCCCTTTGCGCCTGTATTGTATAATGAATATTTTTTTGTTTGAATCATTTTTTCTATGTTTCGTTCGCTTTTTATCGCGTCACGTGTATTTTAACTTAATATCCTATATTTTATATCATATATTAAACATATGAATTTATACAAATGAAAGCTAGGGGGGAATTCGATTTTACAACCTTGATATACCAAAGAACTGAAGCACACCCCATCGTGGACCACACATATCCTCTTCACTGTAATTACAGATCGAAAGCAGCAACCACCTGGCGATCTGGGGTGGTAGTAATTGGGTGTGTTAAACGCGAGTTAACAGGAGTTAAATTCGCGTTAAACGCGAGTTTAACCACACCACATTGTAATGATAACTCTTGATAGTTAAGAGAGAGCTCGCTCTAGTCTCACCCTAACATCCCCCAGTGGTAGGCCTCTTATACACTTCCAATGAAAACGCCTCGAAAAAGCGACAATTGTAACCTTTGTTACGAAAAATAGCCTTTACAAAACGTTTTCAGGTCTGTTTTTTCTCTAAAATTCCGCCATGTGGCATCCTCGCGGTAAGTTCGCGTTTAACATACTCTCGCAGACAGCACGGAAATAGTGCTGAAATGCGAGAGGAACTGGCGGTTAACGAAAAACTCCTCCCGAGGAGTTTTTGGATGCGGTTAGCAAGATACAGTAGGAACAGTTTTGACCTTCTATACTGAGGGCAAGTACGAGTTCAATTAATGCAGAGGGTTAAGGAAGTTTGATAGCACTGTTAGCGATTTTGATTCAGGACGTCACCCTATCTTTAAAACTGAAAGGTGTTCCAAGGGAGAGTCTTTTAACGGCTTTCGTCAGGGAAACGGGCGATGAGGGATCAAAAACAAAGCAAGGATCATTGCTGAAACACGTTGGCAGTCTTCTTTGGTGGCACTAATCAATCCCTCCCAATCAGCTGTTAATTTTTTTTCGAGCGCCGACACTTCTCCCGCTTTTGTTTATTTTCTTCCGGAATTCATTCGCTTTGCTATTATCAGGTCAGTTTCATTTTCATAATTCATTGCATAGCACAGGCTATGAGGAGTATGTAGTAAATTATTTGTTTGCTCGCGTTTCGAAGGGGTTTCCACAACTTTTTTAGTGCAAAAAAGTGAAAATTCCAAGCCACTGATTTTCAAGTGATTTGATGCTATAGTAATGATTAATCAGCGTTAGTCGGGGCGTATCGGGCGAGTTTTGTGGGAAAGAAATGCGAACTTGTTTCTGAACCAACTAAATTTGTTCTCCTTTTTCTGCAAGATTCTAATACTCCTCTTTCATTGCCAGATCAGTGCCATCGTGGCCTCTTATTTTTTTTTTTGAGGGTCCGCGACGCACTTACTTTGGTGCATTGGTAGAGCCACTCGAAGTGTTTCAAATTCTTACCTTGAAATATGTGTACAAAATCTTTTCCTTGTATGATGCGCATATGAGTGTGTAACAGTGTTTCTATATATTTTCAGCACTAACTGCGGGCGGTGGATTAGTTTCACTTTGAGAAGACGGCAAACACTTCACAAATTCAACTGCATCAATGACCGAAACCACACCATTACCCCAATCTCGGACGCCAGACTTGAGTTGCACACTTCCAAAATAAACAATAGAATTCTTTTTCAAGAACGAAAATAGACTATCTTTATCATCATTCTTATAGGTTTTTAACTATCCATTTCAGTTGAATGCAGGACATTCTTTGAATTTATGCATTACTCGACGAGTTGCGGAATGTCTTTTTCGCACCTAGCGTTACCTTTTCAAGAACACCTTGTAAATAATTCATCCAGAAATTCTCAAATTTTCGTTCACTCGAAATTTCCTTCCGATAAATTTTTGTTTTCAAAAAACTTTGTTTGAAAATATCAAAAAAAGTTAACAAAGTTACTACAAATGCAAACTTTTGTCAGATCACACGCAATTGATTGATTGGGGCTAATGATTAATCTAACATGTCTTTTCGAGAGTGGTCCTGAAAACTCACGGAGCTCACAAAAATTACGAGAATTAGGATTTACAAGCAAAATTTAAAAAATTGCATTTTGATCGTGTTTCGAACAAGCAAAATATTACGAAGTTCCTTTTGTAAGCTCTTCCTAATGAATAAAATAAATAGCATCACTTGTATAATCTTTCCGATCCCTCGTCTTTCCACCGTAAACGTCGTTCATGTCCAAGTGTAGAAAATACTTATGCGGATGAAGGTCACGCATAATGTATGTGTAAGCAGAGGGCAGCTTTCGTTAAACCGGCAACAAACCGTGGCACCTATTTTGCGGTTCGTAGCCGGCCAGGAGGTGGCGGTTAATACGTGTTAATTTGGCGGCTCTACTGCATTTAATTTGCGGTATATTGGCGGCTTGGGGGTGGCGGTTTATTCGCGGTTAACACACCATTTACTACCACCCCAGAGTGCGGTGCAACGAAGAGGGAAGACACTTCATTCGGGTGAGCAGGTATCGTTTTATGAACAGAAAATTTCATGTTTGGAAAACCTACTGGGGAACTCGTACCATTACGAACTTTGCCTCCGCTACAATGTCTCTGCATCAGTGTTTTTTGCAGATTTCGGGGCTAAGATAAGGGCTCATTACTGATTTCAGAAGGCGGAACCCGCCAATCTGATCAGAGTGCTTCCATTTCGTCCCTCGTTTGCAAGCTATAACAAGAGATAGCTATTCTGAATTGATAACATTTTGAATTGAAATTGATAACAACGGTTAATCTTATTGTTAGGTCCATCAACCAATCATGTATATTCCATGCTGGCGTTCGGCTTGTCATGAACTGCCCACGTCTTTCGTAATCGGCACTAGTGATTGGCTATTGATTATGCACATGTTGGGTTTGGATTGAAGTTTCTCATATAACAAGATTCGGAATCAGACCAAAGCCGAAGGCAGTGGATATCAGGTTCTACTCTGAAGAAGTCAGAACTCGATTTTAGCGAGATCAAGACAGAGAAGCGACGAGCCTTCACAAAACGCTTAAAGGTGAATCAGGTCATCCGCTATGATATCGCTGAAGCGTCAAGTGTGTCGAACGTCAAACGGTCAGTGAGGCCTGCGCAGCCACACAGAGGCAGTAGGGTTAATTAAGATGTAGTCGCTGTTACTCCATATCGTAGCGATCGCATAGGGCCAAAGGTAAGTTAGCAGCGGGTCTTGAGCAGCAAATTATATTTGACAGCGTCCCTTTAGACCAAAAAAAAAACGAAAAACGAAGATCTCTAGCGCCTTTGGCAGATGCCGGTCACAGACCGGAGTTTCTGGCTGCCACTTTAGCCTGCATTCTTGGCAATGAAAGCACAAAACTGAACCTAACCATCGGCTGGATCGTGGCGACGCAATCATGGTTGCGTGCATTATTCGTGCACTGAGATGATGGATTATCTTTGTGCTATTGTCACTGCACAGCAGTTCTGTGTTCTACATCGGTTTTTGTTTCTCGATAAAGTTGAGCAATATTGATTGATTTAGTTGCCGCTGTGATGGCTATTGTGGTTCACCTCAGCCCTGGAATTATTAATGAGATGTTGCCAACTAAACGACTAAGGAGAGTGAGCTCCCTGGATGTATGCGGATTTTGACCACCTCCACAGTTCTCAACAGGCCTTTTTTTCAAGACTTCAGTTTTTGTTGTACATAATTTGGGCAGCGAATCCTATCGTAGGTCCAGGTTTGGTGTAAGTGAATCCAAGGAGATTATAAAGTAACTTCGGTAGAAAATGACTACCACGAAGGACTGAGGCGGCCTGGATGTGTTACAAATGCCTCCTAGCTGCTATCGCTGGATATCTGGTCGTTGAGCAGAAAATCATGATAGACCAATCGGAGAAGGCTTCGTCAAAAAAGTTGAAGTGCAAAGAGTTGGCTGATGTCCTTGCAAAGGTTGAAGAAGAGTCTAACGGGAATCGTGACAAGATCAGAAGCATCTGTTGGAGACTGAAGGCAGTGTTCATGACGAAAAGTTGTCGGTTTTTATTTATTCGAAGGCAGTTGAGCTTCAAGTCCCTTGAGCTTGCCTTTCCTTCTTCGTGGACTCGCCGACCCGAAACCATCAGAAACTAGAATAAGTTTTTTTGTACCTTGATCATTTGCTTCAAAGTGAGAAAAGTGGATAGGTTGGGAAACCAATGTGGTGTTTGATGAGCTTGAGGGGTATGGCGTACTTCGTCGCTGTAATGAGCGATAGGCATGCATGCTAACACAAATCGTGGCGGGATCCCCATCGGAGCGGTCGTCGTAGGAACGGACGTCGCGTGTGGGTCGCAGCGACGTGTCGCGGAGGGCTGTCATAGTTCAAAGCGCTATAGCCTGTTGCTACCATTGTCGCTGTCGCTGTGCAGTGCTATGCGACAACGACAGATTCAAAGGGCGGGAGGCGGTCGCTGTCGCAGTGCCTAGCGACGCGACCGTGTGTCTCAAAATTGTACCATACCCCTGAGGCTGATTATCGAAGGAAAGAGGCCACACTCTCTAAAAATGAAGAATGAGAAATCTGTTTCATGACAGAAAAGGAAGTTTGCCAGAAGTGCCCCATTATGCATTCCCGGATGTGCCGAAGAAGCGTATGTGACTAAGCCGTTTTCACCAGCGTATAGGGACCGACTATTCCACGAGTCTGACGGCCGCGACAATTTTCCACAATTGCTCACTTATCCCTTCAACGGTGCCTGGTTGTAATTCGTTTTATCCGTATGTTTGATTGAGCTTAATCCACCTGTCTTATAAATATTATTGTAGTGAAAAAGTTGAAACATTCGCGATTTTTAGGAAGATCATACATTTTGCACTTGGAGAATTTAGTTGAAGAGCTCCTGATCGCCTATAACTTCCTCTACACATGAAGCACAACAACTGCAAGACGTCATCTGAAATCCGCAGCATTCATCTGAATGTTAGTGTCAGCTTAGTGATCTACTTCTTTTTACGACATGTGCGAAATCACGCCCAGTTCATTATGTGATCGGTTCAACATACATTGCCTGCGTTGTAGTAACAGTAATAACCATAGTTGTTATGTGTTTGTATTCATATATGAGAATCATTGTTACCTCTCACTTTCAATGTTGAGCAATGCTGAGCTGTATTCAGAAGTCAAAAACATTATTTGTCAAACGGTGTGTTGTTGAAAATTTCAAAGCTGAGCAATTGGGAGATCGTTGAAAAGATAGAGGTTTTTCTCTTGTTACTTGTTTACCGTTGAAGATGGATATTTGATTAGAGCCGTTCTCGGAATCCCCGTGAAATTGTACATCACAGTGTTTTGAGGGAGAAAAAATAATCGCCAGAACTCCGAAACAGAGTAGATTTGTCAAATACCAGTGTTCTTGCATATAACTCTTTATGGGCAGCACACACGCTCAAAAATGATATCAATTTTATAGAATGAATCCAAGGTGTGGTATTGAGAAGTGAGGAAAAAATTTTCTTGAAATAAAGATATAACAGTTCCTTCTGTATTCGGCCGGAAGTGGACAAGTTACACCTCCTTGGCTGAAAGCGAAGCTAGCAGCAAGTTGGTTGGGATAACGACCCTAATAGATTCGTATGGCCTCTACTGGAACGCTCACGCTCTCACTCAGGACTTATTGAATTCCCAATAATTTCAAAAGTTACGTCTTGTCTAAATTACATGTTTGTAGCGTTTTACAATTGTACTACTTTACCATCACATCACCAACTACTAACGCCGTGGTTTCCACATGTCGTATTACATTAATTCTTACCGAGTTTCAAAGTTGTTCATAGCGTAATATATGCAACTAAAGCTTCTTTAGACTGCAACTCGCTTCAAAGTGCTCCGATTTGGATTTCGAAAACGCCGATATGTACAGGATCTCGTGATCCAGCCAATCGTATAATAATATTTCACGAAATTCGTGAGGAACATCATTTGCGAAGGTGAAAAACATTGTCGTTTTGATAACGCTAGAGATCGCGTACGGTTCTTTTTCGCCGGACCTGTTCCTTATCGTGTGAAATCATTATTATATTCGTAATTCAATCCATCTTAAAAAGCGTTTACAACATTCAAATGCGAACTTGTCTTATGTAGTTGGATAGGTTGTGGCACGATGAACATTTTGGTCCTTTCGAAATTGAAAACAGGGGTGGTAGTAATTGGGTGTCTTAAACGCAAGTTAACAGGAGTTAAAGGCAGTGGTCACGATGAAAAACATTATCGAAAAAACTACAAAAATCAGCTTAGATCAAAAACAGCTGAAAAACTGTGAAGGTAGCGCGGTAAAAAACGGGCTAGAATTAGAGTTATTAAGACCCTAAAATTCCAGTTCGTGCACACGTGCACAGCGATGACGAAAAAGATCGCAGTCTCATGCCGAGCAGTCAAAAATCATCGACATTCAGAGGACTAAATAAATGCAAATTTAACGAATAAAAACAGTTAAACAATGAAAGCATCACTTCAATCACTGTTTTTGACTAGATGTGTACATAAATTCGAAGGTTCATTGATTGAAATTCAATTTCAAGCCAGCTGATGTTCTTGATATAAGAGGTCATCGATGCCTATGATGTGGGGTGGGCTCGTCCACTATCAAAAGACAAGAAAGTTCAGGTTTCAAATTTGGCCCAAAACAGTGTTTTTTTCGCGATTTTTTCTCATAGGTCCTACTACTCGAGACCCAGAGAAGGATTAGGAGAGAAAAAGACGTCAAGCATATTGGATCGCGACCACTGCCTTTAAATTCGCGTTAAACGCGTATACCAGATTGTAATGATAACTCTTGGTGGTTAAGAGAGAACTCGCTCAAGTTTCACCCTAACATCCCCCAGTGGTAGACATCTTATACACTTTCAATGAAAAAGCCTCGAAAAAGCGACAATTGTAAGTTAGATTACCAAAAATGGCGATTTTGAAACCTTTTCATAGCCGTTTTTTTCCCAGAAATTCTGGCATGTGGCATCCTCGCGGTAAGTTCGCGGTAAACATCCTCTCGCAGAGAGCACGGACATAGTGCTGAAATGCGAGAGGAACTCGCGGCTAACGAAAAACTCCTCCTCCGGAGTTTTTCAGCGCGATTAACTTTTTGCACGTCGTGTTCCCCGTGCCAGCTGCAATTACGTACGGATATTTTGCTTACGCGCAATTATTTTTAGGCTGCGCGTCCATTTCTATTTTCTCTCCACTTCTGTTGCTGCCCATTCTTGCCCGTTTTTCTCGATAATTAGTGTTTGCTTATAATCTGTTGTACAGCAGTCGAAAGCGCATTTCTTCTGAAGATTAGATGATAGCATCAAGAAGGGTCTGGGGGAATTTCTCAGTGCGACGCTTATTGCATTATTTCGAAAATCACAACTGCTGCAGTTCCCTTTTTATGGACCTCAAGGCTCCACATGTCAAAATTAATCACTGTGAGGAACTTCCTAATCAACGATAAATATTTTACGCATTGTTGACCACTTTTCTCAAAAGTGGATTTCCGTTTTTTTTTATTTCTCGAAAAGTATTCGATAATAACAAAATGAATATTTTTGATTTAAGCATTTTCTACTGTGTTTAACGATAGAGTTTGATGCCCAATAGTTTCCGCATAGCATTCCGCATTTTTTTAATTTTGCGAAGTTCACCCCACTGTAAAATTTCCCCAAATCTGTTATAGTGCGATCTTCTAGTCTCCAAGAGACGAAATGATCTCCTAGCGATGGCCGATTCGGCTCATCGATGTAGAGCGGGTATAAAGATTCAAAATTTTCAGCATTTGTATTACACAGTAAACTGAAGTGTGAGATTTGAAAGGGATTGGTATGATAGAGTAAGAAAAGCGTTTCCGAATGTTGTATTACAGTCTTTACCGTAACAAAATTCCAGTGCGCAGTCGCGAGCACCCGCTGTTGCAGCACGCAGCTCGAAGGTAATCGTGCTGGAATCACGTGTAATCGCATTGGAACGAGCACGACTATATTGGCGCTGCGTGCTGCAAAATCGTTTATTCTGTAACTATGAAGGCAAATTATCGATATTTACAGTATGTACCGTTCGATTGGAGAATGTAAACAGTGAGTAATCAGGAAATGAAGCTTGCATGCAAGCGGACATATTTTGGCTATGAAATGGCCTTCGCTGCGTGCTTTGGACGCAGAATAAAATGATTTTACGGGTAAGGGTAACTTTTTCCTCATCCATCATTTTTGAATTTTCCAAAAATTTTCGTTTAGGAGGATTTGCCGACAGTAGCCAGCGTGGAATCATATAGACAGACGGAAGAGTACTAGTTTCTCATGGTGAGGTTCACGTTTTTCAATGACTTTCTGACAGTTTTAGCTAGTTTCTTGTTAGCCATTTACAAAAAAAACAAGAGGCCGATCAAAGTCCCGCCGCTGAAAGGCGCGTCAGCATGCAGTGAACGAGAATCCATCGCGCGGTATTACCGATGCTCCTGCATTGTATGCTACCGCGCATTCCAGTGGTGACGCCCTGATCGGCTCCTATCATGTTAGTAGGTCAGGATGCGGATCCCTTGATCGGTTTCCTGCAGCCCCATCCCTCATCTCAACACTCCCCTCTTGATTTCAGTACTTTTACGTATTGCCCTACTACCGCCCCGCCCCTCAGCAAAACATGCTCTCGGTGGTATCAGGAGAATTTGTGCGGCTTTTTCTGGGAGGAGCGTAAGGCCTTCGGGAAAAAAATGATATTTTTCATGCAGATCGTAAGAAATTCGAGCTGAAAACGAGAATTTGGAGAAAAAGAAAATTCGCTCAAAAATTTTCATGAGCTGCAAGTAGGCATTGTAGCCACACTGAGGTCCTTCACAACAGCTGGAAAATTTATCCATAATCTCAGAAAATTTATCCGCTGTTCCAATTGAGATTGCCGACAGAGAGCCCTAAAGACGCGTTATTTCTTGGTCCAAGTAACCATGTTAAGGTCGTTGTTCCGATTCTGTCTTTAAAGGCATCGCACACGCAGAAAACCGTGTATTTTTTCCATTTTTTTTTTGTGTAGCTTGGCCACTCTAGTGAACGAAAATGTCGAAAGAGCCCATTAAAAACCTTCATTTGCGATGGAAATTCAATAGGAATACATTGTAAGTAAGAATTTGAACTTTGCGCCAAAATCGTTTTCGAAGTTTTTCTGCATGTGGGGCCTGTGCCGTAACTGTTTTTCATGGTGCTTGACGGTGACATCAGCATTTTATGAAAACTCTGGCATTGGGGAGCTCCTAGCCCACGACTATGGAGACCTCGGCGAGAATACCGCGAAGTGGCGCAATCGACTTCGTCGCGCTATTCTTTCGCAAAGCTCGTGAGCCACTAGCGAAATGCTTTTTTCCAGCTTTATAGTAGCCCACGAGTATATGGCTGACCTTCATCTATGATTTGCTGTGGCTATTAGCCCACGACAAAGCAGTTTTTAAAATTTGCACGTACGTTCGACGTTGGTCATGTCGAAACATGCTCAAACAATTCGCCACGTCATCGTTTAGCGTCATTTTCAACATTGTCATTTGTTTTATCCACACCTCATCTTCACCCTCTTTCTCGTATTTCGCCTTGGCCTATTTTATATATCTATTTTGTTATTTTCTTCTTTATGTAGTGTATGTGTATGCATATGAGTATGCGTATGTGTACTAAAGTTGTACAATTTCGAAAAAAATGTCGAACGAAAGAAAATCGAAATTTTCACGCTCGAAATCTTTTCGAACGAACGAAAATTGAAAAAAAATCGTTCGATAAAATTCCGAACGAACGAAAAATGAAAAATTTTCGTTCGAAAAAATTTCGAACGAACCAAATTTGAAAAAAATTCGTACGACGAAATTTTGAACGAACGAAAAAAATTTTGAAAATTTCGTTTGTGTACAACTAGAGTATGTGCTTTGAAGTGCTAGACGATTGGTGAGAACTTTGACCCCTTCCAACCTCATTACCCTACGTTTTTGACACGCCGAAGTTTACCGGTGTGCTCTACCAGTCTCCTCAATGAAATTGAGCCTGAAAAATGGAAAGTGATTTTCAGCTCGAACGATGCCTTTAATGTCGCTCTTCCTCGGCAGATAAGGAGCTCTTAGCCGTGGGGACGGCGGCTGTTGTTAAATACGTATGCAGAAGTTGCTCACTCGGGCAATCCTATGTGAGCCGGCGGGAAAGCCAACAGCGCACTGTCTCCCAAGAGACGTTCGCTCTCGCAAAATTTCAAGGCAAAGTGGCTGCCATGGTAGCCGCAATAAGGACAGGCTTACGATTTGTTGTAAGCTCAGATTTGGAGTATTTTCGCGTCAGCTTGCAAGTAAATACGATGTTTAAGTGCTAGAGAGGTGGACCAAACAACTTAACATCTATGTGCTGCAAGACTTTTTCTGAAGTTTCCATATGGCAAAACCTGTCATCGAATCAGCCTAACTCGCCCAAAAGAAACTGGTAATGGAAAGGATCAGTGGGGCTTATAAGGTTTGCTAGGTCATTTGCAGTCACGTTCAATTCAAGCTTATTGTACTTTCATTTCAGGCTATGAGGTGTTGGATGTGGAAGACAGAATGTTCCTCAGCCCAGACACACGGGCATACGAAAAATTCGAGGACGTGATTTGGCTAATTCCTTCCAGCAGGATTTGAAAAAAGCCAGTGTATTTGGGGGAACGTCATTATCCGAGAGCGAAAATGCTTCAGGTCGCATATACTGCAGAAAAGAGATCTACTAGTAATTTGTGTTTAATTTGCAGAACACTTGCTGAAAATCGCGTTCTTTGAGGTTAGCGCGACTGACGTGAAAATGTTCTCGGATACTCTGTCAAGTCTGCGTAGTACGAGTGAGATGCCGCATGGTCTTTTTGCGTACGATAGTGTAAGCGACCTCTTATCATCAAAGCCAGCAGTCGGTTCAAAGGGAAAGTCCATCATTTTTAATTCGATAATTCGCTTACCAAGAAGAGTCTCCAAATCCCGAGGTAGGTCAGAATGCAGTTTTAAAAGTTCGCCATCGCCGTCACGGAGATCAACGTTGAGGAGAAGTCTGTCGAAAAGTGCCTATAGCCACCTATCCTCTGTACGCAAAGATGGTGACGGTTCACATCAACACACTCCGTCTGGCGGAGATTACCGGCGAACGGAAAGTGACCAAGGTTTGCGAGGTGCAGAGGAAATATTATGCCCGCAAATCTCGGCAAGTCATCACATCTGCGCCCCAGCACCTATGGCGGAAATTAGTGATGGACGACGTTCTGGAGCGCCGACGCTACAAACTGAGGACTGGCAATGTAGCACCCGATGAGCTGCCGATGGATATCATTGAAGTGGAGGATGTGTTCGACATGAGGGAGGAGGAATGTGAAGTGGAGTTATAGATTTTGATAAAGATACCACGGATAACACATTCATTGCGATCGTTCGAACGCAGGAGTTATCATTTTGAAAGAGACCAGTTAAAACTAATTCTCGCCGCGCCATGTATCGTCATCACTTTCAAGAGTTCGCGAGACATCACAGCCCTGAAGTAAATTCTCGAGTTGAACGTAGTAGCGTGAACAGAGGATCTAAGAATTCACCTTGAACTCTACATATGCCCCAGATGTAGCAGGATACTTCTCCATGATTGCTCGCCGGACGCGCGCAGGTATCTCGAATATCTTACTCGTTCCCAAAACACCATATGCCCAGATTATGAATGAGCGATATGCCGTGTATCGGAACGTCCTGAACACGGTCAGCACCTAATTCAATATGACATAAAGCCAGGGACGTGTGCAGTGAAAACTTGCTTATTATAATCTTTCCCCTGAAAGTGGTCTGCTGCTCACGCTGCTCGTACCGACTCCAGGTAATATGCACGGTAAAAACCTAAGAAAAAGACAATAAAGCTACAACTGCACAAACGGGAGCACAAGCAGCAGGCAGGCCTGTGCATAAAGGCACGTATATGCATTAAAGCGCAGCTAAGCACCGTTTCATTCAGGACGTCTACATCGAATTCGGGATGCTGAACGACACACTGCGTCCTTCCTGCAATCGTTTTCTTTCTGAACTTCTTCACGACCTCATGTTGGTGCCGGCATTTACGATCGACAGTCGCTTCCAGAAGTTCACGACAGCAGAGGTTTACGCGGGCCATCTCGAAATTCAGACAGTCTACATATCACACGTTTCCGTGAGGGATCCATTACTATTTCTTAGCTGCAAGCGTAGCAGTAAAAAATGTCCGAATGAAAGTGGTCGACCATGCGGCCATCGTGTGTGGCTGGCAGCCGTAGCATGTGCCGCTCTCAGACGAGCCACCCTCTACTGCAGAGCTGATTGATTGTTTGCTGACAGCTGCTGCCGGCCCCGTTCCTAGCGAATGGCTACGGGGGAAGGCTCGCTGTCGTTTCGCATGATCGTCAAAGAGCGGCGCACGCGACAGCCGCACGCCACGTCCGATGGCCGCAGAATTTTCGAATAAACGAATAATTTGAAAAATTAACTTCTCCGAATATTCGAATTAACGAATCATTCGAAAATTTGACTTTCGAATATTCGAATAAACAAATTATTCGAAAAAATTTACTACGAATATTCGAACTATTCGAATGATTTGAATATTCGGCCAAAATCGCGAGTATTCGAAGAAGTACGGACCGAGCACGCATAATCGAACCTCCGTTCGTGGCACAACCAGCTTTCTTGATCTTTTTTGCATAGTATTGTATAGATCAAAGCTATGCCAATGTACTTCCACGAAAAAGACATTCCACATTATATCATAAGGGTATTCAAACCAACATTAATCACTGTCTATGGGTAGTTGTTTAACGATAAAATCAAAGTCTCTGGATTTTTTAAACAATATCTACCAACAATATTTTTAATCCGGCAGTTTCAAAATAACCAAAAAATTTAAATTCTTGATAACAATATGACAAAAAAAACCTAGATGAAGAAAAAACAAACCTTAGATGCTTCTAGCGCATAGGCACGGTCCCAGATTTCAGAACAGAAGTAATCTAAAAGAATGCAAGTACATAGAACATTACATACCACACTGGTTCTTCCCGATCCTAAGAGAAATCAAGTTCTATTCTTATGGTTTCAAGTGAGATACATGTGCATTTCAAAATGAAATTGGTGGGAGAGAAGAATGGAAAAGAATGTTTATAAAAGGCTAAATGGGATGAGATGTTAAATTGGTGTCTGAATATTCGAATAGGCCCGAACAAAAAGCGATTGACCTAAACTCATGGGGGCTGAGTACATAATACTACATAAAACTCTAACAGTGTACGTTAGCTGTTTCTGGAACATTGCTCGAATCTGTATGGGACCTACTCCAAGAGATGGAAAACAGCATCGATTATTTTCGACCAGAAATTTGGTGATGAGCGAGATATTCCACCATTAGGTTTCCGAATATTTCATGTTGAATATTGGAGTATTCTGATTATATCCGAATTTCCTATCAGTTTGGGGTGCTATCTATATCCGAATTTCCAATCATTTTGGATTGTTATCTGTTGTATCGCACCTGGCCACGCCCATTTTTCCGTGCCGCAATCACTCCTGATTTTGGCAGGGGAGGGAAGCTTCGGGAAGGTGCTCAAAATTAGTGCTGCACGGCAAAATGGGCGGAGCCAAGTGCATCCAACCATGGTGCCCCTTCACCTCTAAGATAGCACCCAAATTGGTTGGAGACATTTCACCCCTGGACCGCAAAATATGAAGTGAATGTTGAATAAGAACTGGCTCAAAGCTGCAGCGATTAACCTAAATTCATGGAAATTACGTATTACACCATACTCTAGCAGCGTACGGTAGCCGTTTCTAGAACATCGCTCGAATCTGTTCGGGATCAACTCCATCAGACGGAAAACAGTGTCTATTACGTCTGCCCACAAATTCGGAGCTGAGCGAGATACCACTCCACCATTAGGCTTCTGACTATCTCATGTTGAATCATGGGGTATTCTGATTATATTCGTACTTTCTACAAGTTGGACAGGAGACATTTCACCTCTGGACCGCAAAACGGACATGTGCCGGAGACTGCCTATTTTTCTAAAATTCATCGTGTATTCGGTTGAATATTCCAATATTGGGCCTTCCAAATATTCGAATTAACGACTTACTCGAAAAATTGGCTTTTCCGAATGTCCAAATAAACGAATTATTCGAAAAATTAACTTTTCCAAATAGTCGAATAAACGAATTATTCGAAAAATTGACTTTTCAGAATTATCAAATCATTCGAAAATTCGATTATTGATTTATTCGGCCGAATGTTCGTTGACATCCTCTAAGGCCGGCCAGTCTCATTCGGACACACCTTGCATCACATGGCATACCCACAGACTAATTATTGCACGTAAATTCGCGGCCAATTATCGAAAACTGGCAGTCTGTCTTTCAGAAAGGAGTGCAGACCAAGCTCAAAGCTTTGGTCGGAATAGGGCGTTCTCTAATATTCTTTCGATAAGGTCTTAGTGCTTTAAACCAACGGAGAGCTCTTTTTTTCTTAAAAAAAATCTCGACACCCATATTTTTTTATGGTAACATTTTCGTCTCTTTCCATTCCTTGCCGTGTTGAGACAGTGTAATGCAATTTTGTTCCCTTGATTTACGTAAGTTAATAGAGACGTCCCAGATCTGCACTTCAGCGATTATTTAGAGCAATTATTTCTTCCTCGTTAAACAGAATATGAGTATCTGAAGCACTTGCCGTAATGCGAATTCCGGATGTTACCAACAACTGTCAAAAATGTGTAGGGGAGATGACTTCTAGTCTAAAATTTCAACACACGATATAGGACGAACACAAACCCAATTGTGCTAAATATTGATGCAAGGTGATGCAAACTTGTAGGTCTTTCATAACTCTAAAAGAATCAAGGCAAGTAAAATGACGAAATTCCTAACTCGCCGCATGCAAGGAGATAAAACCAGAATTTGAGGGTTCTGAGGCAAATTCACGCAAATTCCGGATATTTTTGGAATATACAGCATGGAATGGAAACGCACCGGAATCTGGGAACTATTGTAGCAAATTTTTGTAACTCCCGTAAACCTTCGAAACTTGAAAAAAATGGATATAATAAACTGCAGTTGAAACTTTTGCACACGTGATGGCACTAAAATATATTCAAAATGTGCGAATTTGGCAAAATATATTCAAAATGTGCTTTTTTTAAGTGCAAGGTATCCACTCCTCTGGGAGAGCACCGAGTGCGCGTACATGGAAACAGCTGCTTCGATATTGCAGTCACGATACTTGCGTGCGAATCAGAGATTTCCGCACGCAGAACCCTTGAGGCATTTTGGATAAACTCCAAAAATCCAAAGATCAATATAAAGGACGAATGTGTGGCGATTACTCAAGAACTAGCCCCTTTTGTTGACCTGTGTGGGTTTTGATCTGCTAATGAGCTTGATCAGCCTTCTAAAGGCTAACGAGGTGGATGGTCCGATATGGTCCCACTCGTTCACCCACCATCTAAGACCATCTGAGGGTGTCTGGCAGGCTTCAGTCTGCATACTAAAGGTTAGCTTTTCATATTGCCATACGATGTCGCTTTTCTCAGTTTTCTATTGAAATAGTCCTATCGTTCTGAATAGTGCTTGGACGGCTAGTTTCCTTATGTATCTTTGGCTTCCAGGCTCTGACGAAGGCGTGATTGCCGAAACGTAAGCCGAATAAAGCTGTATAATCTCGGTCTACTGCTCAAGAATACCGATACTATATACTATTATGCCGAGATTCATGGAAAGTCGAACGTGGAGTATTTTTTTACTAATATTGTGCGCGTCCACTGTATGCGCTGTGTAGCTGCGTACATACACCATATCGCACGGCGAGCCGAGTCCCTAAGGGATTGCGGCATTCTACGTGGGTGAAAATCGGGTTTTCCACTCCTTACGCATCTCATCAATCCCTACATGTTTCCACAACACAAAATATGTCTGAAAATTTCTTCATCAAAACGATCAAACACGGATTAATCCTTCATACATAGGTTCATGAAAACATTCGATAGAAAACATTAATTATCGCAATAAAAGTAGCTCTGTTGTTGTTTGTAATTGCTGAATTGTGATGATTAAAAAATTGTTTCATCTTTTGTCACAACCTACATTCTTATTAAAAATTTTCTTCATAAGATTGTTTGTAAGTTAAAAAATTACACTACCTTTTTTGTTGACATTTTCGGAATTTTCTTTATTCAGTGGTTTTTATGCTCTGGTTTATCAAAATAAGAAAGTCAAGATCATGGCTGTTGTGCTCGACTTCTTGGAAAACAGCCGATTTCGATTTCCCATAATGCCTGAAAATTACAGAGCTAAGGTGGGTGCATATTCAAAATCGTCATGCCGGGACGTGTGCCCAGACCTGACTCCAATATTCAACGTGAAATATTTGGAAACCAAATGGTGGAGTGTCTCGTTCATCACCGAATTTCTGGTCGAAAGTAATCGATACTGTTTTCCATCTTTTGGAGTAGGTCCCATACAGATTCGAGCAATATTCCAGAAGCGGCTACCGTACACTGTTAGAGTATTATGTAATACTCAGCCCTTAAGAGTTTTGGCCATTCGCTTTTTGTTTGGGACAGTTCGGATATTCAGACACCAATTTAATATCTCATCCCATTTAGCCTTCCTTTCCATGCTTTTCCATTCTTCTTTCTCACCAATTTCATTATGAGATGCACTTGCATCTCACCTAAAACCATAAGATTAGAACGTGATTTCTCTTAGGATCGGAAAGAACCAGTGTGGTGTGTAATGTTCTATGTACTTGCATTCTCATAGATTACTTCTATTCTGAAATCTGGGACGATGCCTATGCGCTAGAAGCATGTAAGGTTTGTTTTTTCATCTAGAGTTTTTGTCATAATGTTATTAGGAATGTAAATTTGTTGGTTATTCCGAAACTGCCGGATGAAAAATATTGTTGGTGGGTATTGTTTGAAAATCCAGAGACTTCGATCTTATCGTTAAACAACTTCTCATAAAGAGTGATAAATGTTGATTTGAATACTCTTACGATAAAATGTGCAATGTCTTTTTCGTGGAAGTACAGTGGCATAGCTTCGATCTATACAACACTGCATAGTGCTCAAAAACCCAGTGCGGAATTCTCAGCTAGGCTCAGAATCAGTTTCCTGCAGAAGGAAGAAACAAGGTTTAATCATGGCTCACAAAATCCAAAACAATGTTCGTCATCTCGATAGATTCAAATTTTTCCTTAAAGAAATGATGACTCGAGAACTTACGTTTGAAATTCAAATACCACGGGCGAGAGCCCCATTCATAGCTGATCGCTTCGACTTGAAGTCGAAGCGATCAAGAATACTGCCGCGATCTGAAATCGCTGGACGAAGCGTGTTGAAATCGCTCCGTCCAGCCATTTCAAATCGTCCAGGGATCGCTCGTGGGGACGCAATTCCGCGTGAAACATAACGAAGATTTTCGTACAACGCCGCGAGATTGAGTGTGTAGTCTGCAACTTGGCACCAAATACCCTACGTCTCCACAAAAGATTACGGCCTAGTCGCTTCTTTAAAGGCAGCATACACGCTCGCAAAAGTTGTTGAGATAACAACATTAGTGGGGTCGTATGAGCCCTAGAAGAGCCCTCACGAATTTGGAAGAGTTGAAAACGAGTTAAAGTGCCCGTATTTGAGCCGTATTGAGTTAAAAAATCATCCTTTCCCCACCCATCGATACGGGCTCCGCCCCTCAATACAGATGTTCAATGCTCGATTACGGTCATTTTCTCTCATTTTTTACGCTTCTATGGTTGTAAGAGTTCCAGAAAGGGCCTTACGAGTACATTAGCGTCGTTATCCCAGCGACTTTGTCGCTAGCTCCGCTATTTCAGCCAATGCGGTAAATCTCGTCCACTTCTGGGCCAATATAGAACGAACCGTTATATCCTCATTTCAATTGATTTTTTTCCGATTTTTTCGTTTTCTCTGAATATGGACAGCTTCAGACCTTCGATTCATTCCATAAAATTGATATCGTTTTTGAGCGTGTATGCTGACTTTAAAGGCTCAGTACACCCTCAGATATGAATTTCGAGATTTTCATGTAATTGTGTAGAAGACACCTCCTGTAGAACACGTGCCAAATGCGGGATCTCAATTCCTCCAAATAAGCGAGATATAAGCGACCACCACAGGCCCGACCCCCTTCGCTCACCACCACAGGCCCGACCCCCTTCCGGATTTTCGACCTCGATATCGGCTGGATGGATGGATGAATATTTAACAAATCGCCGTTCTTAAGTCCATTGCCGGATTGTCTCCTTATCCTGGCTCGTTCTCAACGATTGCGAATAAAGAGAATTACAGGCCTGAGACAACTCGTCCACCAATTTTTCAACCTCAAAATCTTTTCATCTTCAAAAAGCCATAACTCTGCTCAAAGGGGATCTTGGACGATTTCAGGGATACCACTGTGATCAGCGTGTGACTGTCTCCAAGATAGGAATGAAATCTGAAAATTAATTTTTTGGGAGTCCTGTGCCTTTAAGACGAATCGCTTCCTCCATGGAAGCGACGCGACTAGTCGAAGCGACTTAACAAAATCGAGCAGGTCGCTTCGACCAGCCATGAAATACCCCAGTCGCTTGGCGATCGTGACTGAAACTGCAAACTGTTGCAACCCGTCGCGACTCATTTCAAGATCTACTGCCGCGACGGGTTCCGTAACTGTTGGTAGTGAAGCGACTAGTCGAAGCGACCAACTATGAAAGGCGCTTAAGCTCTCTGTGAGAACCAACTCGTTCGTATGCCGAGCCGGTTCCTAGTACGTCAAGCTCACTAAGTGTTTCGAGATTCCCGGCAGGATTTCTAGTGTTTTTAGAAGTTGAAAACAGGTTTCTGTCTAGCAATTCAGTTTTATTTCGACATGACCGACCTCTCCGCTACTTGCTCTACCCGGACTCAGTTAGGCTTCAACTACAATCCCTCTGAGACTCGCTGAATACCATTCTCGTAAGTTCAGCCTCTTTTCCGATTTGCAGGGTCATGGCAGCTTACACTGTGGGTACGCCCACTCAGTCATGATTGGTCGATGATGTGTAGCGCATGCAGCATACCAGGCAGTCAATGCTGCGTAGGTGCTGTAGATGCCAGCATATCCCGTGCACACACTTTGAGAAAACTCGCCGCGAATCTCCCGCAAACCTGCCGAGTCGTAGCCTATCAGGCGCCGACTCGGCAGCTTCAAGGCGCCGACTCGGCAGGCTCAAGGCGCCGACTCGGCAGGTTCAAGGCACCGACTGAGTATTGCTTATGCTTGAAGCATGAATTTCATGCTTCCCCGCTGGCAAGCTTATCAGCCGCAAAAATTTGGAAAGAGGGTTAAAGCCCATCTATCGTTTCTCCCTCACATCACATAAAGGGGGCTATCCGGCTACAAGGCACGTCAATCAATGACAGGGGCGCCTGTGTGAATTTGGTCTGATCAATCGTCTGTCCACCCAGCACAGAGGCGTATCGTAGGGCGCGCGGGTTCGATCAGTCGTTCAACGTGCGCGTTCCATGTATACTACCGGAACAGTTTTGTGGTGTAGGTGACCCGATGGAAGAAAATTGCGCTTCGCCGCGTTGCTGTGGTAAAAATCTATCGGAAAACTATGTTCTACCAAGTTGTTCAATATATTCTGTCGTTCAACAAGAAAAACACAATTTTATGGTTCAAAATACACTTTATTATTCAGTATAATCTCCCTGAACATTACTACACTTGAAAAAATCAAAAAAAATCCAAGTCTCATCCATAATGATGAACCGACGCACAAAACCCACTTTATCCTTTTTAAAACGCTCAAAATGTTGCTGAGAAAGTCGCATTCGAATGTGTTTTGTTCCATTGTTAGCGAATGCGGCACCCATTTTGCACACAGCTTTCTAAAACCCAAAATTTTACTCAAATATGGCTCACACTGCCTAATGAGATGTGTGAAGTCCTTACCATATTTCTCTCAGTCAATCGACGATCTTCCAAAACCATGTCCTGTATTTTGGCTATGATTTCTGGTGTTGATGCGCTTTTTGGACGTCCTTCACGTGGATCGTCTTCAAGGCTTGTACGACCACGTTTAAATTCAGCAACCCATCTTTCTACTGTTCTTATTGTAGGCGAACAATCATTATACACTTTTAACATTCGTTCGTGATTTTCTTTTGGTGCTACACCTTCCAAAAATAAGAATTTTATCACTGCACGTTGTTCATTTTTTTTTCCATTGCTGTGACACGGCGACACTAAATAGCTTGTAAACAAAGAATGAATTGACAGTTTGAAATTAGACTTCACCTACATTCATATGAAGAGTATACCAGCAAAACAAAAAAATGGGCCAGTAACAACGCACTCTCTTATCGAATGACAAAACTTATTGAACAACCTGGTATGTTCCTTAGAAGGTGCAAAAACTATGAAAGCAGAATTCATTCATCATCCTCATCAGCAGAACATCATCTTCCCACAACATTTGTACCTTCATATATTTCACCATATAATCTCTGATTTCATCGTTTTTACACCTTCTGAGGAAGATACGTCAACGTAAAAAATAACTTTCCGATAGATTTCACCACAACAAGGCCATTGTTGTACTCTGCCACAGCCCTGCCCCGCGGTCGCAGACGTGAGCGACGTCGCAGTCTCTGAAGCCCAGTTGTGCTGTGCCATACATCAATCCTGCGACGCGACCAGCGCATGCAGTGTTCCGGCGACAGCTCTTTTTATGGTGAAAGTGTGGGTCCCGACACGATTCGTCGATGAGCGAGCCTGTCGCGGTCGCAGATTGGAGGTATAACAATGGCCCAATGCGGCAAAGCGCAATTTTGAAGGTCGCCGTCATTTATGATGTGTCCTTTGCAGTGGCGCAAGCAAAACACCATAATTGACGCCGGATGTCAGGCGTAGATTTAGCCGCTTGTCGGGACGTTGAAGTGAGAAAACTACATAACCGAACACAGAGAAAGATAAAGGAGAAAACAAGCACCTTTGCAGGAAAAAAATGGTGAAGTGAGGCATATATTGCAGGATTTCAACTGGTGAAGTGAAGCGGTTGTCATCAATGTTATCAGGATTTCACGAAACATGTAAAACCAGTATTGACGATTTGGCCTCATTAAGATCTTGAATAATAACCCAGTTCATATGGGGTCGCGGCAGGTTTGCGGCAGGTTCGCGGCAGAGAGTAACATCGCGGTAGGTTGGCGGCAGATACGCGGCAGGCTCGCACCAGCTCCAGAGTTAACACTAAAAGAACATCGCGGTGCCGAGGTGTTCGCGGCAGATTCGAGGTTCGCGGTAGGTTTTCATCAGATTCGCGGCAGGCACGATGTTCGCGATAGGTTCACGGCTCGTTAGCGGCTAGTTTTCTCAGAGCAGCAGCATATCCTGTGAGGTCCCTGGAGCGCGAACGCATGCATGAACGCGGTGGCGAGGCTCAAGGAAGGCTTTGAACTCAAGTTATGACGCGAAATCGCTTGCCCTTAAATTCCAAATATTCATTCTTTGTTTCGTTGCTTGTTTTCTGGGTTCTGTATCTTCTTTTCTATCGCTCGCCTCGCTTGCCACCGATTCTGCAACATCCCAAGACCACGCCTATTTCTGCGGCGACCCGAGTTTTGCAGCAAAAGGGCAGAAAATGTCATATCAAAGACCAAAAGATCGAGAAACCAAAACAAACCTTCAACGTTTTTGAACCTCGACGTCAAACGGATTGAACCGGAAACGCAATACATCCATAGTTTACGTCAAGCTTAGAGACTACTCAAAAGCTGTAAGAATGTGCTTTTTTCTAGATTTTCTAGTTGCAGTTCTATGATCTTAATTTGCAAATGCTTTACTTTGAGGTCTGTACCTTAAAAACTGAGAATTCCATGTATATATTCTGTTTCTTAAAGGCAGTGTTCACGATAAAAATCGTTTTTCCGTTTTTTCGCCTATCTTAAAACGGCCCCAAGCTGATTTCAATGATGTTTCTGAAATCGTACAAGATCTTCTGGAAAAGGAGCTATGGTCTCTCAAAAATTGAGCAAATGAAACATTGGGACGAGTTGTCCGAGGCGTGCAACTTCCGTCTTTTGCAACCGATATATGCGAGCTGACCTGAGTAAATAGAGAAGTTGAGAATGAAGGGAAGAATGGGGCCAATGATTGGAAATCATCGCTCATCTCACGATCTCGAGCATTCATTTGTTCACGTCGGTGGGCGTGCATTGCGCTTCCGTGGTTTGCCTTGCGCTCGAAGTGGCAACTTCGGGCTCTCCTGGAGCTTTTCCTGGCTCGTTTTCATGCGTTCTTTCGACGTCAGCGTTACAGTGTGCCCCTCCACTACCCATTCCTAATGGAAACTGAAACACATTTTTTACCGTGAACACTGCCTTTAATGGGCCAAACCACAAAATTTTGCCAACTGGCGTCAAATGTGTTTCGCGTACGTATTTGACACCAACGACAACACAACTGACGCCGAAAAAATATTTATTCTTGCGAAAACTTAATTTTGTGGTTTTCATTTCTTTTTGTATCCTATAGAAAGCTATATAGATTTTCAGCGTATATTAAGCCCAAATTTCTGTGTGGGTTATTTGGGGTGCTTAAAATGAATTTGATGTGGTTTAATTACCCAAGTTTGAGGCCATGTCCAATGTTTCTTTCTCGGTAGTGAGAACTTTGAAGGCGCTGGAGGTCAAAATCGATAGTTGCAGGGTAGATGTTCATGTCTTTGAACCGTTCATATGGACCGTACTTGGACTTTCTCTTGGATGTTTGTGCTGCTCGATTGGATGTGTGCTGATTCGCAGAAGAGAAGAAATCGGAGCTTCTGTCGGGTACATCATTTCGTCAGCGGCGAGCTTGATGGGAATCGAAGATCCTTCGGGTTCCGCACCGTCACTTTGGATACAATTTGATGATTGGATGGACGCTGGTCCGCGGAGAAGAGCGAAGGCGATGAGGAAGAAATAGTGAATGCATTCAAGAGTTCCTTCATAGTTTTGTTGCGATCTTCGATGGCTTACGGTGTGTACACGGTAGTTTGGCCACGGCCATTTCGCTTCGATTGGTTAGTTTGGCTTATAGTAGTTTCCTTGTGAGACTCGGGGAGAGAATAATTTTTGCACATGTTGTCCTGAAAGTATCAATTTTAGAGCGGATATTCGGCAGTTTGTGTTACGAGATGACGAACTCGTTCCTGCCCCGGTGGGTTTACATGTACTCTTTTTTTTTTGAAGAAAAGTCAGCTTGAAAATGCCCTCCGTGTAGATTCCAGAAAAAGCCTGCATTTGTGGATTCAGCCACGAGGAATTCAAGTGGTGCCACAATGCGCCAGAGGAGCACGGATCATTCTTAGACTGTTTTCTTGTTGATAGAACTTTTTGATATGCTGAATTTTTGTTGGTTGTTGATGCATTCGACTTTTCTATCCATACCTTCTCTGTATTTCTTCACTCTGCTCTTCACTGTATGTCGAAGTTTTGATCACTGTGTCATCGCGCCGTAATTGGTTGACTTATGAAAAACACCCGTGACTGAATTTCGTAATCTCTCAGTTACTATTTTTCGTTTTACAGTGCTCCAGTATTGCTGCGGGATTCTGCATTACTTTATTTCTGTTGGTAATATTTAAAGGCACTGTTCGCGATTGAAATCGCTTCTCTGTTTTTTTTTGCCTATCTTGAAACCGGTCCCATTCTGATTCCAATGATGCTTCTTTAGTCGCACAAGACCTTCTGGGAATGGAGTTATGGTCCCTCAAAATTGAGCTAGGGAAAATGGTGGACGAGTTGTCCGAGGCTTGTAACTTCCGTCTTTTGCAGCCAATGTACAGGCCATAAAACGGCCAAAGTCTCACCGTCGATTGCGTACCACGCGCTGCGCGACCGCACGCGCGTCGGAAGCAGACGAGTTTTGGCCGCCGCGCGACGAGTTTTGGCCGCCGCGCGGAGGGGGTGGGGCCTGTATGCGAGCTGACCTGAGTAAAGAGAGAAGTTGAGAACGGGGCTTTTGATCGGAAACCATCGCTCAACTCACGATTTCGAGTGTTCATTTGTTCACGCCGAGGGGCGGGAGAGCCGGGACTTGCCCACAGCGGCGGGGTTTGCCCACTTTTCTAAGCCGTTTTGCGGCTCCTGGGTAGCTTTTCGTCCCGTTTTTTCGACGCTGTTCTACTTCTGAGAGCCACGAGAAGTGTTTGTCATGAAAAATTCGAGGATGAAGTGTATCGCGAACAGTGCCTTTAAATAAATGTTGTAAAAGCCTTCTTGAGCGTTCTTGCCTCCTAGATCTAGTAGTTTTAGATTACACCGTTCACAGCCGACGCCAACTACTACACGTGAGCCTTAGGTTCTATTCACGTGTAGTTGGCATCAGCTGCCAAGCGTTTGAAAGCCAAGAACTCATTGTAGCAGCATATGCTGCGATAATCAGGAGCATATGGTGTCGTGCGCCTGATAGCCAAGAATCCATCGCAGCAGCATTCGCTGCGCTCAAAGCGGAAAATGCCGCAAAGGAGGAGATGAGGCTCGAGGAAATATGCTGCTACACTGCTGCTAGCCACGGATCCATATCGGCAGCATATAGGGCACTCAGGGCCGGATATACTGCGAAAACTCCGCCCTTTTTTTTCGAAACCAGCCTCGGAGCCCGGCCGGTGATCCTGTCTCGATGCGAGAGGGGTACTCAGCGAGTCCCAGAGACACGCGCTGAGTTTTCCAAAAGCGGGGAGCACTTACCAAACATGGCAAAAATTGTCCGATGCCTGCATCGTTTTTTAACGAAAATTTTTGGATTCTAAAATGTGCTTTCAAGACCGGAGTCTCCTGCAATAGCTCTACTTTCACATGAAAATGTCTTTGCGGCCGTTTTTGAAAAACGTCTGTAGTGGCGAAACTTTGCGTTTGTGCAAGCATTAGAAGATCAATATCTGTGTTTTCATCATGAATCACATGCAGGTTGGACAATCTCAAGATTTGTG
The DNA here is from genome assembly GCA_029168955.1 of Aplectana chamaeleonis. Taxonomy (NCBI): domain Eukaryota; kingdom Metazoa; phylum Nematoda; class Chromadorea; order Rhabditida; family Cosmocercidae; genus Aplectana; species Aplectana chamaeleonis. The sequence goes on along the minus strand of JAPDOI010000119.1, from coordinate 1,466,875 downwards.
CAGGTTGAATTCTGAAAGTCTTATATCAAACACGCTTAGGAACCTACTGAAAAGTTAGACTTGTTTTTCGAAGACCCAAAAATCTTAGGTGAAAATATTGGAAACTTTACTTGCACAACTTTCGGAATTAACCCACCTGCATCTAAATCACGACGAAAACATAGAGATTGCTCTTCTACTTTCTGTACACTTACTACTCATAGCCTCGCCGCGCACGATGTTTTGAGAAACAACCGCAAAAACTAGTTCACTCTAATACAGAACCATAATAGGGAATTTTGTATAAAAAGCACATTACCAAGCAGAATTTGAGCTGTGAGTATGCCAGCAGCGTTCTCAGAATTCAAAAAAGTTCTCGTTCAAAGAAGTTACAAGCATCGGAGGTTTTTTTTTGCCAAGTTTGGCTAATGCTCCTCGTTTTTACCAAGCTTAGCGCGGGTATTGTATGTTACTGGCGGTCGCATGTCCATTACATATATGCCGCAGTGGTTTTCCAAGATACACTTTAAATAGACCCTGGTCATACTTGGATGGTTCACGAATGCCGCCTTTCTTAATTCACGTCGAAGAGAGATTCATAAACGTTAGTAAATCTCGTGTATACAGTTCGTGCTCATTCTTGTAAAGTTTTGATGGAAAAAACAGTCTCTTGTACTAGCAGTGTTTCTTCATCAGGTTCGCTAGGGCCGGCCCGCGATCTGTATCGTCAGTGTCCATCAAGCAGAAAGCCGCACACATAGATAGGGCGTAAAATTATTCAATCAATAGCCATCCTCGCTTCGTTTTCCCAAGCGCAATTTCTCTCGCCGAACAGCGTCGTGGCTTCTTCCCCCCGATCCAGTGATTGACGACATGAAAACATTATCCGCGAAAACGACACGTCGATAGTATCACGACCGCTATTGTAACATCGGCATGGATCGTGATGCGACTTTGCGTTCCCCATCGGAGGTTGGCGCAAACTCGGTGCACCTGTGTTATAGCATATGGCACCGAGTTTGCGCCAACCTTCAACAGTGAACTCTTCCGGACCCATGCCGACTTTATATCCAACATGTCGTTAGATAAATGGCTTTTGTGCAATTCTGGAGATGGCGAGTAACATAGAGAAAAGGCAAATGGCTATCGAGTAAGGGACCGACGTAATCCGCTCTGGTAAGTGACCGCCATTCTAGCACCTTGAACCTCGACGGGAGATTCATTCTGTTCAGATTCTCTTCTACCTACCATTCGTTTTCAGTGCTCCAGGTGCAACCGATGGTGTGTTGTTAAAGGCACAGTCCAACCTCAAAATCGCTTTTCTGCCTATCTTGAAAACAGTCACACGCTGATTCCAATGATGTCTCTGAAATCGAACAGGACCCCCTAGAAACGAAGGTATGGCTTCTCAATGAGTGGGCCGTGAAAGCATGGTGGACGAGTTGTCCGAGGCTTGTATCCTCTGTAAAAAGTCATAATTCTCACGACGCATGGCGCGAGCGGTGCGCGCGGTCCTGCTTCTTCCGTCTGTCATGCGCTCTCTCACTGTCTCTAACCCCCGCTCCGCACAAGGACGCGTAGAAACAATGAGAATTTCGAGATTTTATAGCATGTAACTTCCGTAATTTACAACCGATGTACGCGAACCGACCTGAATGAAGAGAGAGGCTGCGAATGAAGGGAAGAACGGGGCTTTCGATCGGAAAGCATCGCTCATATCTCAACTGTTGAGCTCGAAAGATCGTAAAAGGGGCGTGCCAAAGTGGCTTCCCGATGTGGGCGCCCTGGGGGGATTCCTCCTATATCTCGTTTATTCGGAGGAATTGAGATTTCGCACTTGGCAGGTGTTATATATTGTGGGTCTACCTCACAATTATGTGGAAATCTCGGATTTTGTCCTTGAGCTTGGACTGTGCTTTTAAGTGACACTGAGCTCGCAGGCGTGAGCCTATGCATTCTCGGATTGTTTCAGGAATCTTCCGTCGCAGAAATGTCATTTTTTCTCCTCTTACACGTAGGTGCCATAGTGAATTTTATCTTCTTTTTTAGCTCCTTCAGAAAGCTCTCTCCTTCTCTCCACTGATGACAGTATCTAATTTTCATATATTCTCCACCAGAGCATATCGCAGGAGTATGAAGGCATTAGGTTTTCATAAAACTACTTCCGAGTGTGAAAAATCATGAAAAAAACGAATATTACATAAATTTAGGGTAAACCTCACGCTGCGGCTTGAGGACCTGACTGATCTGTCGGGCCGAGATCAGCCGGCGAGGGATGTGATGCTTGCTGAGACAATTGGCTGAGAACTGACTGATGAGCTAATGGAACTAACTGGTCACGTCGAGGATGTGACAAAAATCGTTATGGAGGCCACATCGGCATTATCGCGTGGGCTGGGAGATCTCAGCTTGTAAAACAAGAAACTGAGACAACAGCTTGAATTTCTGCGAAGCAGCTCGAATTCTGGTTCTTCTCTTCAAGTGACAATGATAGATCACGTTCGATATTAGTCAGTGGTATCAAGGAGCTAAACTCAACTATGCTGAGAGAAGGACTCTCGCATGACCTTACCAGTGTAAATAGTGTTCTAGAGTACTTGGGTATCGAGTGTACCCCTGCATCGTTCACCGTATTGGACAGCCTTAAACAGAAAATCCAGATTACTGAAAGTTGTTCTGCCTTGTAGTGCATTCCAGAGTCTGGCAGTGGAAAAATTCGGTGCCCCCTTTTATACCCAACCAGCGGTGTTTTCCTTTGGGCTGTTGTCATGGATGACAAGTTAGATTAAGGAGGTAAGAGCGCATCTGAGAGCAGTCTTCCAAGCCAAGACCAGGTGGAAGTAGGCAATCCATGGCCAACACTAGACCCCTTCACCACCCCGCTCCAAGTAGCTCTGCTCAGAAAATCTCATCCCCTCCTTTTGATCAACTAGACCATTTCCTCCCTTTTCAGAAGATATCTCTCAAAAAGGGAAGGAAGAGGTGTCAATGATCAAAAGTGACGTGTAAAAACCTATATAGTGAAGACCTCTCTCTAACATTGAATTCTCGCCTCTGCCGGCGCTGCGAGTGGTCGGTTCATCGAATGGTCTGCGTCGAACGACCCGTATTCGAACTCATCGACTTTTCCCGATTCTGATGAATATTCTGAATTGATTACCATTTCAAATTCGTAAACTACTGCTCTGATCGCCTGTCATGGATACTCCTCAAATTCCTATATCTGCTGATGAGCGTCCCGTGGTCCACCTGCGTCTCGACTCCACGTAAAGAATGCAGATCGATTCCTTCGATCGTGATGTCAAGTTACTCCTGCACGACGAATCTCTACCACTACATTTGCGTTCAGTGATCGCCATCTTGCTGGAGGACCGCAACAATCTGAATGCAGTTATCTGCCGGAACCGTGAGTTGGAAGATGAAAACGCTAGTTTGAGAGCTGAGAACGAACAGCTTAAGGCTGCCCTTAAGGCTCCACCTGCTGTCAGTTCTTCTCTATCATTTGATAAGTCGATCGATAATCATTCTGTCACTTCATCTCCCCGTATTGTTAATAATGATTCTTTCAAAGAGTTTGAGCGCAAACGCTCGGTCGTTACTGTTGGCCTCCCTGAGACTTTTTCGCACCAATCTACCGCTCGTGCTATCAATGATTACATTGTTGTGCACCATGTGCTCGATTTTCTTAATGTTCAGTGTCTTCCCGTATCAGTATATCGCATGGTACCGCCTCATCATAAGTCTCGTAATCTATTAAAAGTTGTTCTACCGTCGTCTTATTTCGCTGAACTTGTCGTAAATCGTGCGCCTGGTCTCAAGCATTACTCTATTCCCAAAGTCTATATAAGGCACTCCCTCACCAGGGAGGAAAGGGACAGAGCGCATGCTGAGAGGGTGGCGCGGCGTGCGCAGCGCAGTGAGATGAGTCACCATACCAGGCGTACCCCTTCTGTAACTATTTCGCAATCTCTCGCAACAACGACTGAGACAGTAAGTATTTCGCAACAGTCACCTGTAATCATTGCTGACAGTAATTGTGAGTCATCATCTTTTGAAACTCCTGTCCAGTCAAACTAGCAGCTGATCGTCGGAAACATGATCATTCCAGAATTTCTTGCCTTGTTTCAAACATCCGTTCTATGGTGAGAAACCGGAATGCGCTAACTTTTACTCTCAATCATTTAAAGGCAGTGGTCGCGCTCAAATAAGCTCGTCTACTTTTCCTCTCTAAACCCTTTTCTAGGTATAGAGTAGTAGAACCCATAAGAAAGAATCGCGAAAAAACCGCTGTTTTGGGCCGAATTTGAAGCCTGAATTTTCTTGTCTTTTGATGGTGGACGAGCTAACTCCACATCATGGGCATCGATGACCTCTTATATCAAGAACATCAGCTGGCTTGGAATCGAATTTCAATCAATGAACCTTCGAATTTATGTACACGTCTAGTCAAAAACATTGACTGAAGTGCTTTCTCTCAATGCTCAACTGTTTTTATTAGGTAAATTTGCATTTATTTCGTCCTCTGAATGTCGATGATTTTTGACTGCTCGGCATGAGACTGCGATCTTTTTCGTCATCGCTGAGCACGTGTGCACGAACTGGCTTCTTTAGGCCCTAGAAACTCTAATTGTAGCCCGTTTTTCACCGCGCTACCTTCCTAGTTTTTCAGCTGTTTTCGATCTAAGCTGATTTTTGTAGTTTTTTCGATGACGTTTTTTATCGTGACCACTGCCTTTAAGTTTCGACCTAGTCGCCCTCACAGAAACGTGGTGTAATTCTACAATTGATACTGAACCACTTCTAGGTGAAATCAGTATTCAATACGACGTACTCGGATGTGACCGCACACGTGAAAAAGGAGGTGGAGTCGCATTGTTGATTGAGAAAGTGTTTTGCCCGTCTACAGTTTTCAAAGAATCTGTTTCTGACGGTTACGAGTTAATTTGTTGTGACTTATTCCTTGAATCTCAGGTATTGCGTATTATCGTTGTATACAGAGTCCCCTCCTGTCCTGCACACAGTTCATATGTTTTGGTAAAAGCGCTTAGTGATTTAATATCCTGTGACCGAACATGCCTAATAATTGGTGACTTTAATATGCCCGACATCGACTGGATCTCCACTGGGAAACCCACCGCTTCCTGTTCTCTATCTAAAGCATTCTTGGAACTTTGTGACAATCATAAATTAACCCAACATGTCCGTAAATGCACCCTAGGGAACAATATCTTAGATCTCGTTCTAAGCCCTGAGTCAAGTCTGGTTAATAATTTAAAGGTGGAATCTCCACTGGGTTCTAGCGACCATTCGTGTATACGGTTTGACTTAGAGCTACCCAAAAAAGAAACTCAGTTTGTCCTTAAACAGAATTTTTCAAAAGCGAACTATGGCGTGATAAATTCTTACCTTTCCCAAGTACACTGGTTTGGCTCTCTTCACAACGCTCCCACCGTAAACGAAAAATATGAAAAGTTCATATCGATTCTTAATCACTGCATTGATCTGTTTGTCCCGGTCGAAAAGGTCCTACCCCATAAACTCAACCTGCCACACTATCTAAGAACACTTTTCTCCAAAAAATCGCAGGCGTGGGATGATGCGGTAGCCAACAATTTTCCTGAGAGCTGGAACAAATTCAGAGAGCTGAATAGAGTATTTGAGAAAAGACTGAAGAAATTTAATAGTTCCATTGAGAAAAAGGTAATCGAATCTCAGAATAAAAACAAATTTTTCAAATTTCTCAACAGCAAGCTTAAGCAAAAGCCTAAGATGGGCTTGATTGTCGCAGAAGATGGCGCCGTAATCAGGAAAGATATTGAAAAGGCTGAACTATTTGCTTGCCTTTTTGAGAAAGAATAGAAGCATGACACAGATACTTTCGATTGTTTATCTTCAAGTCCCCTCTTCCCCAAATGAAAGATTCGGCATGGTTTTTTGCAGACGAGATTTATACCTTACTGTCTAAATGGCCATCATCTCTCTCGTAAACTCCGGATATTATCCCTCAAGTATTTCTCAAATCAGTTGCTCAGGTGATTGCAGGTCCGCTTGAACATAAATTCCACCTAAGCTTCATGAGGTCGGAAGTGCCCTCAAGGTGGAAAACTGCAATTGTCACGCCTATCCCCCAAAAAACCGCCTTATACTTCCGCGGAAAACTACCGTCCTATCAGTTTAACGTCGATACTTGCTAGAATTTTCGAGAAAATTCTCGAAAAAAAGAATTGAAGCCCACCTCGAGGAACACTGAATTATTTCACATTTCCAACATGGCTCTCAGAAAGGTAAATCTACTGTCACGGCAATGCTGCAGTACATGAATGACTGGACTGTTGCTCTAGATGAGGGTAATCCCCTCGATGTAGTCTATCTTGACTTTTCTGAAGCCTTTGATCGCGTTTCGCACGAAAGATTAATCCACAAATTGAACCTCATTGGTCTGCATCCTAGAATTATTGCTTGGATACGCTCCTTTGTCTCAGGTAGATCTTTTCGGGTGCGGATTAATACAACCTTGTCTACTCCTCGACTAGCAATGAGTGGTGTTCCTCAAGGCGGGGTTCCTTCACCGATTCTCTTTAACATCTACACTTATGAACTACCCACACTAATAACCTCCAATAATGTCAAATGTTGTTCCTTTGCTGATGATCTTAAAATATATAAATCAGTCGTAAACCCTGAGGATTCTCTCGCACCGCAACGCACGATCAATTTGGTTAGTCAGTGGGCTGATGATTTGTGGTTGCCGCTATCAAACGAGAAAACGAAACTTTCGCACATTGGATCGAATAACAAACGAACTAATTATGAAATCAGTGGTGATCAAATTCAGAAAGTTGAACAGATCCAAGATCTTGGGTTCCTCGTAACTAGTGATCTCAGTTTTGATGCCCATTGTGAACGAATAGCAGGTTTAAGCTACGAAGGCTGTATGCAATTTGTTCAGGGCTCTGTCCACAAATAACAGTGCCGTGTTACTCAGGGCATTCAAAATTTATGTTAGACCACTGCTCGAGTACGGAACAGTAATATTCAGTCCATACAAGAAACAGGTCATAGCAAAACTCGAGAGCGTCCAGAACAGTTTTACTAGAAAACTAGTGATTAGAACCAGAGGTTTTTCCTTCGATGGCATTCCCCATTCTCAAGAGCGTAACCAGAACTTTGAATTGCGCTCGCTAGCGTGCAGAAGGCGTAAATTCGACCTCATTATGTTCCACAAAATACTGCATGGGAATTGCGGTTTAAAATTGAATGAGTTTGGGTCGTTGAGAAATTCAATCACCAGAGGTGGTTCACAAAAACTGGTAATTCCTAGAGCTAGGCTCAGGAGTCGATCGCACTTCTTTTCTGTAAAGGCTGGGTCAGATTTTATTAAACTGAGTAAAAAAAATGCCTGTTTCTCAAAACATAAGGGTGTTCAAATGCATGTTGGACAGCTATCTGAGTTCGACGTGAAGCGCTGGACAAGAGTTATCCCTTTTTTTTTTTTTTTCTTTTATTTTGCTGTCTTCGCATTTTAGCTTCAGGGTTTTCTGTTTTTATTTTACTTGACTGACATGACTTGCTCATGTTATAAATATATATATATATATATATATATATATATATATATATATATATATATATATATATATATATATATATATATATATATATAATATAATTGCCGAAAAAAACTGGAGAAAGGCATCTCTGCCCCAGTAGAAGGTAAAATGCACAACTCAACCTCGGTAATGTTAATCAGTGCTATCGCTTATCTTGGAGCGAATTCCGGCGCGCTGATCACAACGGTGTCTCCAGATTCGCTCAGGACTCACTACGTACGAAGCTATGGCTCTTGGAAATTTTGAAATCGAATGGTGAAAAATTCGCGGACGAGTTGCCTCGGCCCCGTTTTCCTGGTCTCGTCATCATAATAACTCTTGGTATACTTGCATCGCAGAACCTGTCGCTGCAATCAGCGATAGGTGGGAGGTATATCCAATTTTCGAAGTGGACCAATAATTCGGCACAAACCTGCCGCTTAGCGCAGCAGCGATCTCTTATAATCAAGTATGACATAGGTCTTACGAGCCCAGATGCGAATCTTTGACTCAAAAAAAGCTCAGAGATCCATAATTCATTGAATACGGCTACTTTTAATTAGTGTCCATCCCAATTAAGCAGATTGCTCATATCTCATACCGAGAGAGTTCCTGCTAGAGCGTTCGTATCTCATCCAAAAACTAGCCTCAGGAGCAGCCAGCGAAGGAGGTGCTCAGAATGCTGAACCCCTGACACTTTGGTGAACTTTTCTCGTTGTTCTTTCCCTATAAGCCACTTGAGGCGCTCGGTTTCAAAAAAAAACTCTTTCCAAAAAGGCGGTGCTCTTTTCTGAGCTAGGTCACGTTAATTATCGTGCCATTTTTTGAACTGTACTGCTCGCATTTTTTGATTTTCTTCATTGCAACATGCTGATGTGTAATAAATATATGACGAGGAATGTACACCAGCTTTTCTTCGCAAACTTGATCATGCGGCCTCACGCGGAAGCTGGTATTAAGTTGCAATTGATGGTTTCTAAGCGAACCTGAGTTGACGGTGTAGGTCATGTGAACCAGTATTAGCAATCTATACTGGTGAACTTACAACAGCAAGTAAAACCGTGCACGCAAAACGTGTGAGCCGTCTAGTCCTTGTACACAAATAGCGATCCCTTATAAGAAGGGAAGGGAATACAGTGACACACATACGCATGCCGATACGAGAAAATCCTCTTCATTAATGCTCTCGAGAAAATGTGAGTTTGATCAGTACAGCAGCTGTACTCCCCGAAGTCGAAGGCCTTCAGCGTGTTCAGTTTCTGAAATCACCACACTACATATGGTTCCCGTATTCGATTTAGTATGCATCCAGGACGCTGCGAAAGAGGCACTCCCGGTTGTACAGCCTAAGAAGAAGTTCGCCTACGTCTCAGAAGAAACAACATCTACCTACAACAGAGTATGTGCTCTCCGAACTGCAGGAAACTTCGTGGAGGAGAAGCGTCTGAGGAGGAAGTTGCGTCGGCAGCTTCAAAGTGACCGCGAACGAGAGTGGACGTGTAGAGCTAAGGAGTTCGAGAAGGCTTGGGAGGAGAAGAATCCGAGGAAAGCCTGCACGTTGCTGCGACAGTATAGCGGGAAGATGAAGAGATGTTCTCCTGTCTTGAACACTACCAATGGAGTTGCAGTTGGTGATGCGACGCTGCCAATATGGAAGGATTACTACAGTTCACTGCTGAATCGTCCAGCGCCATCAGTACCTGAGCTCCCGCGTGTTCAAAGAGCACATTACGATGTCAGTGAGGAACCGCCGACTGAGTCTGGAAGTTTTGGATTGTGTCCGGAAAATGAAGAATGGAAAGGCAGGTGGAGATGACAACATCACTGCTGAAATGCTGAAAGCTCTTCCTCCGTCTGGGATTCGTGAAATGACCAACACCATCCGTGCCATATGGATGAGCGAAAGGATACCCGATTCGTGGAGACATGCGATCATCGTACCTCTTCACAAGAAGCTATCCGTCACGGATCCTAAGAACTACAGAGGAATCTCTCTACTTCGTGTCATGTACAAGGTTTTAGAACGTATCATTCTCGAGCGACTTATCAAACATCGTGAAGGAACGACCAGAGATGAGCAAGCCGGTTTTCGACCTGGAAGATCGACCATCGACCAAGTGTTCGTCGTGAGAAGAGTAATTGAATCGTGGCAGCGGTTTTCGAAGCCATTACAGCTTGCTTTTGGCCTTTGAAGCCGCGTTCGACTCTCCTCATCGTGATCGATTGCTCAATGCTCTGCGAGCAGATGGAGTCCCGGAAAAGTATGTTCGGTTAATCGAGGACATGAACAAAGGAACAACAGCAGCAGTTCGTACACCTGTCGGATTTACGTCAGCTTTCGAGGTTAAAACAGGACAAAGGCAAGGAGCCGTTGCAGGACCCTTTCTATTCAACTTCCCTGTTGATGACATCATGCGTAGAGTCGCAGATCAGTTTCCTGCGGATGTGATCCTAACACCATCAGGACGCTCCCTTGTTGACCTGGAGTACGCCGACGACATTGTGTTATTCGCTGAAAACAACGCAAAACTGCAAAGGATTGTGAACCTCGTTTCGAAGTATGCCGCAGCCTATGGACTTCGTCTTCGTCCCGACAAATGCAAGCAGATGTGGGTCTCTCAGAGGCCTTCAACTGGAGTTTGTGTGGACGGACAACGTATCGAACTGGTGGACGATTTCTGTTATTTGGGCTGTTTGCTGAAGAACGATGGTAGTTATGCAGCGGATATTCGACAACGATGTGCGAAAGCTACGTCTGCATTTAATTCTCTAACCAAGTGTTTGTGGTCTACCACCATCGCGAAGGAAGTCAAGTTGCGCGTCTACCTATCCGCTATTCGCCCTATCATGATGTACGGATCGGAGACGTGGGCAGCACCGAAAACGCAGGATGGAAAGGTTGGATTGCACGGAGAGGAAGCTTTTAGGCGTTTGCTTGGATATTTCTGGCCGCGTGTATGCCATAACGAAGACCTTTACAAGGAAATCGACGCAGTACATCAACGCTTGGACAAGAGGGAGGTGCCAGCATCTCCTAACGCCATCTCAAGCAGCAATGGAAAGTCGACTCCGACTGCTCGGGCATATACTAAGAAGAACGCCGGATCGTCTCGTACAACACGCTTTAAAAATGCTTCCAAATCCTGTCTGGAAACGGCCACCTGGGCGTAGGCGAAAGTTCTGGACGGATGTGGTTAAAGAGGATTTAAAGTCACTCGGCATCGAAAGACAGTTCAGGCGCGATGTTTCGTTTCGCAGGAAATGGAATAGTGACAGCTGGATGGAATGTGTTCAAATTGTGGCTGAAGACCGTGAAAAATGGACACGGCTGACTACTAGGACGGCACACCTCGGTGAAGATGCGGAATGACCGCGTCAGGCGAAAGCCAACCGATTAAGTCAGTAAGTCAATTCGATTTAGTCTGACGCATGGACCAGGCGGCTGGCCGTGCGGATTGGCGACCTCACTGGAGAATGAGGATTCCATTCGCGCGAGATGATCTACCGTCGTGGCCCCGTCCATTCATCAGACTAAAATTGTTGCGCGAACTATGGGCGGCTAGTTGTGGATATAGAAAACCCGTACCTGTAAAGGCAGAGAACGGTGTAAACGTCTTCTGCTCCTGTTTTGTCGACCTTTCCTGCGCAACCATAACGGCTGCCGCTTTTGGGTAGAGCATTCTGAAAAATATTGGAAAAGATCTGTCAGGAATGAAATACATGCTCTCAAATTTCAGCCCATCTGGATATATTAAAGGCAAATCCAGCTGACAAGTACAGGCATGTTGTCTGGGGACTAATGCATCATCAGTAATGCTTGAAGGACAGCTTCCTGCAACTTGTGCGTACGACAAGATCACAGCGCTGAACCATTCTAGGTATAGTCTAGTTGACCTAAACCGTATACACCCACAGATGAAGCAGAAACGGCCTAAGCCTCTGCCCGATACTGTACCTACCCAGTTTTTTTTTGATTGACAAATTGATCGATTTTGCTCCAAATCAGGCTGCACCGTTATGTGGGAACCAAAACGGTCGGCGCGATCTTAGCCGAGAGTATATTGTTTTTTCCTTCTCCATTAAAGCTTATACCGAAACTCACGAAAACATCATTTCCCTTGAAATCTTCGAGAGTGTCCAGCAGCTTGAAAAAAGCAGATTTGTAATCGGATTCTGGGAAGGTCCTAAACAGCCGAGATTTCGCTGCAAAGAAAAACGTGACACACAAGCAAGTAAATGAGAAACCAACTTCGATGCCTTAACCAGTCGGAACTCAGCCTCATCTACAGGCTCATTTGGATCCACATTACTGCCTGGCTCGAACAACTCTCCTTCTGCACTGTTGCCGATGTCATCTGACCATCTCTGAATTAAAGTCAGCAAGCATTTTCGTTGAGGCTGCTTTCGTAGTTCTGCTCTCAAGCAAAACAATCAACAGCTGGTAAGGATCGCACTGGCTTTTTTTCTCTTCGGGTTCCTTAAGAGGCAATGAAGCGAACTCGGAGCACGTATGTTGTATATAAAACAAAGGGCGCCGAGTTTGCGCACAATAAGGGACCCAAAGTATAGGTTCCGACTTCGTATTGTTCCCTTTTGCTGCTTGGCGGAGCTGCGAACACCGCTCAAGGAACTTGCTAGCACACCCAGTGGCTTCTAGAAGCGAGGATAGAGTGGGAAAACAACATGCCTTTGCTCTGATCGGTGCCTTAGTTCACACTTATCCCCCTGATGCATAGGTGCTTCACCTATATACATTGCGCTATTCTAATAAAGGATTCAGATATTTTAAGGTTCAAAGCACTCACCTCTCCTTTCCCAGTCTCGCTATGAAAATCTTCAAAAGCGTATTTGTAGAGATGAGCCAAGTTATCTTCTGTGGCTAAAACGTTTAACTTATATATAATCCATCTTCACCCTTTCAAACTGTGTAAGGACATGTGTGCATTCACTCACACCAAGCACTGACAGTGGAATGATGGATGAACAGCACCTATAAGGAACAGTAAGTACCACACATATCTAAAAGGAAAGAACGGTTCACTGAATGAGCTTACAGCGAGAACAGCAAGCATTTTGTGTGAAGAGCATCGATTAATCCGCCCTTTTATTAGAACTGAGCTGAGCAAGTACACATTATCTTTTCCAGTTCCTCCCATTGTTTGGGCCGGTCAGATAAAGGCCCAGTAAGTAAATATTCGAGAAAATTCTAGCCGATTTTTAAAGAGCGCCAATGACATCCGCACTTTCATGAATCGATTGTCGATGAACGATCCGTAAATAGAACACGGGTTTCGCTTATAATAGAGAGTAAAAGTATTATCGAGCGACTCATCCGTTTTCAATGAAATGTGTATTTTAGTAAGGGTACTGCCCTTGATCGTTGAGGGCAACAGCCAATAATTCCGATTGAGGCGTCCTTTTATTTGTTTCCTTAATTTTTCTGCGTCATTTCTGCTTATGTCTCTCGCAGGTGTATTTGTGCTGTGAGTACGAGAAAAACCTAACAACGGCATGGATCGTGAAGAGACTTCGCGTTCACTGTTGAAGTTTGGCGCAAACTCGGTGCACCTATGTTAAAGAATATGGCACCGAGTTTGCGTCAACCTTCACCAGTGAACGCGAAGTCTCCTCACGATCCATGCCGACGTTGCACTTTCCTGTCATTTCCAGTTCTTTTTGCTCCAAAATTTAAAATGAAATCAAAGGTTTGTTTTTGGCTAGCGTGATTGGATGCACCTTTGCGAGTATCCCTTCATAATCGTCAGCTAATTACCAATAGTTCACGTGAAAATTGAAAGAAAATTTAAGCTTTCTTCTAGAGGATAAACAGTATTAGTACGAACTGGAAACCCTCAAACCAAGTGAGAACAGCACGCGATATTACGGCAAGTTTATGAAATTACATAACGAAAACACTGAATGTGGAACACAAAAAACAGCGAGTGTTTGCAGCTTTTATTTTCATTCTTAGGTAACGGAATCGCGGTCTTTTCCCTCTCTTCCTCCTTGCGTTTGCCTCACAAATTATTTGGGACCCGATTTATCGGTTTCTGTTAGCCATGTCTTCCTTTTTTTCCGCATACAGCAGTTCGACTGACCGCACGTGCTCTAGTACTTCTAGGGCATTCAACGGCATCCATATACAGGCTATAAAACGGCGAAATTCACCTGGTTCCTTCGCGTGCAGGTGCGGAGCAGAGGTTAGAAGCAGTGAGAGAGCGGAGGGCAAACGGAGGCCCAAGCGTCGCGCGCGCCGCTCGCGCCTCGAATGATGTGAATTACGACGTTTTATAGAGGGTAAGATTATGCGGGACGCAGTAAAAGGCTTTTTCGAAGTTGAAATCATTAGTAAATGCTACGACTCTTCTCTCAGTGATTTTCAATCAACAGCATTGTTTAAGGAATGGTATTGATAGTTCCACATTCTTTGCTCACAATCAGGCAATCGCGGGCGTCGGTGGCCGGTTGAGAGGAGTTAGGAGTTGTCAGGGACACGGGCTGCACGCTAACCTCCGCGGGGCGTATCACCCTTTTCGATTTGTTTCCTTTCTCCGCTGAAGTCCGCAGTCGCGGAGAAGCGGGAGTCGACTACACGAAGCCCGGCGGATCGCCCTCTCCTCTAGCTGTCTTCCACGATCTACTCATCGCCAACTTCCGTCACCATTACGGATGGCCTTACAATGCTATAGCTGTACATATATTCTTCTGTGCAATGCCTTCAACCATATCTGCAATATCTATTTTGACATAAATCTATTCTGTCTTTCGTCTTGGTGATGCAGCCGTATGAGTAGGCACTTCCACCGTGCCGCGCAGCTTACTGGTACCAGCGATTGGTTCACCCCTCGCTGTGGATGACGTTGAGATTAGAGTGGGTTCTTTTTTCACTGTGCTTCGTTCTTTCAGCTTTCATTTATAAGGCGCCTCGTTGTATTTATCTGATTTGACTAGTTTGGATTCTTTTGCACAGTTTTGATCCGCGCAATAGACTCCAGACGAAAACTCCTGTATTTTTCTGCTGTTTTGGTTTTTTTTTCGGGCTTTTTCCCAGAAGCTGTAAGAGTTAGATTTTTTGTGTTAAGAAGCTTTGGGTATGGTAGTTTTCGAGGTAGTGGGGGAATTTCGGCCAACCGTGTGATCGAAAATCTAAAACGAGCTCGTAGTGTAGAAAAATGACCGGTTCAGTCCCTGGGCCCGAATTTTTGTGGTATGGATGTGATCAAATGCAATGGGTTGCACACGTTGGTCCCTATGGAGACTATACTTAGTATCCGAAACACTCCTTTTCAGATATCCCACCGGATAACCGAGATTCGGACAATCCGATATCCGAAAATTTGAAAAAACACATTATCTGAATTGAACCATTATTCGAAGGGTCGAAATGCAAACAAAATCGGATCAAAGTCGGATAAAATTAGATAAAATTCGGGTAAATTTTCGGATAAAATCGGATAATCTTTGGAAAAAATCGAATAATTTTCTGATAAAATCGCGCTCGGCCACGCTAATTTTTCCGTGCGGCCTTCTATTTAGTACATCAACCCAAGGTTTTCCTCCTCCTTCCGAAATCGGAAGAGTCGTGGGCGAAGAGTGGGCGTGGTCCAGTGAAATGGTCAAGTGGCTAGTTATTCAGCGTAGAAGTTTTTTTGGAAAGTTTCTTTGCATACTTTTTACTTGCTAATTTTTTTAAAACCTGTTAATGGACTATAATGTGCCTCCCAAAGACGATAGAGTAATTGAAGATGTTTCCATAATTTTATTGATGTGTATATATGAAGCTTGAGGTTCGTTTGTTAACATGCTGCAACTGCAGTGAAGTACTACTGTTTGATCAATTATGAATGTTTTCAAAGTCTTGCCTTACTAGCTAGTTTATTTTTTACCGTCTCGCCTCAACTTTGTTCCGAAAATATCCGAAGTTATCCGAAATTATCCGACCGGATTTCCGTATCCGAGTCATTGGAAAAATGGCATTATCTGAACCGAACCAATATCCTTAAAATCGGCATTATCCGAATCGATCCATTATCCGAAGAAATAACTTCGGATAACAAGTATAATGGAGACCCGTGATGTGCTCCGCGCAAAGAGAGCAAAAGGGTTCTGTTGTGTCCGGTCGAGGAAGTGACCGAGGAGGAAATGAAATGGCCGAAGCGATGGCCCGAATTTCGGTCGAGGTAGGGACCGAGGAAAAAGTGAATGTGGTCAAAAACTAGCCAAGTTCCGGTCGAGGAAGCGACCGAGGTAGTGTGTGCACACGGTCGAACCAGTGGCCCGTTTCATATATGGTCCCTCCACATGAGTTTTTCCCTATGGGAGAATTCATGGCCGATTTTGTCGTTTTTTTTTGTATTAGGTTGGAATATGTTTTGTTTTTTCCCTATTGGAAGAAAAATCAAAAAAGATGGACAAGCGTTCCTGAGGCTGAGAGCCTGCTCAGTAGAGATCAGTCGTGAAAACAGCCAGCGAGGAGTCATAAATATGTTTTATTTGATCGCGTCGCGTCCAAAACTCGCCGCCTTACGACAAAGGGCACCGAGTTATTTGTCGGAGATTTTAGAGCACAATAATTGCTAAAGGTTCTAAAATTAATTGGTGAGGTTTGTCAAACAATTAGAATTTCAAGAAAGCTCGATTTTTCTGGAAACTTAGCAGTCTTTCGAAAACGATTTTATCGCACGCGACGTAAAATGGAGCGGTGCGATTCCTTCTCATACGGCCGTGGCAAGAATCTTTTTTTCTCTCTTTTCATCGGCAACCGAATAGGTCTTTTCTACAAATGTTTTGTAGTCAGAAATCCCTATCTCCCGCACTTGAGACAATACCAGAGGGTCTGTCGCCCAGTGCCTAGCGAGGCAATTATCGCTATTTGAAGTCGCCCGCCAAGTACATGCCATCATTACCTTCGCGTAAAAACAGATAAGGGCACGCCTAGAGCACCTTCGAGGGCACTCATCTCTCAGACGATAAGATACCGGTAAGGTTTATTCTTTGCTTTATCCGACAAGCCTGGTTAGGCCGTTCTCCAGACAACAAAAATTCACCATTCTCTCGCGTCGACAGGATCACAACAGTAATCTGCAACTAAATTTTCCAAATCGAAGAGCTTTCTCCTCCGCTTCGACATTTAACTTGTTTATTTGCAGCTGGTCGTGAAATGCCATTTTCTCAGCGCGCTTTTCCTCGTAGCGCGAGTCTTTGTGAAGACGGACACAGCTGCCTATAACCGATCTATCCATGTCTTTTTTCCGATGGTTGAAAGGCCTTTATTTGTCCCCTCTGTGTATTGAGAGCATGAGATAGCGGTGATTCACAAACAGTACGGTACTCGCCGGAAATTTGTAAAGTCGAAAACAGATAATACTAAATTCGGGGGACGATTCTGAAAATTTGCGTTCGATAGCTAAAAGGGAGGAAATTAGTAATTCAAAAGGAATCTCCAAGTTCTCCTTTCTTCGAACCTCGGCATTGTATATTATTATGTTGGAATTCCTATGCCGGACGAGGTTGGTAGATGGAATGTTTTATTTCGGGCCTGACGTTTCGACTGACGTCTTCGTCAGAGGCCTAAAAGTGTGGTTCGAGCATTATTTTATTCATGATTTACCCTATCAAGCGCCTCCTCCATGCCAGCAGTTCTGACGCGCTGCGACGTGCGGCACAGAGGCGTTAAACAGGATCAGGCCAACCCACCGCGTCACTCCACCTTTGAGCGGTGCTACGCCACTACCGTTGCAAGATGACCAGTATACGCGAATGAAAGCTACTGTGAGTAAGATGGTGACTATAACTCACAGTGCTGAGCAAAAGGCAAAAGCTCACTCGTGATTGCGGGGCGCTCGAATCTGCTATTCATCAGTGGGTCTTTAGCTTGAATCCACAAGCCCTCCAACGACTTTCGCTGATATTTCGCATCTGCAAGTAAGAATCCTACAAGATACATCGTATTCAGCACCATTATGCTCCTCCACCTTATGTTTTCCTAGCGGTGTTCTTAAATCATTGCGCCGTTTGCCTGCCAGTTGTTCCTTCAAACGTACCGCTAGCGGTCTTCCAGTCTCTCCTATATACGTTGCGTTGCATGTCCGACATTTTATCTCGTATATCACACCAACCTGACAGCAGTCGCCAACTTTCCCATAGGGACAAATCATACAGCGTTCCGATGTGCATACTCTGTCATACATTCTGTTCCTCACCAACTGACGCTTAATGTTACTCATCGGGATGTTGACTAAAACAACATCCTCGTCAAGTTGGGCGCGGACAATGCATTGTCGGATAGCATGAGATACTGTATCAGAGAATAGCCCACGAAATGTCATCTACGTCGGCGGAGACTTTCAAAATACGACCTATTATTAGTTGCGTCGGGAGTCCAACCGACCGTATATCGTGGTTCTTCAACTTAATCGTAAACCAGTTGTTAGCCTTTATCCCTTCCCACCTGCCCAACACCAACAAATACCTTGATACATTGCGTAGCTCAGACATCGATGGAACCTGCGTTATGGAGTCTTTCGACGTATCATCCTTATATACCAATGTCCAGAACGATGAAGCACTACAGGCCTTATCCGAACTGCTAGATAGGCACGGCAGCAACGTTGACACCTTTGGACTTGGTAAATCATTCATCATGACTATTATCAAGGAATGCCTTAAATGTAATATTTTCAAGTGGGCTGGTACATATTTCTCTCAGATAAGAGGGCTCGCCATGGACCAAAGACTCGCCCCAGTGCTAGCAGTCTGCTTCATGAGCAGAATAGAAGCACCGATACTGGAACGCCATCCATTAGTCTACTGCAGATACATCGACGATTGTTTTATCATAACGTCAACGCAGGCTGAAATGGATGAGTGTTTTCGGATAATGAACACTCAGTCACAAAACATCAGGCTACCACGATAGACACCTCGCGAAGGTTGGCTACCTTATCTGAACACTCAAGTGAGGATATGTAATGGCACATTCAGTGTCAAATGGTACCGGAAGCCCAGTTCGAAAAATATACTGATTAATGCCACCTCCTCTCATCCAAAAGCCATGAAATGTGCTGTCGTCAGGAATATGTTTCAAACAGCTACGGGAGTGTGCACAGGTGAAGCGGAGCGGCAGGAATCTCGAGTAATGGCTACAAATATAGCATTGACGAATGGGTATATGACACCGCAGTATCAACGAAGGCCTCGCAATGAACGATCGATCAGTCAACATCAAGGCAAAATACCGCTATGCATTCCGTTTTTCTCTGATACAGTATCTCATGCTATCCGACAATGCATTGTCCGCGCCCAACTTGACGAGGATGTTGTTTTAGTCAACATCCCGATGAGTAACATTAAGCGTCAGTTGGTGAGGAACAGAATGTATGACAGAGTATGCACATCGGAAGGCTGTATGATTTGTCCCTATGGGAAAGTTGGCGACTGCTGTCAGGTTGGTGTGATATACGAGATAAAATGTCGGACATGCAACGCAACGTATATAGGAGAGACTGGAAGACCGCTAGCGGTACGTTTGAAGGAACAACTGGCAGGCAAACGGCGCAATGATTTAAGAACACCGCTAGGAAAACATAAGGTGGAGGAGCATAATGGTGCTGAATACGATGTATCTTGTAGGATTCTTACTTGCGAATGCGAAATATCAGCGAGAAAGTCGTTGGAGGCCTTGTGGATTCAAGCCAAAGACCCACTGGATGAATAGCAGATTCGAGCGCCCCGCAATCACGAGTGAGCTTTGCCTTTTTGCTCAGCACTGTGAGTTATAGTCACCATCTTACTCACAGTAGCTTTCATTCGCGTATACTGGTCATCTTGCAACGGTAGTGGCGTAGCATCGCTCAAAGGTGGAGTGACGCGGTGGGTTGGCCTGATCCTGTTTAACACCTCTGTGCCGCACGTCGCAGCGCGTCAGAACTGCTGGCATGGAGGAGGCGCTTGATAGGGTAAATCATGAATAAAATGATGCTCGAACCACACTTTTAGGCCTCTGAAGAAAACGTCAGTCGAAACGTCAGGCCCGAAATAAAACATTCCATCTACCAACCTCGTCCGGCATAGGAATTCCAACATAATAATTCAAAAGGCCTAAATTAGAAACAACTAAAACCTTAAGTTCTCGGAAAAATTTTTTTCATTTATAATTTCCTTGTTACTGCAACCTGAGGCTGAGCTCGTTGTCATTCTTCCGGTTTTCGTTATTTTCGCTGCTCCGCTGGCATTCGTGGCATTCAACAAAAACAACCACACTTGTGGCATTTAAATCCTCTTGGCCGCTCAGCATAAACAGACAGCGATCGGCACCATCGATTACAAAATCTCTCAGAAACTTATCTTTGTAACAATATCCGTGAAAGACTCACATCGTGGCATTATCGCAAAGTTCATCGAGGATAGCTTTTCGCCTCGGCTAAGTTACCCTATTCCTCTCGCGCTCATGGCCTGCCCAGCCTCCAATGGACGGCTTCCGGTATCGGACACACCCCTCGTCACGCCTTCATCAGACCGATACTTAAACCGGGGTGCGCATACAGTACCATCTTCGCGTCTACTATTCCTGGCTATATGGGTCCTCCGGTAACGAGGTCCCGTGCTAATTCTGTCGAATCCCGGGATGCTGCTCCTTCTCCCAGATTCCAGTGTGAGACTACAGCCACTTTCGAGCTGGCTACTTCGCTGTCTCACATCCCAGATGTAAGGACTGAAGACTCTTATATTGTTTAATTGCGTAATCATATCTTTGTTGTTGTAAGCCACAGTGATGCTGCGGCCACTTGTTACTTGGTCTCTCTCCCGTATAAAAGGTAGAGCGAAGCCGCCTCCGGGGGCGGCTGATAAGATCGAGCAAGAGCTGGTGGCTGCCGCATCCCACGGCTATAAAGATGTGAGTTATTTCTTTCGTATGTCGCCCTTCTATAGCTTTGTGAGCATGAATATTATTTTATAAAGCTTTAAAGATGAATATCGCAGTTCCATCAAAGTAGTAATAGACGTGTTTGTCCAAGAAACTCAAGAGTGAAGAACCTAGGGTTAATTCGAGAGTGTTAAACAAACGTATGTTCTCAGAGCATAAATGAGTTTGAACAATGAAAGGTTTAATATGATGAAATCGTGTTTGATTATATCAGTCAAGGGACCACTGATATGACACAGACGAAGCTACAGTCCGTGACAAACATGCTCGGACCCTCAGAGATGCCGCCGTGCACGCCATCTTGGAGGTATTAAGCGATGCTCAGAATTCGACGGCGGAGCTCACGGAGAGGATAAATGAAGGTAATTCTAGCCTTCTTGCTGATCTTAACCAGTCGTTCGCGGCTGTAGGGGGAACGTATGAAAAATCCACACCTTATTGCTTCCCTTAGCCCGGATATGCCGTCACCAAAACTAGTTTCGTTCACCGGCTCGGGCGATAACTCGACCCAGTTTTCGCTCTGGCTCCTGAAATTGGAGGACATCATGAGAGTGAGATCCACAACCTGGTCGTCTTCCCAACCGACCAACTTTTTAGTGGATCATTTAAAGGGGGTAGCCTACGAAAAAGTAGAAGAGTTATCGGCGGACAAATGCGAGTCTTACGCTGATATCGTGGACCACTTAAAGAAGTGTTTCCAAGGTCCTCAGTATCGGTATATGGCGAGACAGTCACTTGCCTCTTACCACCAAGAGACGGGTGAATCGTCGACGACGTTCCGTGGCGCTACGACAGGACAAGACGCTTCAAGCCAGAAGGAGCGCGTGCTCAAGGAGTTCATGGCCAGCCTGCGCCCTGATATAAGGTATAATGTCGAACTGGTCAGCCCGGCAACTTTCGAGCAAGCGGTGTCCAAGGCTCAAATGGTAGAACAGCTTCTAGCGGAAGCCACTGCAGAGCGGCTCATTGCTCCGTCTCTAGCTCCCGGGCTATCGAAGTGAAAGCGGCTGGTCCGGCTCCGGCTCACCGGCAAAGGCCGCGTTCTCAAAACTTAGCTCCGTCTCACAGGTTTCGCTCAAATCGCCGATTTCAGCCAACAGGAGGCGGTCAACCATCCCGAACGGTGCGACGACAAGGAATATCGACGCAGTGCTATATCTGCAAAGGCTATGGCTCGGCAGTGCTTAACCCCAGTGGAGCAAAGAAGAGAGCAAGGTAAGCCTAACTTTCGTCAATGCCCCCGCTCTTTTGATAATTTCCGTCAAGTAACATCTCCTTCTCCTTCTCGTTTCGTTCCTCGACGCGAGGATTCTCTGGAGAAGTTTTGGAAGCACGTGAACAGATTCGGGATCTTTCTCTTACACTAAGGGATAGTCAATCAGCTCTAAACAGATCAACCGCTAGAGTAAGCGCATTAGTTCAAAAAAATGAATATCTCGCAAATTCTACTTTTGGCCGGTCGGCTACTGCAGCTAGATCATCCCCAGGCTTTGCTAATGTCAGAAACTTACTTCACATTTGCATGCTACTTTCTTGCCATTTGACCAGCGCTCTATCTCCTTCGGCCTGGCTTTGTCCACCAGACGATCCTGACGTAATCGCGAAAATTTCTCTTTCATACAACTGTTCTATTATTATTCTTTGTGTTAATTCGCTTCCGCAACTTATGACTGTTCATGTCTATCCTAATTCCCAACGCTATGAAACTTTCGCTTCCCTTTGCAAAATTATTTCGCATATCGCCACCTTCTCTGTGAACTTTTTCGGAGCCCGCTATGAAAACCGAACTGAAAACTATCTAGTTGATTTTCTCGAGACTTGCAAATTAATGGCTCAGCACCACAAGTGCGACTTTGGTATTTTGACATCATTCGGTTCCTTCTGGTTTACACCCAATGTCGCTTCGTTTGATTGGCCTTCGGCCCCTTTTGAATGTTGTACTGAGCACGCGATATCGGTTACCAACTGCGTGCTGATTAGCTCAGTTATCCATATGCGCCATGGGCCTAGTTCTCCAGATTCCCCGGTAGGCAACCTGCAGCACTGTCCCTACGAAACAGGCAGTTGTACATTTTAAGATTGGTCGGCCCTAATATGGACTCCAAACAAGGAGGAATCCTGTGGTTTTGTTGCGATCGCCAAAATACGCGAACACCTGATGGGCGACGTTTGGATAAGCGACTCTAAAGAATTTGCGCTTCCCTGGCGCGATAGTAGCGAACGCATCCGCGACTGCGGCACCCAGTTAATTTTGACTGACCAAGGGTGCGCCATCATGTCCCTCACTAGAATTCCGCTAGCACTAACGTTGTGGGGATAGTGACATTCAACCAACTGGCCGCTCAACTCCTTGCCGTAGAAGGGAGCGTTGAGCCTGCAGTGTCTGCTTTGTTTCAGCACGCACTCTCCGCCCTATGTGATCGCACGAATCTACTAGCGTTTGAGCTCCATGCATTCCGGGAAGCCAATCCCACCCTGACGCTAGGAAATCTTCTTGGCCGCTGCCGCGATTTAGCAGTATCGTTTCTCGGGAACGACATTGTCCAAGTCCACCGCTGCATGCCCGTTCCGGCTCGTAGCGTACACCTTGTAGCTTTCAATGACACCGTTCACTCGCAACCAGGGCCCGTAGTAGACCCCCCGTACGCTGAGGTGAGCTCACAGCACGCGATCAACTTATGCAGAGAGACAGGGCCGCATTCATCACACCGTCGCATGGTTTGCGATGGCAGGTCTCTCTGCGGGCGGAAATGGTGGCCACCCGGCTGGTTCGACGCACTTGGAGTGCGATGAGGGTCACCTCCGCGCTTGCGCGCAGCTGCTGGAGCAAGGAGAAAGGCGTGGGTTGCGCGAAGACGCAGCGCGGGTGTCATTTGAGAGTCGTAAGTTGCCCCTTTGCAACTTACGGGGCTCGAATGACGGTCGTCGCAGTCCGCAATTTGGCGTTCTACATCCACGCACAGTACGCCAAAATCATCCCCGAAATCGACTCTCTCAGAAATTTCTCGCCGTCTCCCCATTAGGAGATTGAACCTGCGTCATGCCATTTGTTAGCTCCCGATCATCCCACTGCGCCAGTGATCTCGTTGTTTGATCAGTTCTACACTCCTTAGTGAAGTGCTCGCATCGCAATTCATTCGCAAAAACTCTCACTCTCCGTGGGGACCGAACCTTATTCGTGCTCGTCACAATCTTCACCGATAACCACTAGGCCACAACCCAATGGTCCATTCCTTCCAAGTTCTTCCTAATCCGCCACTGACCTTTCTCACTGAAAAGGCCACCTCTTGCATGCCATTGATTGCTCATCATACTGTCGGCCGACTGCTCAGGAGCGCCGAGGCACCTCAGCGCGCGGTTGTCATATCATCTCAGCGCAGAGGGGGGGGGGTTTACTACGGGCCCAGCAGTAGAACTTTTTCCCCAAAAGATCTAAGTTCTCTGCATTCATAGACCCCACAACTCTAGTGGTCTCTCGCCAAGCCATGGTAGTTCAGTGTCTCGCTGCGCATAATTTTGTATTTTCGCTTACTGGGGGATACATACAAATCAATGCGTTGACCGGCAAAACACATCACCTTCCATCGCTTTCCGTCCAAAACGGAGGAATTTCTAATAGCATCAACGCTTCGGCCCTCGCGTTGCCATGAACCATTTTTCATAATTTGGTGATCACCAACCTAAGTGAGTTGGTTGACGATCATCAATGGCAAGAATTGTGGACAACCCTGAATCCGGACCGGATCCTTCATTCTGGCTCTTGCAGCGCATCTTCTGTTTTCTATGCGGAATTCTCTCGCGCTTCCCTCCTGAATTCCGCTTGGACTTTTATTTTTGCTTCATGGACGTGGTTCGACGTTTGGGTGAGCTCGTGCTGCTTAGCATGTTCGTTCCGTTTACTACGTTCCATTTTCATTTTGTACTGTAACTTGTATTATCCTGGGCTGCTGCCCCGCCTCAGAAAATCATTTCCACCGGTACAGAGACCTCCGGACTCTAGCTTACCCAGCGCTCCCCCGACCCTACCTGTCACGCTCCCCTTGTACCGACCACTGTCAACCGCGATAGAGTTAGCTCACGTCGAGATAGACGCTTCCATCTCTTGGCCGCCTCGCGCAACTATGGGTCCTGTCAATGTTCTGGCGTTGCACAACAGCGACGCGTTTTTCGTCACTGAAATCCCCATTAAAGACAACGATATCAATGTCCTAGCACTTGTTGACACCGGAGCGTCGACAACTATTACGTCAGCGTCCACAGCTGTTCTGTTAGACGTTCATAATATCTCCAATAGCGAACTTTAAAGCGCCACAGGAATGTCAGGTATACCAATTCGCTTACTTGGCTGTCCTAGCCTGCGTTTCCAAATAGGGACGCTAGATTTCAAGCAACCCGTCTAGTTCACTGGAGCAGCCTGTGCTCCCGGCGATGTTGACTCATATAATATCATTTCGGGAAACGATTTGTTAAGCAAACTTCCCCCTTGGTTAACTAATTACGCTGATCCCACCTTTGCTTTTGCTCAGGGACAGGTGAAAACCCTCTGCGTAGCACCAGATAATGAACACTCAAACGCAACAGCTCCAATCCCAGTGCGCGTGGCCGAAACTACGCTACTCTCCCCTTCCTCCGAGACGCTGGTCCGCTGCCGAACCGAGACATCGGTCGGTTGCCCTTTGATGTTGACATCACAAAGTGACCTCTCAACGATCAGAGGTACTGTACAAGAGTCAGCAAATCTCATCAGCTGAGAACCTACATGAAACTTCTGACGACTTACTGTGCTCATCACCCCCAAGCGCACGCCGCCTCCTCTTGTCAGTGATGCGCTTCCCTTCGCCAAAAGTACCTTTCATGTTCCTAGACGTCGATGGCGCTTCGTCAAAGGCAATTAGTAAATCTCACTACAATGAGACGGAGGCTGATGTTTGCATCAGCCTGTTGGGGCGCTTAATTGCTGGCGAAGTACCCACAAGCTCCATTTGCGTAATATCTTTCTATAGGGAGCAGTCACTACGCTTGCAAAGTCGCTTAGATACGCTCGGCATAGAACTCGCGACAGTGTAGTCAGTCCAGGGCAGAGAGAAAGACGTGGTTGTTCTGTTAACAATCAAAACGCATTCCGTTTCAGATGCAATGGAATTCCTGGACGACTACCGTAGGATGAACGTGGCCGTGACACGTTGCGAAATGATCAGTTCATCCTCCTGCTGCTTCCCTCGCCCACCATGCTTTCCTAGCTCAATCTTTGAGGGACCATAACTCCGTTCCTAGTAGGTCTTGTACGATTACGAAAACATCATCGGAATCAGCATGGGACCGTCTTCAAGATAGGCAGTAGAGCAGAAAAACCATTCTTATCGTGAAGATTTATTTATTTTATTTATTTATTTAATACGCTACATAAGGTAGACATGGAAAATAGGGCAGAATATACATAGACGAAAGGCAAAATGAAACATTACCACGCAAGAAAAATACTCGAAACTTTGCGTTTAAAAGATGGAAAAGAACGGGGCACATTCAAAAAGTTCAATTTCAAAGAGGCGAAAGCAGAGCCAGCTCTGCATGTGAAACTGTTCAATCGGAGGTTGGTTCTGGGAATCCCAAAAGAAATTTTCTCTGAATTTCCACGTGTCCTAGAGGCGTTGAATTTATAGAACTTCGATTTGTCAATTCTCAATATCCCACTTAAGATTTTAAAGATCATACACACGTCGTTTCGCTTACGACGAGACTCGAGCGAGTGTAACGTCAGTTCTTGATTCCTCCTTGAGGGACCAGGAACCCTAGCATAGGAGAATCCATTGAGTCTCAAGAAAACTTTACGAGTAAAATTTTCTTGTACTCTTTCCAACAGTTGGATGTCTCTCTTTTTGTACGGGCAAAATACTGAAGTTCCCGATTCTACTATTGGCCTAACGTACACCTGATACGCACGCGCTAAGACGCTTTTGTCACAAGTTGACAAGGCTTTGAAAATATGAAATGTGCGTACTGAGGCTTTACTACAGATTGCATGATAATGAGTTGAGAAATCAAGCTCATTGTCGTACTGAAAGCCTAAATCCTTAACATTGGAAGCAGTTGTTAACGAGTGGCCATCAAGCTCGTAAGTGACCGTAATACTGGAGTCTCCCATTCTCATGTGAACCGTTTTTTCAGGAGCGAGTGGTAAATCCCAAACTTTAGACCAGTTCAGTATCCTTTCAAGAGCGGCCTGAACATTTTCGACATCACCGACCGACTCTATCTTGTTATATATCTTAACATGGTCGGCAAATTATTCGCAAATCACTCCAGTCTCTTCCAAAAACAGGGGAAGCTCAGCTGTGTAGATCGCTAACAAAATGGGTGATAAAACACCACTCTGTGGCACCCCGCTTCTAACCGATCTACTCGATGAAAAATTGGAACCCACTTTCACCTGGAAACTACGGTCGCGAAGATAGTTTTTTATCCACTTGCACACTAATGGATGAAATTTTAATTTCTCAAGTTTCAAAATGAGTTTGTAGTGGTCTACCCTGTCGAAAGCCTTCGAAAAATCCAAATAAATTACATCGCATGCCTTTCTCGACTCCAGGTACTCACTCCAATCATTAATACACTCCAGCAGATTGGTTTCAACCGACCTCCCTGCCTCAAACCCATGTTGATTCTCGGGAATAATTGAATTTTTTTCCACGTGGTCCACTGTATGTTTTTTGAGGATCTTTTCAAAAGTTCTGCAAAAGATCGACGTGATGCTTACTGGTCTATAGTTATCCACCTCTTGTGACGGTTCTTTTTCCAACAAAGGAGTCACAAATGATTGCTTCCATCTTTGTGGCACTTCCGAATACCAAAGTGACTGGTTGAAAAGATAAGCAAGAGGTCCAGAAATCACATGGGCAATGTTTCTCACAAAAAGCGTCGGTATAAAGTCCGGCGTAACAGACAAGGAGTTTGGAAACTTTCTGAGAATGTTAAAAATCTCATCGCTTTCAAAAAATGGGAAACTACTCATTGGGTACTCGATTACAGGGCAGAAAAGAGGGGATACGTCACTGAACCCCCTGTAGACCTCGCAAAACTTGTCAGCCAGCAAATTAGCCTTATCTGTCTCCATGATAACGAAGTGGTCATCTTTCTTTAAACAAGGAATTTTATTCGATTTTCCAAGTTTTTTATTCAAAAATTTGTAGAAACCCTGCTGATTACTACTATTGATGGCATTATTCTCCAAATTCCGATTGTATTCAGAGATATTCGTCGTTCGAAAAGCAATGAACAGCTACGAAATTTGTCCCAGTCCAAGCGAGATTGAGTGCTGGATGCCAATCCGAACAGGGAACTTCTATGGTTCGACATGTTTTAGAGATAGGGAGGAAGTACTGAACGAGTCGCTCATATACGCTTAAATGGTACAAAGAGATCCAAGGCATTCCTCAAAATTAAAAAAAAAAACAACTCGTACTTCCCATGAAAGAAGGGCGCTCTCTCAAGAGAACCCCCAGTTGATAAAAGAAAGGTAAATACAAAGATCTTCATATTTACATCGAGTGAAATCACGTACGAGCGTAACCAGATGATCCACATATGGACAATTAACAACAAAACTGACGCTGTTATGATCGCTGGTTCCCACGGGAGGACCAACAGTTACATTTCCCACGAGTGCATCATCATTAGAAAGGACCAGATCAAGGCAGTTCACACCTCTAGTAGGCTCCCTTACTAGTTGGTTAAAATCATGAGTAGTAATCGTGTTCACGAACGTAGAGGACCAGGGTGGCAAAGATTTTCTGAGATCATTCCAGTCTATTTCCGGATAGTTAAAATCACCAACTATTGCTGATGGGTACTCGCAGCAAACAATATCACTGATAGTTTTCGACAGAACTTCACTTCAGAAAGCCGGACAAGACGGAGCTCTGTACACAGCCACCATTCTTACTCTGTGATTTTCAAAGATAATATCGAAGCCCAAAATTTCAAACGCCTCTGGAACTGATTCGGAAATAACCTCCACAAGACAAAATTCGCTCCTCAAAAGGCAGATATTTCCACCCCCTTGTTTTCTCTTTCTATCACAACGCAAAATTTGATACTCGTTAGACAAAATACACAGTAACGACGACAGAGAGTGATCGGATTTGAGCCACGTTTCAGAGAAGACATATAAATCGAAATTAATACCTAATACAAAACTTATATAGTTCGCGTTTTTCGGGATTGAACGAACATTGGCATAGAAACAAGTAATGACTCCCTGTGGTGGCTCAACATCCGATCCCACTAGTTTAAAGACAACTGACTGTGCGACTGCAAGGATCCCCCCGAAGGATGGGCGCTGGAGTTAGGATTGACCGGCCCCCCACCACCCCAAGCGGAGTGTGAAGGTCCAGCTCTCCCACACAGGTCCGAACCCTGAGAAGCCTGGTGACCCTCCCTACTTCGTTTTCTCTCCGAAAATGGAAGAGACTCTCGAATGGAGACACCCCGCTCAGCCTTAACATTGCCTTTAAAGCAGTCGTGAAGCCCAGCGAACGTTCTCGGCACTTTGGCAATTAGCGTTTGATGACTCGTGGTGAGTCATTTTACCTTCATTTCGAACCCCGTGTTCCTCTTCTTCTTCTTCTTCTTCTTCTTCTTCTTCTTCTTTGCAGCCACATAGAGGGTTTTGTCATAGGCGGAGGAACTGGGCGACCAGTAGTGGATCTGTCCATAGGTCCATTGGTGTCAGCGTGGTAGGTCTCTCCGGACAGTTGAATATATGTGCGGTATCATGGCCGACGATACCGCAGTCCGGGCACACATCAGATTTGCTGCTGTCAATCTTGCTGACATAAGACATTAGCATTGTAGAGTGACCACAGCGTAATGATGCGAGCGTGCATCTCGCCCTTCTTCCGAGTTGAGACTCTGAGGTGCAGACGGGGGGCGGTATATCTCCTAGTACAGGATTTATGGCCACCTTCACAAGATGACACCGTACGAACTTGGTGTGCTCCTCGCGCAAAAGACGGAGTCGTTCTTGCTGTGAGTCGTGCCATCTTTGCAAATTGACTTTGTTTGGAGCATCGGCGAATGGCTTCCTTATACTTCTCTCTCACGGGGTTTAGTACTCTCCACGACGGGTGATTTGGTTGTTTTATAATGTTAATGCGGAATCGCTGGGCCTGGATCTGACAGTGCTCCTTCACTGGTAATAGACGGGTCTCAGCATGCAGGTGCTCGATTGGGGAACTCCTTGCACATCCGGTGGCGATACGGAGAGCAGCATTTTGTACTCGCTGCATCTTTGTCCAGGAGGATTCTGAGACGAGATGCTGCCAAACCGGTACGGCGTACTCCAGGGCGGGCTGCAGAATTGCCTTATACGTTGTGAGTATAGTCTCCTTGCTGCTACCCCACGAAGTGCCGCCCAGGGCCCTGAGAACGTTGAGCTTAGCTTTAACGACTGCCTGCTTCTGCTCGGTATTCTTATGAAACTTGAGTGACGGATCGAGCACAAGACCGAGCAGCTTTGGAAAGCGAGCAGCAGGCAAACGGTCTCCATCCCACACGACATCCGGATGAGCGCTGTGCTCGGATGGGTCCGTCGTGAGAACGGACACTGACGACTTGGCTGCAGAGATACTTAGCATCTTGCGGTCGAAAAAGCTCTTCAGTGTGATCAGGTACTCGTTGATCTTATTGGCGGCCACCTGTAAGTCCCGATCTCGACACATGATTGTTATGTCATCGGCATACGCGACTACCTTGATGTCCTGTGGAGGCTCAGGCATATCTTCGAGGTACAGATTGAAGAGGGCTGGCGATAGAACTCCGCCCTGAGCGACTCCAGCTGCCATAGGAATACTGTTGGAGACATGGTTCTGAAACATGACTCTTGCCCACCGACCTTTAATAAAGGCCGATATCCAGCGCTTCTGCCAAGATGGTATTGACGACTCCAGAATGTTGCTTGACAGGACTCCAAGGTTAACCGTATCAAATGCCTTGGTGAGATCCAGCGCAACAGCTACAGTTCTCAATGGCTTGTTAAAGTTGAACCCGTCGATAGCATAGCTGGTAATTTCTAGCAACGCCGTAGTTGTGGAATGTAGCCTCCTGAACCCATGTTGAAACAACTGCTTCTCGTTGTGCTCGCTAGATCCTTGACAATGAGCTTTTCAGCCACCTTGGCGAAAGGTGACATCAAGCTAATGGGACGATATCCCTTTACTGATGACTGAGGTTTGCCAGGCTTGGGCAACGGGATGACGTTGGCTGTCTTCCAGTTTTGCGGAATAGTGCAAGAGCTAAACGAAGTGTTAATCATATCAACGATGAGCGGAAGGATCTCAGTCGGGAGTTTCTTCAGTACAGCAGGACAAATGCCGTCCGGACCGACAGCTTTGGAGTTCCGCATGTCCTTTATAATCTTCTCTACTTGCGCCACAGTGAACGCATCGGCCGTGCTCATGAGCGGGAGGCGGCACAGCTCTCTTACTGTCACTCTATTTTGCGGACCTCGCCTTGTACTCGTGACAAAGAAACTTTTACTGAGAGAGTAGGCGGCTGCCGAGATGTCGTACGTTCACGCCGTGGCAGTGTGGAGGAAAGAAGATCACCTCTATGCAAACCGACGTCACCCCCTCCGCGAAGAGGGTTTTCGTCATGGGAGAGGTGCTGGCCGGCCGCAGCTCTCCTTCGGATTCTCCTGCAAAGGGCCGGCGTGGAGAGGAATCCTGGACCCGCTCAGAAGTACCTATGCGCCACGTGCGGCAAGGATGTTACCAGGAGACATACCAGCGTCCAGTGCTTCGGATGCCAAAGGTGGGTGCATCTCTCCTGTTCGGGTCTCAGTTCTGTGAGGCATTATAACTCTGCTTTTCGCAGTGTTTTTATGCTCTTCACCTACCAACTCTGATTCCTCTTCCTCAAATCGCCCCCTTTCCGTTGTACATATCAATCTCAACGGCCTTCGTACTAAACTTTCTGAGCTCTCTCTCTTCGCACGTACTTACCATCCAGACGTGATCATGGTTCAAGAAACCAAGCTCTCTCCATCCCCTACCTATCCTCATCCCTAATATCCTGGGCTACACTGCCTTCCATGCTCCAAGGTCAGCTCTTGGCGGAGGAGTTTCAACCTTTGTTTTATCCTCTCTCCTCCCACCTCATACCAAACACCCCACGGATGGTACTCTCGAGTACCTTCCAATCCATCTCCCTCTTAAAACACCCCTTTCTCTTTTCAACATATATATTCCCCTACCACCTCATGCCCTCCTCCTACAATCCCATTCCTCTTCTCAAACAACTCAACGATTATTCCCTCTCATCATCAGTTGTTTTCGCGGGCGACTTTAATGCCCACACCTTCTGCTCGTCCCTTGGTTCTGATGCTAGAGGAGAAGAAGTCGACGAATGGGGTGAGGAGTGCGACCTGGTCATCTTAAACGACGATCAGCCTACCCGGCTCCCTGCCAACGGCCGATCTTCTAGCCCAGACATAACTCTTATCTCTGTCCAACCTTTCCAACGCTTGCTCATGGTCTACCTCAACAACATTGTCTAGTGATCATCTTCCCGTCTTTGTGCACATCGATCTCTCGAATTCTCTTGCTCCTTATTCTGGTGTTCGTCAACGTTCTTATCTCAATTTAGGCCAAGCAGATTGGTGCCTGTTCAGTGAGGTTGCGCTACGCCTAGCGGCTGATTACCCGTGGAATGGCAGTGTGCATACCAGAAGGAGCATCACTTATCTGATGCAATCTGCAGGGCCGTGAAGGCGGCTATCCCTGTTGGCCGAGTTAAGACGTTCTATCCAAACGTCACCAGAGAAATTCTTCAGAAAATGTTCCTCGTGTTCCTCAGAAAGTCCGGGTCGGACTTTGCGAAAAGGGGGAGGTGTAAAGGACACGGGCTGCGCGGTAGCCTCCGCGGGGCGTATCACCTTTTTCGATTTGTTTCCTTTCTCCGCTGAACTCCACAGTTTCAGGGCGGAGCCTCATCGCGGAGAAGCGGCAGTCGACTACTCGAAGCCTGGCGGATCGCTCTCTCCTCCAGCTGTCTTCCACGATCTACTCATCACCAACTTCCGTCGCCTTACAATGCTATAGCTGTACATATATTCTTGTGTGCAATGTCTTCAACCGTATCTGTAATATCTATTTTTTACGTAAATCTATTCTGTCTTCCGTCTTGGTGATGCAGCCGTATGAGTAGGCACTTCCTCCGTGCCGCGCAGCATACTGAGTTGAACAGGTATAGTTCGGGTAACCAGAAAAGAGATAGCTGCGAACACCTCAGCAGACTGCGCTGCATCGTGTGCGCCCACGAGAAATGTGGTGATCGATCGGGGCACGCGACAGGCGCGCGGCCTGTTGAGTGGTCCGCAGCTGTTCCTTTTCGCAGATACACACACCATAGCGTGCTTCCGCTCGAAACGAAAAAAGGGGCGGGCAAGGTTTGAAAATTCCCCCATTCATGCCGAAAGCTCCGCGTATCAACCTCCCACCGACCCTACAATGCCACGTCACAGTTTACCAGTTCACATCGAGATCTTTGCCCAATCACCTCCTACCGACCACTCTGTGTGACGTCAACTCACCTGTTTACACCGAAAGCTCTACTCAGTCATTTCCCACCGCCCACCATCTACCATTCCTGCAGTCGCGGGCGTCGGTGGCAGGTTGAGAGGCAGGATTGACGATTCAACCTGCCACCGACGCTCGCCGGAGCGTAGATCCCCCGAGAAATGCCAACGGCGACAAGAACAAATACCTCACACTTCAGTGCAGCGTATACATTGTGGGCTGCGATTTCCGCGCTCTACACAGAGTATTAGAGAAAAACACTACGGACATCGCAGCAAGTTGCCACGTAATCTCCGCCAGAAATGAGACATTACCACGAAAACTCCGGCAGCTATGAACCATACCGAAACCTCAGTCGATCAGCCAGATCGAATCTATTTGATCGGGAAAGAGGCGTTCCAACCTGCCACCGACCCCCGCGACAGCCTGAGTGACAAACGCACACCAGTTTGTTGTCGTCACGACGATGCTTTTCAACCAGTTGCCAAGAGCACATCCAAAAATTTTCTATAGTACGACATCTCTCTTCTCTTTCAAGACCGGTACGGTGACATTAGTTTGCCAAAACTCTTGTGTTTGCCTTCGGTGATCATCCGGTTGCAGAAAAGGAGAGCTGTCCAGATCTGCAACTCCCCAATTGTTTCCAGTACTTAGCCGGTAGATCATTCAGGCTAGTAGCCTGACGCACAGGTCCATTTACGCACGGCACAGACTGTGACTCTATGGGTGGGTGCGGAAACATCCCTTTAGAAATGGCTTCCATGTTCATTCGTCATCTCTTCAAGACATCAGTTGTGCGCAGGAGTTTGCTACCGTTTCCTGAACTGATTGCTAGAAAGGAATTGCCTTACCTCTGTCAAGACACTCCTATGATTACATAGGTGGACGGGCAACGTGGTGCGCTCTAAAGAACTATATTGGACATTCTCCATGATCGATTCGGAGTCGCGTGGAATCAAAAGGCTATACAGAGCGACCGAAAATTATTGTTGCTTCATTCTTGCTTGATTTTCTTCGGTGAGCTGTTCACTCTTTCCATTCCTTCCCGAGGCTATCGATTGATTAGACTCTTTTGTTCTCTCAAAAGTAAGAAAAACTTATTCCCAGAAGTCGAAACGAGGCTATACTTGAATGTTTCATGGATGCCGCCTTTCTTAATTCACGTCGAAGAGAGATTCATAAAAGTTGGGAAATCTCGTGTATCCAGTCCGTGCTGGTTTTTGTAAAGTTTTGAAAAAAAATTTCTAACAGCAGTGTTTCTTTTTCAGGTTCGCTAGACCCATCCCGCGATATGTATCGTCAGTGTCCTTCAAGGAGAAAAGGAGTCTGCAGAGTTGTAGAGACCGGCGAGTGGTCGCCGAGCGTCAGCCTGGACGCGGCGACAAAAATGTTCCAAATATTATCGTCGCGGCGTCGGTTGTTGCTCGCTGGCAGTGACGTAGGGCCGTCGCCGCGTCAGTACACTCTGCGGTGCCCCCTGGTCGCCCTTCAGGCCGCGTCGGTCGCCCTAGTCACCGAATGTAATCCATATTGCATCACACAAAGCTGTTCGTCGCTGCGAGCAACGCCGCGACTTCAACTCTGCGGACCCCTAAAGCCACTCTCAGCGTTCGGGCGCGAAATCATTCAATCAATAGCCATCCTCGCTTCATTTTCCCGAGCGCAATTTCTTCCGCCAAGCAGCGTCGCGGCTTCCTCCCTCCATCCGGTAATTGACGATATCGAAACAGTATCCGCCGGAACGGCACGACAATAGATCCATGACCGCTGCTGTATATCCAACATGTCGTTAGATGAAAGGCTTTTGTGCAAATTTGGAGATGATTAATAACATGGAGGATGGAGAAGTTCCTATCGAGTAAGGTACCCTCTACTGTGCTTCTCTGGGCCGAATTCCGGTCCGCAACTGCGTCTCGACACGCTTTGCGGCCGCACGCGCTCGAGTCGGTTGAGTTTCCAGCGCCAAAGCCGACTCGATGTGGCTTTTTGATACAGTTTTCTCCAATTTTTTTTGAGTTTCCAGTTTCCTTAACCCACCTAGAGTCAACGGATCTGAGGCTGCGTCGCTGAAGACTCTTCCTATTAGGGAGCGTGCGGCTGCAAAGCGTGTCGAGACGCAATCGCGGACCGGAATTTGGCCCAGAGAAGCACAGTATAAAACGTCGTAATTCACATCATTCGTGGCGCGAGCGATGCCTCAACCTCCGTCTGCCCTGCGCTCTCTCACTGTCTCTAACCTCCGCTTCGTACCAGCACTCGTAGGAACCATGTGAATTTAAAACACCTCAAAACCATGTGAACGAAATAACAGTATTTCTGCATAAAAGCTCTACATATTTTGAAATGTTCATCACAATGCAATCTGCTTCGGTAGGTGACCGTCTTTCTCCAGCCGTGAACCTCGACCTGAGCTTTATCCTGTTCAGATTTTCATCTTCCTGTCGTTCGTTTTCAGTGCTGCAGGTGCAACAGATGGTATGTTTTTTTAGTGAAGCTAAACTAGTAAGCTTGAGGCAACGCAATCCTGGGTTCTTTCAGCACTTCACAGTCGCAGAAAAGTCGATATCCCTCGTCTTATACGTAGGTACCTTAGTGATACCTCTCTCCTTTCTGGTATCTTCAAAAGACTCCCTCCTTCTCTTCACTGATGATAGTGAATCCGATCGCTTTCATAAACACGATTGTGAACAAAGTTCCTTTCGACGTTCGATTTTTAAAATAATTTATCATCAGAGCATATCGCAGGAGTCTTTTTACACAGATACAGTTTTGCGACATAGAGCTGATCCTGAGCGAGTTTTTTTTGTTGGATCGTTTCCACCGCTGCGTAAAAATTTGGTGAAACATGAGAGAATAGTAGACCGAAATATCCTCTCGGTACCTAAAAACAAAGCTTTCCAAAAAAGCCAAGAGTAAGGCAGGTTGGTTTTTGAAAAAGTCGCTCCGAGGGAAGTCCCGTCGTCGTTCTTGATAACATCCCCACCAATGTGTGAGTAGATTCGTGATCAGAGCCCCAAAAAAACCCTGAGAGAAATTCGAGTCATATCCGGAACATTTTTTCTGCACAACGTTTGAAAAATGTGCTTTCGCCCAAACTTTGCTAAGAGAGGTTGTTTTGGGCGCTGAACACGATTATGAGGTTTGTTTCCAGATTTTCGAAAGTTTACTAAGCGTTTTGGAAAGAACAAAAGGCACAAAAAACAACCGTTTTGTGCCTATAACTTCTCGGAACCAGCGGTTCGGGGACGTTAATGCGCAGTATTACTATATATGCTCAAGAGACACTAGCAGTACTATTTGTTTCCGCGGATCCTACCTAAGCTTTGTATACTTTCCTTGTAAGACCCTTCCCGTGAGGTTGTGAGCCATTAGGACCATCCTAGTCTGGTTTCTTTTCGCCGGAAAACATACCCTAGAATGCCAACTCAGGCAGTAGCGCCGGCTGAGGGGGCACGCAATACCGGCTGACTAAACATTGTACCCGGGCGTGTCCCGGTATTCACTGCCCCCTCAGCCGATAAAGGGTGGAGCGCTCACCCGGTAAGTGGTGGCCCCCTCACTCCGCAATCACTGCCCCTTCAGCCGGTAGATGGAGGTCCGCTCACCCGGTACTGGTTGCTTACCACGCGAACGATATCGATCAGCAGGAGCGGATAAAGCCCCCCTCCCTACTCTCCAGCGAGTTCGAGGCTTGCGCTTTATCCCTGAAGCGACAAGCAATACTTTGTTTCAAAATTTATGGACTGACCCGCTGTCACGTCCCCACGGTCACAACGAACCGTAAGGAGTGAGGGGTCATTGATCCAAACCGTGTGGATGACTACCCGTTCGGATGCCATCACCCGAATCAGCTCGAAGCCAATTTCGCCCGCGCCGAACACAAGCCTGGTTTGCTTTAGTGTCTGCCCGATAAACCGGTAATATACTCCGCCATGGATTTATTCCCGCCCGTTGACCCCGTAAAGCCATGCTCCTCACCCGGTAATGCTATGTCTGCCCGACCACCCGGTCAGACGCCCCCCCCCCAAAAGAAGCCAGCCGGGGAGGCTACTTCGCTCGATCAGCCGGTGTTATTCCCTGAGAATCTGTAATCAGAACCTCCAAACGAGGAACGCTCTTATTGAATGACTTTTTCCGATTTTCCGTTCCTGTCAGACCATGCGAACCGAAGACGGGCAATGTTGTGGCGATGCTCTGTGCAATGATATTTCCTTCCTAAGAGATCTCATAATGTTGCCTCAGGGGTTGGTGGAACGTAAGGTGGTATATCCCTAGAAATTCAGCGCCATTTCGGACGGAGTCTTCCAAGACCGACACAATGGTGTTGGATTCTCGCCGAGCGATATGTCGTCCATCTTGGACAGTGACCTTCCTGGGCCGTCCTGAACGCCAGTGGATGCCCTACAAGCAAGGATGCAGAAAAAAGTAGCTGACAGTCCAAGCTGCCAGGAAATCTATCGGATTCCCTACAGAGCATCCTGCCTCTAAAATCCATTACAAACTGGAAGTTTTGAGGTGGAAATCGCGAGATACAACTCTATGTTTTCAAAGTGCTCGTATACTTATGCAACAGGCAAAAATGGAGTCTGTTGCATTATTTAAAGTAAAATTAAAAAGCAATGGTAATATGGGGTGATCCATCGCTTTTAGCGTAGCGGATTACATGGAAACTGATACCTTCGCTGGAAAGCTTTATTCGAAATCCAATAGATCGATTTTGGGGGTGTTCGCATACTTATCCAAGGAACTGTATCTCGCCTCATGAATACAGGGTGCGTATTGAATACCCGTACACGGTTCGGTCCGCATAACTCGTCAAAGAAGCAAGCGAATTGGAAGTTATCTTCACTATATTCTACTGACAACATATTCACTCAAAATAATCAGATATCACCCGATGTGGCCGCCTTTAGCTTTGATGACAGCTCGAAGACGATTCGGGTAGGCATCCACGGCGGCCCGCAGCACGTCCTGAGGAATCTCTCTCGAGGCTTCTTTCTATGAAGATTTGAGTGCGCTAATGCTCGTGTGTTCTGTAGCGCAGGCTTTCTCCTCCAAAATGCTCCAGTCGCAGTAATCCATAACGCTGAGATCTGGAGTTTGCTGGCCATTCAATCGCGGCGATGAAATCCGGTAGTTTCTCACGACACCAATGCTGGACCATCTTAGACCCGTGAGCTGGAGCCCAATCTTGTTGGAACATCCATTATCCTCCCTTTTAATGTTGCATCAACCAAAGTAACATATGCTGCCGAAAGAATGGCTTACAGATAGGTGTGAGCAACGATTTTCACACCTTCTTCAAGAAACGTGAGAGGTGTGCGAACCACTACGGACGCGCTGGGTTTTACCCTGCGCGAAACGATTCTTCCCGCCTTGGTAGCTTCCTCACTGTCATGTGCAAGCACCCAGACGTTTTGGCTGGTGTAGCTCTTTTCCACGGTAAACAGCTTCTCATCTGTGAAAAGCATCCTCAAGCGCTGCTTTTTATCGGCCCGCCGCAGTAGTCCCTTACATTTCCTTACACTCCCCTTCTTTTCTGCATCGCTCAGGCCATGCACTTTTTTTTGCAGCTTGTAGGGACGCATATGTACTTGCTCCTTGACCATCTTCCTCACGGTTCCCTCCGACACGATCAAGTCTCGAACCATTTCTCTCATACTCCTCGTGATTTCGCGTTCGATGCGTCTCTTCCGAATTTTTCTTAGACGTCTTGTCGCTACTGTCCCCGGCCGTACTGGAGGATTACTGTCATCAAGAGTACTTCAATTGACTGCACCGTAGGTGGTTTGGCGGGGAACTTTAAGAAGACGAGGGATCCTCGAAGCTGAATGTCCGACCCTTCTGAACTAAAGATTTGCGGCCCTTTTCGGATTCGGAGCTACCATGCTCTAAAAAGCTGATGTGAGAACCCCAAATTTTGTGCAGGTATTGGAAAGGGTTAAGCCTTGCGAACACACCACAAGCGAGTCAGGAAAATCAAAACCACACTTTGAAATGTACGCGTCAAAAGTGTACGGGTATTTAATACGCACCCTACATCACACATGTGTGGAAAAAAACCCTTCAGACACTGCATTTTTTGTCTTGCAGGAAATCATGGCATGGTTGATTGAACATTTGATACCTCGAAGGACTACGTTATAGAAACAACACAGGATCGCGGATATTCTCGAAATTGGGGTGGAATTCGACAAAACATAATCCGTGAAATGCCGAGCATTCTTTTCAAAAATCGAAAAGAATAGACCGAAAATCAAAAGAATAAGTGCACTTCTAACAGAGGTACATAAAAAAGGCTGGAAATTAGAGCTATGCTCTCTTTTTGAGGTATCCCCTGGTTCCGAGTCAGACTTACTCTGTTCCCTCGCGCGCTTGTGCGGAGCGAGGGTAGAGGCAGCGAGAAAGTGTGGGCAGAAGGAGACGCAGCGTACGTGCGCCGACGCGCGCGATGAACGGAAATAAATCACACTCGGAAACAGAGAATACACCTCTTGCAGTGATAAATCGCAAAGTAAGATAAAAAATATAATTTAGATTTCAAAACAGTGTTACGGCTGCGTTTTGGACGATAATATTAACGAATGTGAAAGCGATAACCCAATTGGAATTGATTAGCTGATTTTTCGTGGTTGTTGATCGCGGAAATAAGTTCCACAATGACAATTCCAAAAGACAAGGCTAAAATATAGGAATACACCCTCAATTAGAAGTACACCAAAGGAAAGGCCTGAAAAATAGAAGAACATGTGCAATACCGGCGCTATACAAGGGAGAAAATAGGCGAAATAGGCAAAGTGGGCAACTACATAAAGCGTCTTTCGACCACAACTCGCCTCAAAGTGCTTCGTTTTCAATTTCAAAAACTCCGAAATATACAGCATGTCGTGATCTTGTCGACCGTGAAAAAGTATTGTGCAAAATTCCAGAGCAACATCATTTTTCAAGGCGGAATACATTTTCATTTCGACCATGCTAGAAATCGCGTACGGTTGCTTTTGATCGAATGAGCTCGTTATCTTGTGATGACATTATCAAGTTCATAACAATCTTAATCTTAAAAAGCGTTTCCATTAGTGAATTCCAATTTTGCCTGATATAGTTAGATAGATTGTGGCACGGTGAACATTTTGGTCTTTCGGAGATTAAAAACGGAGCACTTTGAAGCTTGTTGTGGTCGTAAGACGCTTTAGTTACCCACTTTGCCCATTTTTTCCCTTGAATAGCGGCGGTATTGTACTTCTAAGAGAGAAAATACGGTATATCCGTGTTCATCTAATTGGAGGAGAAGAACCTTGGATTACAAAAAAATTGATCCTATCAAAACTGCATAATTGAAATTTACACAATTTTAAAGATTCTATAGGTTTTTAGATGGTGTTTCAATAGGAGACGAATATGAAAATGTCGTCATTTTGGAATTCTAGGTAGTATTATGATTTGCGAAACAGACCGCAAAATAACGAAAAAAACCCTGAACAAGTAAATAAGCGCAAGAGCTTTCCGAAAAGCCTGATATTATTATTCTTCGTATTCGAACGAATATTCACATCAATATTTTATTTCAGGTGCCATGCAATCAAAAATTTATGATATTTTGAAAACATCGAAATAATCCAACAATTAGTCGATTTTAGGAAAAACGCAGATTTTTCAAATAGATTCCAAATAGAACGTTTCTCATATATGGATGTATCACGTTAAGCGATCAAATATTCTGATATTGTCATCTGAAATTGGCTGAATATTCGAAAAAACCGAACATTTTGATTCTCCAAATAGATCGAATAATATTCAGAAATACGAATGATTTCAAGGTACCAGATGAAATCCTGAAATCTTTTTTCGCATTTGGTTCGAGAACTGCTCTTTTTGCTAAAAAGTTTCTCTGTAATAGTGGAAATTACAAAATGATTATAACATTTGAATAGGACATTACTAACACATTCTTAATTTGTCTAAAATGTGAGAAGAACTCCGAGCTACATTTTTAGCTGAGGAATCTTGTGGTAGCTAGAGACATGAATTGTCTGAAGACAGGGGCGAAACAAGTCATATCTAAATAAAATAATAATTCTACTCCGATCCATATCTAAAACCATTCCATTCCAGTTAAAAAAAAACGTATTCAAATTTCATCAGTCTATTATTGTTTGAAAAGGAAAATTCAACTTAGAAACGGAACCAAAAATAGAATAATAGAATAAATAATGAAATATTTTTCTTCGATTTGTTTGATTTTTCTTTGTAATGTTTCTTGTTCAAACCAAATTGTAATGTAATTTGTGAGTTTTCAACATGTAAGATTTGAAGATGGCTAAAGTAGCTGATATTATAAGTAATCTGCAGAGTTAATGACACCCCCACCCGTTCGTCGCAACAACGAGATTGCATCAATTTGATGGGGCCGATAGTGAAGGTGAGCAAGCCTGTGTGTTGAAGACTCGGTCAAACCCGCACGGGATACGTCGAGGTGCCTGGGCCGGTCGCCAATCATTTTCCAACTTCACGACTTGTCCGAAAGGACGCGCCTATGAAGAGATGTGCGACTAGGGCGGACATACAAAACCGTGGTGAACTAGTCTGAGCGGAGGCGCTTATCGTGAAACGTTTGATCTGCACTTGAAAAAGTGTCGGTGAGCTAGAATGGCGCCGTTTTGCAGAAAATGTTTTGGCTTCCATGCTATCTTCAAATTTTAAATAAACCAAGGTCTAGAGCAGTAAAAACTCATTCATACAAAAAGGAAACACAACTTTCTGAGTTCCGTTCGGATAATTTGCCATTCTAAAACAGTCTCACCCAATGGGAAATAGTAGGGTTTCGCATAGAAAAACTATTTTCGAATATTTGAATAAAAGAATATATTCGAATAATTCTTTTTTGAGCATTCGAATACGCGAACAATTCTAATATTCCGTTTTTTGATTCATATTATCTACTTTTTGTATGTTCGGATATTCGAATATTAGAATAATTATTCAAACTTTTTCTGATGAAAAAAATTGAGGAAAACATTTAGGTCAAGAACTTCAGTGTTCGCTTGCCTTTTTGTTGCTAGGGTATATTACTGTAAAAGGCACAGTCCAAGCTCAGTTAGTAATTTTTGATGTTATACTCCGGCCGCCTTGTATAGCAACCCTGCCAAGCGCGAAATCTCAATTCGCCCAAATAAGCGAGAAAAGGCAAGGAAAAAGTCGACCCCGTCCCCATGGAAGAAAAAACCGGTAACGCCCACCGACAAGCTTCCAGTCTCAATACTGAAGAGAAGCGCGATCGACTTTGTTTCAAATCTATGTTCTTCCGTTTGTTTTCGGTCTGGCTTTATTTTGTGACCTGCTTCAAAACGATAGCTGCGAATAATGAGAAAAAACAGGCTCGAGACAACTCGTCCGCGAACTTCTCGCCGTTCAGATTCAGAATTTTTGAAGAGCCATAACTCCGTTCGTAGTAAGTTCTGATCCATTCTGGAGACACTTTTGTGATCAGCGTGAAATTTGCTCCAAGATAAGCAGGAAAACGAAAATTCGATTCTGAGGTTGGGCTGTGCCGTTAAGGGCAAAGCCCACGATGAAAAAGTTGCCCTTTTTGGCCTAGATTGGGCTTTGGGTCCCTCTAAGAAGAGTAGGAAGGGAGGTACGGAGAAAAACGGCCAGGAACATTGGATAACCCAGCCCAAGTCATATAACAGTTGAACTGCGTTGATTTCCCCAGAGGAGCAGTTGTCGACTTTTTTACTATTCTCTATTTCTTGGAGGGGTTCCCTCTAAGAGTAAGAAATAAGGTACGACGAAAAACGGCCAGGAACATTGAATCATCCAGCCCACATCATATATCAGTTGTCCTGCGTTTCTTTCGCCAGAGGAGCAGTTGCCGAATTTTTCGAAAATTCTTTATCTTGAAAGATTGTAGCACCCCCGCATGTGCATGGGAATATCTGATTTTTAAACAGTTTTCGATACAAGACACATAACAAAGTCACTTACCTAAGAATTTCAAAGCGCAAGATCATTTCCGGCATTAGGTTGTCGCTTTGTCTGCAGTCTCCCAAAATACACCAAACAGGCGTTCTTATATATTTCAGAGGTTTATTTGAACATTTTTCCACGGTATTTGAGTGTTCTGCGTAAACATCTGCCTACTAACCTCTACTTAGTGGACTTGCCTACTCCAAACCATCGAAAACTAGAACACGGCTTCTTATCGTGAACACTGTCTTTATTTTGGACGCGCCATCCTATGGAGTTTCGCGGGTAAACGACTAATCATAGGGACGCACTGTCCATTCGATTTCCTACTCCGAGAGACTGGAATGCGTCTCGGGCACATGCGTGCGGGAGCCAACCGACTTTCGAGCAAGTGCTTTCATCTCTCAAAACTGATCTGGTGCCGAAATTACCGTATTTGAGCCATCGAGAAAACCCAATACCAGGAAATCCGCCCACTTTCTTGTGAAACACCGCCTCAATAATACGAGCACCCTCAAACTGGTTGCTGAAATACCGTCATTTTGCCTCGCTTTTGACGCTTCCGACTACGTAAGCGTCCTGATAGAGGCCGTACGAGTTTATAAACTTCGCTATGTCAACCACATTTGAGAATGTGTGTGCTGCCTCTAACCCAATCCTTTCTATGAAATTAAATTCAAAAATATATAGAACCGGGCAAGATTAGGACCTTCGTAACCCCGTACTGATGAGCACTCCATGCGAGAGTCAGTGACGGATATTGAGAAGTG
Organism: Aplectana chamaeleonis; assembly: GCA_029168955.1. Lineage (NCBI taxonomy): Eukaryota > Metazoa > Nematoda > Chromadorea > Rhabditida > Cosmocercidae > Aplectana > Aplectana chamaeleonis. The sequence continues at coordinate 1,423,074 of JAPDOI010000119.1, read as the reverse complement.
GAAAAAAACCAAGAGACCTTACAATGTTCTCCCCTTCCATGTGAGATTTCTTTTCCACCTCCATTTTCTAGAGATGCCGGCCTACACCGTTCCCCGAATCCGACTCACTCAATCAACATGTCTTCATCAACCTTCATTCAACCAAAACTGAAAACAAATGTCATCCGAAAACATAAAAATCTGTCCGTAATCGGCCGAGAATAAATAGGAAAACCTTGAAACAAGGTGTAGATCATAGAGAAAAAACAGAACAAAAACAGCAATGAAATTACTCGGATTCTGAGTGTACAGCCACCATAGTTCGCACAACAAGGAGAAATGTTAGTCAACGAATCACTAGACTTCTGGTCCTTCGCCACCAGGTACAAGCATCGTAATATGATTCCCATTCAACAGAATCGTGTCCAGCTTCGTCACCCGTTTTCCATCAGAAGTCTGCTCGTATTCGACCTACACGGAGCTCATTACAATAAACAGATACACGGAGCTCATTACAATAAACAGATGGGTAGAAAATTAAGGGCGGTATAAAAATAAAAGCGGGAACTGGATATCATAAGAGGTGGTAAAAGGCTCAAAACTTAGATTTTTTTTGCCATCGATCGGAGACACAGAACTAGGCTCAACCCCTCACAACCAAGCAAACAACTTGACATAGCTCAGCACATGAACTTCAAGTGTCGCATTTCAGGCGGCAGAAACGTGGTTTCAGACAGCGATGCTAATAGGCTCGTACGATCTGTACTACAACGCTTACGCCGTTGAAGGTAACAAGAACGAGCCGAAAAGACCGTATTACAGCTATCGATTTGACGGCATTCGCATTGAGGGGGGGGCGGAATTTCGAAAAAATGGGTGGAGTTACAACGTTTTGATGGCCGAATGTGGCTCACATACGGTCAGTTCAGCTCGTTTTTTTTTCACCTCAACGATGTAAGCGTCCTAGCGCAGGTCGTATGAGTCTATAAACATTGCTATCTCAACCAGTTTTGCGAGGGTGTAAGCTGAGAGAAAGAGATCGTGAATTCAAAAAATTGTCAAAGTTACCTCGACCTGCCTATTCACCATACACAGAGAAAACATTACAGGTTTTAATACAAAATTAGATATATGTACACAACATACCACATCCTCCAAAACCATATTGACGTAGTCGTCGAATCCCATTAAAGTACCAACAATCTCCTTTTCTCCTGGAAATACATCCAATTTTCAATGGCTTCCGGAGTCTAGCGAATATGACATGCACTACATGTCAAAACGAAATTACCATGGTCCCTGTGCCTGTATTGCAACGCGAAGGCTAGAGACAGCAAGCGAGCAGGACGACGAAGGGAGCAGCACCGCGTGCACATATGCGCGGTGAGAGATTGGAATTTCGTTTTGGCACGGACTACACTTAAATGGCTCAAAAAAATCGCCGTATTTGAAGCGTTCCGAACATGCATTCAACTCGAGTGACCACTCCCATTGAGGGGCTCTAGCGCAGAGGCACGTGCTCCAAGCAGCAGCACGTGCTGCTAAATCGTAGGAGCGCGTGCTGCAATATAGTCCAGCGCTATCGAAACAACACACGGACACGCGACGCGGCCAGCTCGCCGAGCACCATCTAGCCCAGCCAGCGGTTGGAGGTATCTACCGGCTACGCTGGTCAAGTACCACAAACTTGGGTAATTGAACCGGCGACGTTGCCGACGTCTGAGTCCTGCCTCAAGAAGGGGTCACATGCTTTCCTTTTTTTTGAAAAATCGTTCTGTGGTCGAGTTGAACGTGTATCATACACGCATTAAACGTTCCATTTGTTCCGGCACGTGCCGTGATTGGAAGCACTATAGGGGCACGTGCTCCCCTAGCAGCACCTTCCCTGACTGCGCTCGAAATAGCCTTGTCTTCGAGTTGAATGTACATTCGACATGCATTGAATGCGGCAATTGTTTGAGGTAATGGTATTATTCCGATATTTTGACTACTTTCCCAGCTGGCTTGTGGGGAGACTTGAGAATGTTGGCCCGAACCGGGAAATTTAGAGGAATACTGAAATCTTCTTGTCGAAAATTAGAATTCTTAACAGAGGTTCGGAAAATTTTCCGATTTCTTGGTTACCGAGGGGGTCGTAGCTCATCCGAAATACAAAATAACGGTCCGCTCGATCCTGCTCCCATAGACCTCAGAATACTGAACCCCCCTCCTCATTACTACTATGAGCCAAACATTGACTTCGAAAGCACCTCATTGCTGCTACAAAATGTATATTTAGGTCCGTGAATAGCTTCCTCAAGAAAAAACGTAAATCTCACCTGCGGCTGGTGCGGCGCTCGCGTGTCCCGACCCGCCATTCGATTGAGGCCAAGAAAAGAGCGCAGCTGATCAGCTTACCATAACGCCAGCCGCCGGTGAGATTTAAACCGCTCGCGCCTGCCGCGAGTAAGATTTAAATGATTTTTTCTTGAGGAAGCAATAAGTGGACCTAACTGCACGAAATCACCTTTCATAATAACCCAGATGCGCGAGCCTATGCATTTGTCTACCAGCTCGAGTGGTAACAGCGTCGATGGATTCGTCGTTGTCGATGCCATGCTGGAAAATTAAGCATTATTCATTACATGAAAAACTCGGCGCATAGAACCCGTATAAGAAAAAGGAGCCGTGAACGAGTTTGGCAACCGGGAATTTTACCTCGTTCTGTTCTGGGAGTCTAAAGTGGACGCGCTTAGGCGATGCCGTAAACGCAGGACGACTCATCCGCGATGACTCTTTTTTCGCGTTCTGAGCCCCCCAAGCCGATAAGCTGTGTGTACAGAGGGTTAACCACATGATTTTTATGGTGTTTAGTAGCAAACCCCCCTACTACTGGTCCATGGGTTACCAACTTACAATACCTTGCCCTACGCATCTTTCCTTGTGTCAAGAATGAGCCACAGTTCATACTCCTCGTCGCCGCGATTGAATGAAAACGCAGACTAGAAAAGCACGCCGACGCGATCACAAGGCCACTCTCGCGTCGTTAGCGATGATCTTTTACTACACATTAATCCTAAATGGCAAGCGTGACAGAACAAGTACAGCGCGTCAGCTAGAGACCATCGACGGCACCGCCTGTAGCAGCTCACACTACCCATCGCTCGTGCATTCTTAGCTCGGTTGGTGCCCAAAGCGACTACATACAGTCAGCACGGATCGCACTGATACTTTGTGTTTCTAACTGTGCGCTGGCGCAAACTCGGCTCTCATATGTTATTGCATACGTTCACAGGGTTTTCGCCAACACACAATAAGACACGCAAGGAATCATTGATGTCCGTTCCGACTTTGTGGCGTCGCGGGTCGCGGAAAGTACTATAGGTTTTCAGCGCAATTTGCAGGAACTTCCGCAGACGCTCAAGGTTTCGTTTATACTTCCACCGCTGAGTAGCGAGGCAAACGCGATTCTATAATATCGATCACGCGACCCGGCACGATCGGTATTAGGAGCCGCTTATACTTCCGCTGCTGAGCGGCGATGTGCGATTCTATGGCGTTGATAAAGCGGCGCGGTACGATTATTATTATAGAAATGCACTTTGCCGCGTCGCTCGGCGGCGGAAGTGTAAACGACCCCTTAAAGGCACAGGACACCCAAGAAATTAATTTTCAGATTTCATGCTTATCTTGGAGAGAGTCACACGCTGATCTCAGTGGTATCTCTAAAACCGTCCAAAACCCCCTCTGAAGAGTTATGGCTCTTCAAAGATGCCTAGATTTTGAGGGTGAAAAATTGGTGGACGAGTTGTCTCAGGCCTGTATTTCTCTTCATTCGCAATCTTTGCGTAAGAGAAAGCCAGGATAAGGAGACAGTCCGGTAATGGACTGAAGAACGACGACTTGTTGGAATTCATCCATCCATCGAGCCGCTAACAACTTCGAAAATCTGTTAGGGGGTCGGACATGTGGTGGTGAGCCAAGGGGGTCGGGCCTGTGGTGGTCGCTTATATCTTGCTTATCTGGAGGAAACGAGATCTGGCATTTGGCACGCGTTATACAGGAGGGGTCTTCTACTCATTCACATGAAAATCTCAAAATTCATATCTGAGGGTGTACTGTGCCTTTAAGGATCGTTTCAACTCCTACCGCCAAGCGATGCAGCAGTGTATTTCTGTTATAATTATCACGCAGAGCGCTACCAACATCGTCATAGGACTGCATTTCGCAACGCCGCTTGGTGACGATGGTATAAACGCCTTTTACGAACGCATTTCGCCGTTGTGCACGGCGGCGCAATTATAAACGACTCCTATAGTGCGAGCGGCCTCGTTGCTGCAAGTATCATCTATCACGGGCACCGATCGCACTGGCGCTTATAGTTACTGCAGTTTTCGTTGTGGCAAACTCGGTGCACAATGGATATGTACGCAATCGCGTCAACGCAAAACTTGAGTGCAAAAGCGATCCGCACCATTTTTCCGAGAGACGAGACCAGTCATCGGAACGCTCCTCCACTCCCTAGACAAATTCTGACTGGAGTTTCTAATTACGCGGTGCGACCGCTCGCGCAGACCGCAGGAAGGAAAAAAATTGTTGTTCTCTATGTATGGGCTAGGGGCAGAGTTCGCGATAAAATGGGTTCTAGGCTTTTCTCATGAGAAAGTAAATCTGGACATAACGACAAAGAAAATAAATAAAGAAGTTAGGGAAAACGAGCAGAAACACGACTAGCGCAGCTCATTACTTGCATCTGCCAGCCCCAAACTAACGAGATTTGTTGTTGAAGCTTGTTTTGCGTCCTTTATTTTGCTGCTAAAAGAGTCAGTAGCCTCATCAAAGGCTTAGTAACAACATTAAGAGCAGAATAATAGGCGGCAAAACAAGAATTTATGAAAATATCGTCACTTGGGGGCATGCGGACACCCCTAATTAGCCGTCCTAACTCGTTCCTGAGCGTTTTTTCTCCAACTTATTTTTTTGACTTTTGTGATGGCCTGATCTACTTTCTCATGTGGACAGCACGTTTGCCGTTTTTATCGGAACCCTGCTTTCAAGATGTAGGGGAAAAATAGGAAACACCAACAAGAATGATATAGAATCTAAGACGTGATTTCCAAGGTTTCTAGCTTTCCGATTTCCGGAATTGGAATTGTAGTTCCATTTTCCTATTTTCGAAATTCTGAAAGAATTTCCACTCATCCCTGATCGGAAGCAACGACGCCGACCACATACAGTCAGCACGAATCGCACTGATACTTAGCGTTCCTTGTTGTGAAATGGCGCAAACTCGGTGCACGTATGGTATAACATATGCGCACCGAGTTTGGGCCCAAGCACAATAAGGAACGCAAAGTATCAGTAAGATCCGTGTCGACCGTAGGCTTCATGACATAGCCCACTCGCGTGCGTAAGCGTCGCGTACCGGTGAATGGTGCACGCTCCTCGAACGCTGCAAACCCAGAATCATGGGGAAGTCTCCAAAACCTTATACGAGAAAACGGCCATCGTTAATGATTTCACCTAAATTCGGGATGTCTCGTCCCCGACCATCTCGCAGCGCGTGACGCTCACCAACCGCGACGCAGCCCACATGTGTGAGAAATGTCCCTACCCAGCCCACGTACACACCCTGCTGACGAGAACTGTGACTCGTAACCGCATGGATGTCGAATATCCCACTCATTATCCACATCAAATGATAAAAATCAATATCCGTCGTCCCTACGACATACAATCTCATTACAATCTAATAATCAATTTTATAATAAAATTTTATTCCATTAAAGAATCATATTTCGTTCAGCGCGTATTCAATACAAGTACAGCAGAATCAAAACAAAAGGAAAGCCTCTCACAGTGTGGCATTGCATGGTATGAAAGCTGTAAGCTGGCGAATGCATATTTTCATTTCGCATCTTCTACTCTTTTTCTGGAGGCGGAGCAAGGGGCGGGACATAGACCCCACCCTAGACAATAATAAACTATTTGATTTGTGGCCAGCCTCAGAAAAATCGGGAAAACGGGGAAGTGAAAATACGCATCTCCAAGCTGCTCCGTTCAACTCCTCAACTACTTTAAGCATAGGCGATAGAACTTACAATCTTTCTGACAAAGAGTAGAATCAACAGAACGGCATTTCTATACAACAACCATTATATTGGCTAAAACGCAAGTCTCAAAGAGACTATTCACGTAAGAATACTGCATGAACGAGCCTTTTAAAACACACTTAATAAATAAATATATATTAGCAAACATTGCAATTAATAGGAGTGCACCATCATAGAGAAAGGCCAATAACTGTAATATTTTCCAGAGAAGTAGGAGAATAGAGGAGAAAGTTATTAGCCGCATTCGGAACACAACATTATTAAGAGAAGAAAAAGAAAAAACGCAAACAGATCACACGAGTTTCAGAAGAAAACTAGGCCTAACTTTTAACAGTATGTAATAGAAATCAATACTGATTTTGCACATTAACCGACGGGTAGAGATGAAATACTGGCATGAATGTGGAAGCTCGACGATTTTCCATCTAACTGAAAATATTATTAGATTCAGTTGTAAAAAAAGTTTACAGACCTTTAACAAGCCTTTAACAAGCTTCAAACTTTTCCCGATGACCTTTTGTCCACCAGTGATAGACCGTTCGAGGCCTCTTCAACTCTGCAGGCCCCTTATTGGTTTCACTGCTACACGGCGACGCATAAGTATAGCAACACCTTAGAAATAGGCGTATCATATGTTGAATCGAGGTGTTCAATATTGTCGAGTTTCTATGTTTTCTGTTACGGCGAAAACGATGGTTCACTTGGTATGACTCTAACTTACCCATTTGCCCTTAAGTTATAGGGAAAGGTTGTATTTATCACGACGCATAAGTACAGCAACACTTGAGAAACGTCAAAACGCCTCGCGACAACGGCCACATTGTACCACTTTCATGTGTACTGTTATTATATTCTTTCAAAGTGATGCTATTTGTCTACTTTACCGGTGAGTTTCATCTATCTTCTGACAAGAAAATCATGTTAGCTCCTTGGACTTGGATCTCGATTGAATCCCAGCTAACTAGGACGATCAGCTGGACGTAGTGCCCAGTTCATGCTGGATCCTAAATCGCTCAACGCCTGTGGTTGCCCTTACATCCTTTTTCGCCTGGAAAGCAATCCCAGTGAGACATTCCCTAACAAGTTCCCAGATGGCACAGTGTCATCTCCAAGAACTCACTACGCATTGTCGCTGAGCCTCTCCGCAAATATCATTTACTCCATCAATTACTCTGACAACATTGTAGGGTCCGAAATGAAGCAATCTCATCGCTCAAACCATTTTCAGAAGGTTGGTAGACTCGAGCCCGCACGGTTAGACATGAGCATATTCTTCCCCTACAAATCAGAGAGATGATGTAGGACTCGTCAATACGAACTCTCCGATGACATCTTGTGCCATCAGGACCATTTAAAATAAACTTGTTATCGTAGAAGAAGATGACATTACAAACGATTTGGCAAACGGCGCGTAGGTGCGTTTAGCACACACGTTCCCCTAGTTCGTGCTCATGTCTAACCGCGCGGGCTCGAGCCTACCTACCTTCTGAAAAAGTTTTGAGCGATCAGATTGCTTCATTTCGAAGCCCTTATCGTTGTCATACTGATTAATGGAGTAGCAAATGGTATCTGTGGAGAGGCTTTACGACAATTCGTGGTGAGCCTTTGGGGCTGACACCAAGCCACTAGCAACTCCTTGAACCAAGGGCGTTGAACGATTCAGGATCCAGCACGAACTCGGGACTACATGCAGGTGGTCGTCCTAGCTAGCAGGAATCTCATCGAAATCCAAGTCCAAAGAATTAACAGAGGCATTCTCGTCAGAAGACAGGTGAAGCTCATCGGGAATGTGGACAAGTAGCATCACCCTGACCCAATATTACAAAAATACACTTGAAAGTGGTACAATGTGGCGGTCGTCGCGAGGCGTTTTTATGTTTCTCAAGTGTTGCTATACTTATGCGTTGTGCGAAATAAAAACGTTTTCCTATAACTGAAGGCTAAGTGGGGAAGTTGGAGACATACAAAGTGATCCATCGTTATCGCCGTAACAAAACACAGAAACTCTTCTCTATACTTAAAGCCTAATTCGAACATATGATACGCCTACTTCGAATGTGTTGCTATACTTATGTGTCGCAGCGTATTTCAAACATGTTAACGAATGCGTATGCGGCCGTGGCACTCGTCCACTTCGGATTTTTCGTCGGTTTTGAATACATACGGCTCCAAGCCTTCTACTCAAGTTACAAAATTGATATCATTTTTGAGCGTGCGAGCTTCCGTCAGGTACAGTCGTGATAAACCGCTTTCTTCGCACCCAGCGGGGTGTGTGTTATGATAGGAGCCACACTGATTTTGCTGTTTCGTAAGTGTGCGTAGGTCACTAATATGGTTGAAGATGCTTTGGATAGAGTGGAAGTGAGTGTCCCCAATACGACTAGTTGAAGCCGTATTTCTTGCCCCAGAGCTTCTTTCTCAGTTATTATAAGATAAGACTAAAAAAATCTTGACATTCCAATAGATCCCAAAATATCACTAGGTTGTAAAAAATTGTCATTGGCGACCACTCGCAGGTCGCTGCAGCTCTGCTGAACCCTATAGGCTTGCTTACACGGCTGGTAACAGAAACATACGTCGTCGGAAGCGCCTGAACCGAGCAAAACTACCGTATTTTAGCAATCGGTTGAAGGGTAATTATTGGCCTGTGTTGAAAACGCGCCAACTCTCAATGGAGTGGGCGGGTTTCACCCTTCCGAAAACAGAATTACCCACATAATATAATTTCAGCTCATTTTGAACGCTTCCAACCGAGTGAGCGTTCTGATACACGCCGTAGCATCCGCGCACTTTTGCATGCGTATATTCTTGCTTCACAGGCTCAACACATTCTCCCAAACCAAGTCTTCGAACGGGTTACCCCTTCACAATATCCATAACTCACTTCGATCAGGCTTGATCATCGTCCTCCTCAGGAGGGGCGAAACCTTCCTCGGTTTCGTACAGAATCTCTAGAATTCGGGCCACATCAACCGTACCAATGGACTCATTGTCTTGGCAGACAACCTGCAAAAAAAATTTCAGATAGATTATATTTGAGAACTTTTATATCCTTGGAAAAAAGACGCTAATTTTTTAGGTGGACTCGAATTGATCCTCACTGCTTACCTCAATCTGTCGCAACTTATTAAAGTAGAAATCTCTCTCCTTCTCCAAGCTATTTAACACAGCATCACTCTCGCCCAGCTGACGCGTGAGCTGAAATGGAAAATTAATATAATTACAACTCTATTTCTGAGCCCCAATCTAATGAAACAAGGATCAGGCGAGCACGAGTGAGCGAGACTCCTATTTCTTTACACTCTTATTGCCCAAAACTTCCGGAAACGCCTCTCAAAACCCCAAAGGAAATCGGAAATACCCAAAAATAAATCCACAACATTTTTCGACTCCCTGATTTGCCACGGTTTTTGGCATTCAGATTTTCATTTTCCGTAATTGATATAGTATTTTTGTAGTATAAAAAAACTCACATCTTCAACTTCCTCCTTCAATTGCTTCATTTGCAAAACATCCGGTGAAGGAGCTGGAGCAGGCCGAGCAGCGGCAGGTGCTGGCTATAAAAACGGGTGTAAAACAGCTACCGTTTGTCGAAAAAAAAACCGCATTTGCCATAACAGAACTTCACTTATGTTCACTTAAGACTAGGATACACTCTCTTTCACTTGACGTAATCTACTGAGAAAGTAAATAACTTCCATGAGAACAATGTTGGACGCAGAGTCCAGCGTGGCGTTATGACTTTCCTTGTCGGAGCTACGACCCCCTCAGAGTAAGGCGTGACGCTTTTATCGGTCCGTGAGGGCTGCGGCTTCTCCCATTAGCTATGAATTTTGCGCGACCCTCCTCTCTAGCCTGGAATTTCATGCGGCCCACATTTTTTTCCAGCTTGGGAAATCGTGCGGCCCCGGGTAAGTGATGAGTGTAATCTTCAGATAAAGCAAAAACTCGGCGAATTTTCATGAACTAGTCAAAAACATTTCCTACCTCTGAATCCCGATTATTTTCACGAGTTGGCAGCCGGAGGGTCTGCGGCCCCCTATGCGATCATCACAACGTGAGCCTAACACTGGACCCCCTTTGGTTGACAGCACTTCCGAAAAGTCGAAAATCTTTACGGACCCCATACCTCCTATTAATGAACTTATCCTGACTTTATTTCTCACGATCCCTTACGCAACTTACAGGTTTCCCTTTTTTTGGCCGAAATTTTTACGACCATCGTTCGCAGCCAACGTACCGGAGCAGATCACACTATAAAGCTAGACAGGTAACAAATGGTAGAACGTATATTTCGATTAAAATCCGTGGCTCCTCTCGTCCCTATTGGGACCAAAAGTCCTAAACTGGGTGGAGGGAATGGGTGCTGATTTGGAGGCGGAGGAAGTGGGTGCTCAATATTTCTCGTTAATTCCACGTTTGGCAGGTTTGTGAACCCACGAGTTTGTACTGTGCCACCAAGGTTTAATTATGTTACGATGCCAATCAACCTTACCTTATGAGTAACATTGTTGTTGAGCCTAGCGGGAGGCGCCGCCATTGGCTGACGATGAGATGGTGGATTCGTTGCAGTGGCCGGACGCGGTTTGGCTGGAGCTGAGTTGATCGCATAAGTAGACGAATTTCTCGAAGGCGGGCCTGATTTCCTAAAAAAAGGTATTTCCACGAATAACAAGCCGATGTCAACCCAGCTAAGAGGCAGAGTAAGGCCTATGGTATACTTTGTCGCTGTAATGAGCGACAGGCATGCAATCTAACACAAATCGTGGCGGGACCCGCATTGGGGCAACGGCAACGGTCGTCGTAGGAACAGATGTCGCGTGTGGGTCGCAGCGACGTGTCGCGGAGGGCTGACATACTGCAACTGTGCCATAGCCTGTCCCTACCACTGTCGCTGTCGCTGTGCAGTGCACTGCGACAGCGACAGATTTAAAGGACGGGAGGCGGTCGCTGTCGCGGTGCAGATCGACGCGACCGTGTGTCGCAAAAGTATACCATACCCCTAAGGCGTGCCCCTGTGAAGTATCCGTGCGAGGTGAGCCTTCTCCCCTGCGACTTAGTATACCCTGTCCCAAACGAGATGGCAAGCGAAGAGTCCAAAGAAGCAGCGCACCCTCTGCGTCTCTGACATTTTCGGATTTTCGGACGTCGCGTACGCAAATACGTAGCATGTCCTACCGTAATCCAAAAACAGGACTCGACGAGTTTTTCACGTCCTCACTTCTTTTTTTCACATACTTGATAACTATTTTGCATTCTCTTCGCTCAAAATGCTCGTGATACTCACTCTTGATACAGATATTTTTCTTTGCGTGGCAGGAAAAGTGTTTCAAGATATGGATAACAGCTCGGAGGTCACTAAGTCTTCTGTTTTTGAATTGCGATAAGACATGCTACGTATTTGCTTACGCGACGTTCGAAAATCCGGAAATGTCAGGGACGCAGAGGGTGCGCTGCTTCTTTGGACTCTTCGCTTGCCATCTCGTTTGGGACAGGGTATATTTAGTGCGACTCCCCCTGGGCCTACAGCTGTGGCCCCCTTTCGTCGAAGTTTACCTTTACCCTGATAAGATGGTTACCATCCATTTAAAGAAGAATGTTTTTCTACCATGATCGGTCATATCAAGCACACAAGTTACTAAGAAGGAATGGTCTCAGGGTTCTGCACGAGGTGTGGATAGTGAAAATTTTACTCAGACCCCCCAGGAGCGTAATTGGGTCAAAAATTTAATGATTTCCTCCGACCACACCCAGGAACTTGACTTGGTCTGTTTTTTTTTTCTGTAAAAATTAAGGGAAGAGGAACATTTCATGTAGATTGGAAGGTACAATCGAAATTTTCCTTTAAAAAAATCCTAAGCACTGTATACCCCCATTCAGAAATCGTCCACTTGGTCTCCCGGTCGAACTAAGACCCCCTTAACTCCGCAGCTCCACACCCCGCGCCTCTCGGAGAATGCTCTCTTGAAGAAAGTGGCCATTTCAAAAAGAATGCAGCATCATAGGATCATTTTTTGACAAAAAACTTCGAATCTGAGCTTTCTAGCTGTGCTCTGCTTCTCTAAACGGAGTTATAACCGATAGGTTGCAGTGGGTAAATGACCTTAACCTAAATCAACAACATCACCTAAAAACTGGAAAAAGACCTCAAATACATGTTCAGTGCCCTGCATAACTCTGAGACGTTTGTGCGGGACTTCCTTTTTCGACCACTGAAGTCCCAAAGAGTGAGAAAGCGCGTGGATTTTTGAGGCGCCAGAACTCAATTTTTCTACGGGTTATTGGGGTGCTAAACACGATTTCAAGAATCTTTTTCCGAATCAAAGGAAGATTAATCACAATGGGGTGGGCGTAATGACAAGTAACTACGATAACTCACCAATAAACGCCCATAACTCAGTTCAGAGAAACGGATCGCAGTTATGAAGACAAAATTCGAATTTTTCGTCGAAAACTGATCATATAACGTTGCGTTTCGTGAGGGATGGTCACTTTCTCCAAGTGACCTTCCTTGCAAGTGGAGTAAAAGGCAGGATCAAGCGAGATTGTGAAATTTCGCAACGGGGGGGTCGCAAAATCTTTAGCCCGAAATTGAAGGTTAAGGGGATCGCGAAAAATTCGGACCAAAAATTAAAAACTCTGAAGGTGTAAAAGTCAGAAATCACTTTCCAGTACCAAAAAATCTCAACATTTCTTGGTAAAAACGTAATCAAAAATCATACTCCGGGGAGGGGGTCGCGAAAAATTCCAGAATTTTGAAAAAACATTTGATGAGGGGAGGGGGGTCGCTCCGATTTCGGAAACTTACACAACTCCCCGCTTGACCCTGGTAAAAGGTATGGATCCTGATAAATTTCCGGATATTTCCAAAGCCCATGCTACGAGCAAGGAACTTACGCCGATGATACACTGGTGCGAGATGGCATCTGCATTCTGGTTGGGCCACTGGCAGCTGGACCCTTACCACCGGGCAATTCTGCTGGCAGTGGTTCACCGTTACGAGCTTCTACCGGATTATATTCGTGTCCATCGTAATTGGCATCGAAAAACTTCTTGAACCATTGCAGAAATTCAAAATTGTCCTGAAAACAGTCAACTTGATATATACACCTAGTATATCAGCATTTTTTACAAGCGTTTCGCCAAGCTTTTCTTCTTTGTTTATTCGTGCACTTCCATCATTTCATCCATAGGAAAATGCTTCTAAAAATTTCGAAAAAAAAATTCACAAACAAAATTAAAACATACCTGGAACTTCCCCTTGATGAGTCTATCAACTGGAACAACCTTCTCAACACCTAGACTTTTCCACGCCGTCTGAACCAGCTTCCAATTACCAAGCCAGTCCAATTCCAGGATAGAATTCCACTTGATCTTTTTCAATGGGATTGAACCCGGAAAAAGGAAGTCCGTAAACTGAAACATACACATTTGCTAAAATTCGTCACGGGAACGATGGCGTCCAAAAAAAGATTGAAATTATATTGAAAGTTGTTTTGTTGCAGAATTATTCACGTTTCCGAAAGGAATGTTCACGGTTTATTTGTAAAAATTCAATCCGAAAAGATCATTACTCGGGAAGCTGACTGACCACGATATAATCCTCCCGTGCATCCCGGATACTTTCAGAAAATACAGATACAGTTGACTGCATGCGAAAAATGCGCAGTCGCTACTAGAAATGAATATTTGTGATTGTCCCTTGCCCAAACCTATATCCCGAGAAGGTTAAAGCTCGAAACGGTAGTTTGACCTCTCGAAGTATCATTGGTCTTTTCAGCGCTCAAGCCAAGGATGGAGTTATTAGGGGTGCTGAACACGAGTATGGGACTCGTTTTTGGTTGGTCGGATAACCGTGTAAGGCCACGATCGGTATAATGCCATTTTTCTAATGTAAGCAACCATACCCGTCCAAAAAAAACGAACCCTATATTCTGGCTCAGCGCCTAGAATCAACCTGAGCTTCCCGCCTAGAAGTATACGTAAACGTACGAAACGTTCAACTTTTGTGGACCACCTACCGTTTCAACAATAAACGCTTAAGCTGAATGCTAAAATGGTCTCCCTTTTGAGAATTTTTGAGGAGTAAACTTGGGATACGTGACACGAGCATTTTTTTTTCGAAAAAAGTCGCAAACTATTGAGGAGTAAAATTTATTTCCGTCGATCGCGTCCTTGTGCGGGCTCATGCTGCATCTCCTGCTCCCCCACCCTTTTTCACTATCAAGATTTAAATGCAATCGATTTTTCCAAATCGGAAATTTTCTAGCTCTTTGTCACTTTTGAAAGCTAATCATTCCCACTCGACCCATGGGAAATAATTTTTCAATCAAAAAATCTGTTCCGCAAATTCACACGCTCTAGAAGCGGAGAAACTTGAATTCAAAATCGTCTGCGACAGCGGAAATTAAAAATCTCTGATATCCCGTCAGAGATATTTTGGAAGCGAAGGAATGAAAATCTTGTCGTCACGAGCTTGCAAAGGCACGACTTGTCTGTTGACGGCAGTGATTCGTTTGAACAACATTTCCAACACGGAACAAACATCAGAAAAAATAAATCATCTCAATCATAACGAACACGCCCGCCACGCAATAAACATACCAAAACACTGATTAATTGAGAGCCGGAAGGAAATCAATAAATCGAAAAAAGTTCAGCCGTTCGCAGGGTTGAGCAGGCCGTTGCGACCGGTAAACAAAACTTTACGAGCCCCGTGGTGACCAAAATGTTTACGAACCTCCCCCCTGGGATGAAAAAAAATTATGACCACGGTTTTCACGAACCCCCTCCTATGGCGAAACGGCCGCGAAGCAATACTCGGCGCTAAACATCAAACCTTGGTCCAAGAATGTCATATTTCCGAGACCTTTCCGACTGGTGTTTGGAGATAAACCCCGATTTTTCAAAAAATTTTACGACTCCCCCCCCCGAAAATTCCTGTTTTTTCGAAAAAAAAATTCTCAAATTTTTACGACCCCCGTTGCGACCGGTCGCAAGCCTGCCCAACCCTGGCCGTTCGGGAGCGCGTTTTTTTTTTGCTCCCGGTCAGGGGTGTGCGGAAATTTCTGTTTTCTGGCCGTTTTGGCCTTTCTGTTTTCTGAAAAATCTGCAAAAGACAGAAAAAAAAATCAGAAAAAATCAGCGAAATTCGGATCTGTGGAACAGCGCAACTTATCTAGTCCTTTACGAGGTGTTATCTGTGTTCAATGGTGCGATTGCTGTTCAGGGCAGGGTTCGCGATAAAAATGTTTATTGTGGTATCTTTGTGAGAAGGTAGGCCTGGTCATTACAAAAGTGAAAATAAGTGGAAAGTCGGAGGAAAAAGCTCAAAAACAAGCTATGGCTGGGTCTCAGCCCGCTCCCAATCAACTAGATTTCTACGATTGCTTGTTTTATCGTCATTCATTCTGCATTTAAAGAAGTTGCGGGACACTGAGAGACTACTAACTTTTTTAGCGGCAAAATAGACATTTATAGAAGTTTTGTTGGGTGTGCGTACACCCACCAATTATCCGTTCTGACTTGTTTTTGTGCGTTTTTCTGCAAAATCTCTCTTATTTTCACTTTTATGATGACCAGACCTGCATTCTTATGAAGAAAATTCAACATTCGTTTCTATCGCGAACCCTGCTAACGCACTCGTAGGGTAGTTCTTTGGCACAATAGGGGTAGCATCCCAGGGCAGAGCCCACATTCAACCTCCCCTTGTCAGCAGCTGCTGCAGTTAGTTGTTCGCAGCAGCTGCTACTGACAGCGAGGGGTTGAACCCAATGTCTGTATTAGGATGCAATCCTTATTGTGTTGACGTACTACCATACGGGTGAGTGCTCTGAGAGTTTTGCCTCTCAGAGCAATAGCTACAAAACGCCTGATTTTCGCTTAATAGCCGAGAACAGGGTCGTGTTCGGAAAAAAAAACCTGGTTGCCACGACATAGGCGTCAAATTATGGTCGTCGAGAAATGCTCTCAAAGGGGAGTATAATACGCATTGTTGAGGCAGATTCGAATGTCAACACCGCCGTCGGTTCAACTACCCGTGTTATTCCTCGCTTATTTCGCGAACAGCATGGTCGCAGCCACCTAGCAGCCAAGAAATAAGAATTACTCGAGAAACAGTTTAAGAGGATCAGTTGTTGAGCCTGGTGGGCTATCTCACGGCCAAGACTCTCTGTCTTTAATGATGTTGTATCCGTCATTGACGCGTCATTGCTACTATCAATGCCTTATAGGTCATCTGTGCAGTTCTGCACATATTATATTACAAGTATGATAAAGGTATTCAGAGTCACATCCTCTCTTCACTTGAAAAAAAGTTAGAATGAAATGAGTATTTTTTCTGAAAATTTTCTGCTTTCTGATTTCTGTTTTCTGGCCATTTTGGCCTTTCTGTTTTCTGGTTTCTGTTTTCTGAAAAAACTTGATTTTCTCTTTTCTGAAATTTTTTGAAAAATTTCCGCACATCCCTGCTCCCGGTATGTCTATAGTGCGGCTTCCGCACTTCCCGAACGATCAAAAATTCCTACCTCATTTTACAACTGGTTTCGGGAAAACTTCCATTTTTCTCCAAAAAATTCACGATTTTCTTTTTTTACGAGAATTTCCAAAAAAAATACGACCCGTTATGCCGGGACACAACCCTGCCCCTGAAATATTTGGAAAAGCAAACATTTTACTGTAACTCACAAAATGTCAGAATTAAAGGAAAACTAAAAATAACTAGAGGAATTAAAAAATACTTCAAAATCTCATACCTGCGCATATCCCGCTCCAGAGTGCAGTTGTTCAATCTTCGTGAAGTTACTCTGCAGGCAGTCATTCACCCACATCAACATCTCATGTCGCGACAAATTCTCCGTCGTCGCCGACGTCGCGTACACATTCACAACCGTCGCCATGCAGACCAGTATGGTGAGCTGCTAAGTGTTGATATCAGTCTGCAACACCGTTTTTATAACAAATGATACGATAAACTCGGCACTGATACGAAGGACATTGACTGACTCCTGCATCAAGAAAGCGAAAAAGTCTGGAGGAATCTAGGCCAAATAACTAAACTGCGTATCATAAAGATATGACACAACCCCTGAATTTGTCGGTTTCGTGTACGTTGAGCAGGATAAATCTCTTTCGTCAATACTACAGAGATCAGGATGTAAAATAACACCCGTATACCTCTTTCGGGTTAGGTCGAATGCTTGTGCAATTTTCAAAAATAAATTCATGTTTTAAATCGCGTATCAGAAAAATAGGACACCCCTGGGTTAGATCGGAATTCTCGCTCGTGTGATCACAAATCGAATGGTCGAATGACTCTCCTTACTCTCTTATCGCACCTAATATTCGTTTTGGCACACTATCGGTCGAGCTAACCAGCCTTTGCGAATCGATATTGCTCCATTTCTCGGTTAAGGGCTGTTTGAGCGCAGAAAGCGAGAGATATCGCCGGCAATTGGCTCGGACCCGACAAACTAAAATACCCCAGAGGTTCTTGATTCTGCTGAAATCAGGAGTGTAGACTAGCCACTCTGGACAAGACACAGGTATTGCCGAGAAAAGCCGACCTTAGACCTGCTCATGTGGACTTTCTCGTTGCCTTGCTCGACACTGCAACTTTGTCGCTCAAAAACATGGGTCTCTTTAGCGTCGTCTGGTGCTCACGGGAAATCATTCAACTGCTGGCGAACGCAAGCTGTAGACTTCCTCGACGGGCAAATGCTCTGACAGATTATGGATGATCTGCGACCGCAGTTCCGACGACTAAAATGGACATCAACTTCGGCTATTTGCGTATAGGCGATAGTTTCTGACGAGAAGAACTGGAATCTCGATAGAACTGATGGTTGGAAGTGCTACTAAAGAAATTTGAGGATGGGTCCTGTCCACTTCAGCCATCGGAACTGCTGTCATAGATCTCTCCATATCTGTCAGAGCATTTGCCCGTCAAGGACGTCTACAGCTTGCGTTTGCCAGCATTCGCATGATCTCCAATGAGTACCAGAAGATATTAGAGTAACACCTACTTTCTTTTCCCCAAGTTTTCGAGCGACAAAGTTGCAGATTCTAGCAAGACAAAGAGAAACTTCACGTGAGCAGGTCTGAAGTCGGCTTCTTTGCTCGGCAATAACTATCTTGTCCAGAGTGGCTACTCTACAGACCTAATTTCAGCAGAATGAAGGATCTCTGGGGTACTTTAGTTCGTCGGGTCTGAGCCAATTGCCGGCAATATCTCTCGCTTTCTGCGCTCCAATAGCCCATAACCGAGAGATTCAGCAAGATCGACTCGTAAAGACTGGTTACCTTGGTCGACGGTATACCAAATCGAGCATTTGGGGGATAGGGGAGTAAGGAGAGCCATTCAACCATTCCATTAGTGATCACACAATTTTATCGGACGAGAATTCCGATTTAATCCAGGGGAGTCCTATCTTTATGATACGCAGTGGTATTAATCTAAAGTGGAGAATACTATCTCCATCAAAAAGTTAGCCGCAACAAAGCTGATATCGCTATCATACAGGCGAAATGATTCTTCCGCGTAAAACAACAAAACCGCTCCCACGATAGCGATATCACAGCTGTGTTGCTGGACATTCTTTGATGAATCCGAATCATACGATTTAGTGAGGACAAATCATGCACAGAAGTCGCCCTACGACGGTTAACTCGGTCCACGTCAATCTATTCTCCAAAAAAAAGTGATATGTCCCTAAGCACGAGATGTATTCCTTCGAAGATTCGGAACCCTAGAACATTCCCTTAAAGCAGAGTTCACGATGAAGAAGTTTCCTGTTTCTTGGCCAGAACGTGAGCTTTGGGTCCGTACGAGAATAGTAAGAAAGAAAGTACGACGGAAAACTGCCACGAAGTGGGTAAAAATCTTGTTGACCGGCCGACCCATTGGATCACTTCGCCCAAAAAATATAACAATTGTCCTGCGTTCGTTTCTTCAGAGGAACACTCGCCGAACTTTCGAATATTCTTTATCGTGAAAGATTCTAACATCCCAGCGTGTGCTTTGGTCCATCTTATTTTTAAAGAGTTTTCAGAGCAAGAAACAGGAACTAAGATTACATGCCTATCAATTTCGAAGCGCTAAACCATTTCCCCGACGTCAGGTTTGATGCGCTGTCCGCAGTCTCCCGAAACACACAAACAGGCATAATTCATTTTTCAGGGATTTCTTTGAAGGCAGCATACACGCTCGTAAAAGTGGTGGAGATAACTACGGAAATGGAATCGTATGGCTCAGAACACAACTCCTACGCCTTTTGAAGCATCAAAAACGACCCACAATGCCGCTACATGAGTAAGAAGTTTGCCCGCCCCTGTATTTGCGTTCTCGTCCACAACAGGGGTGCTGGGCCATTCATACCGTCGTCTATGTATGTGGTTTACTCATTGTACTTACTGTAATACCCACATGCATCGGCAACGCAATGGCCCAGGACGCCTGTTTTGGAGGAGGACGCAAATACAGAGGACGGGCAGACACAGGTGCGGGCCATCTTCTTACTCGTGTAGCGGAATTACGAGTCGCATTTGACGCTTCAAAATGCGTAGGCGTTGTGTTCTGAGCCATACGATTCTATTTCCGTAGTTATCTCAATTACGTTTACAAGCGTGTATGCTGCCTTTGAACCGTTTTCTCTGGTATTTGAGTTTTTGGAACCTTTTCCCTATTAATCTCTTTTTAGTGGACTTACCTAGCCAAAACCAATTTCTATTATAAGACGTTTTTTTTTATCGTGGACACAGCCTTCAAAGGCAGTGTGCACAATAAAAAACCGTACTCTAGATTTCGATATTTTTGTGTAGGTAAAACCACGATGAAGAGGTTAGTAGAGAAAATTTCCCACAAAACTCTCAAATACCGGAGAAAAAACTGTTTAAAGAAACCTTAGAAATATTTGAATACGCCTATTTGGTGTATTTCGGGAGATTGCAGACAAAGCGTCAAACCTAACGTCGGAAATGGTTTTGCGCGTCAAAATTCCTTGAAAAGTGACTTTGCTTTCTGTTTCTTGCACCGAAAACTCTCTAAAGATAAGATGGGCCAATCCATATGCTGTGATAATAGAATCTTTCGCGATTTAATTACCCAAGTTTGAGGTATCTGGTGTCTGTGGTTGGTCAGTCTCAAATGGCAATGGGCAAGGACGACCTTTTGAACGTAGCTAATGGTTCGGACGTCGAGCGGGCCGTCAAAGAACTTATGGAAGATGATGCAGTGCCGCACTATGCTCGGGCAATTCTGGCGCTCCTGCTGGAGGGGCGACGTCACACGGATGCTGCTTTACGTCTGAACGCCGAACTTCTGGACAGGCTGGACAACCTCAACAAGGAAAACACCATGTTGAGAAGTTCTCTCCAAAGTCAGTCTGTTAATCCTGAGCTTGTGAATGGAAATATTATACCCTCTCAGACGTATTCCATTGCATTACCATCTTCTTCTCAAAGTCTCATCGCCTCCTGTTACCACTCGTGATAAGGAGAGTGAGAAGGAGCGCGCTCGCTCCCTGGTTCTTAGTGGTGTTCCTGAGCCGAAGCATCTTCCTGTACGGCAAAGATCGAGTCATGATGCCAATCTTGTGATGGATGTTCTTTCTCATTTAAATGTGGATTGCTCTCCGGTATCTGTTTATCGCTTAGGCTCGCCGTTTCAAGGCAAAAATCGACTTTTGAAGATTATCATGCCGTGTTCTTCTTATCAGAAACAGGCGTTGAGAAATCCCTCCCGTCTGAAGTTCTTCCCCGTAAAGGGCTCTATCTCAGGGAATCCTAACGAAGGAAGAACGGTTTAAAAGAAGGGAAGAATATCGGAGGCGTATGAGGGCTGGCCCTGTAGGTGGTGTCGAGCCAGTCTCGCCTTCTAGGGGTGAGGGTGGACCGGCCGATTCTGCCTCTGGGGTAACCCCTTCTGCGGCCTCCTCATCGAACCACGATGAGTCAACGCCTGCGGATCAGGGAAACTGATTCATCCTCTCCGGTATCATTGTAGTGTTTTGAAATGTTTATATGCAAATGTAAGATCTGTCTCAAAAACAAGGAACATATTGACCTGATTCTTTCCAGTAATTATGATATTTATGCCTTCACTGAAACATGGCTCAAGTCTAGTCATTCGGTTTCGTCCTTATTGGGAAATTTCTCTCTGGACTATGAATTCAAGAGGTGTGATCGCGTTAGGAAGTCAGGCGGCGGGGTGATGTTGTTGGTGCATCGAAGGCTCTCAATATCTGTGGTTTTCTCTGAGTCGGTGGAACATGCTTATGAGATACTTTGTGCCGACCTTTACCATGAAAGTTCGAGCTTTAGGGTCGTGGTTGTTTACAGGGCCCCGTCTTGTGATTCTGCCGGAACCGAAATGCTAGTCAAAGTTTTGAGTGATTTGATAGCGTGTGAAATCCACACGATCATCGTGGGGACTTCAATTTGCCGGACTTCGCTCGAAGGAGTGAAGGGGATGTGGTGACAACAAATCTATCCTGTTTGGAGGAGCTAGTTTACTGTTACGACCTGTTCCAATTTGTTCATGAGCCTACTAGAGGTCATAATGTTCTGGATCTAGTGTTCTGCACCCATGAAACTCTACTGGAAAACCTGGAAATTTTGCCTCCGGTGGGGTTAAGCGATCATAATAGCATTTCATTTGATATTCAATGTTGTGAAACGGGCTCTTCACCGGTCTATCGCAGGGTTTACGCAAAGTGCGACTATGCAGCCGTCAATGGATATCTTAGCCAAATTCACTGGGTCAGTCTTTTTAGAATCTACCAACAGCGTAAATGAGAAATATGAACTTTTCTTGTCAATTATCCAAGCAGCTATTGATCTGCATGTGCCGTGGAAGCTTGTGTCCTCTATTAAGTCTATTCGCCTGCCTGCTCACTTGCAAAAAATGTCTGAACATCGTGAATGCCTATTTTATGAAGCAAGGCGCACTGGAAATTGGGAAACATATAACGCATTCGCGAAAAAGTTCCATTCTCAGTTGGGTAGGTATAACAGTTATTTGGAGAAGAAAAAGATAGAGTCGGGAGATAAGAACTTCTATCGTTATCTGAATTCCAAGTTACAGGAAAGGAGTAGTATTGGCTGTCTTAAGAACGGAGACCTTCTTGCAACATCGGCCAGTGATAAGGCAAACATGTTGGCGGATCATTTCGTGAATCAATTCCAAGAAGATGACGGAAATTGTCCGTCTTCATCCTTCTCAGGTATTCAGCCTATGACTGATTTTCCGTGGTTTCATTCTATGAAGTTGCAGGATTTGTTAGTAAAGTGGTCTAAATCTTCCTCGATCACCCCGGATTTCATTCCTCTGTTTTTATTCAGAAAATTGCACCCGTTATTTGTGGTCCCTTGGCCTATATCTTCAATCAGTCTCTTATCTATGGTGAAGTCCCAATCCGCTGGAAACACTCTTTTGTAACACCAATTTTGAAGAAAGAGCCGGCCACTGATCCAGGAAGTTATAGACCAGTTAGCATAACCTCACTCTTCTGCAGACTGTTTGAGAAGGTTCTAAAGAGCACATCGTCCTACATCTGTTTTCGAATAATATCATTCCCAGGAGCCAACATGGTTTTGTACCTGGAAGATCGGTAGAAACGAACCTTTGGAATGCATAAACGATTGGACGGAGGCCCTTGACAAGAAATGCAGTTGTGATGTCATTTACTTTGACTTTGCAAAGGCATTTGATCGTGTCTCACATTTGAAACTGCTATCAAAACTACGGGATCTGGGATTTCATCCGATTTTGATAGAATGGCTCGCCCAATTCTTGTCTGATAGAACGTTTCAGGTGAGGGTCGGGGATTGTTATTCCAAGGTGAGAAACATAGCGAGCGGGGTCCCACAAGGGGGTGTATTATCACCAATATTGTTTAGTATTTTTACAGCTGACATTCCTATCATTTTTCATGACAAAAGTGTTACAGTAAAATTTTATGCGGACGATATAAAGCTCTACAAAGTCATTTCTGATCCATTAGATACCCAAGTGCTGCAGGAGGGGATTGACCTGATAGTTGACTGGGCGAGAGAATGGCAGCTGCCACTGGCTCCGCAAAAACCGTATTTATGCGGGTTCATTTGAGTCCGACGTCGACGGCCCATTCATATACATGTGCTGGTGTCGCGCTGCGAGCGGTAGACTCGGTTCGAGACCTCGGTTTTCACTACGACAGGAAGTTGGATTTTTCTGAGCATGTCAAAATCAAATGCCAATCGGCTCACAGGCGGATTTTTCAGATTTATAAGGGTATCTCCACTAGAAACAAACAGGTTCTGCTCCGAGCATATAAGACTTATATACGACCCATTGTGGAATCTGGAACATCAGTATTCGCTCCGCACAAGAAAAAGGATATTGACGCGCTCGAAAAGGTCCAGAATAGTTTCACTCGCAAACTGTTGATTCGCATCGGTGGTTTCCTGAATTCCAAGATACCCAGGGCCCACTTAAGGAACAAATATTTTGGGTTGCCAACGTTGGATTCTCGGCGCAGAGTGTTTGACCTTTGCATGGTCCGCAAACTTCTGGAAAACAGCAGTATTTTCAGGCTTGCACCCTATTTCAAACTAGTCACATCGAGAACTAGAGGTGAAATAATGAAAATATTTCTCGGTCGGCCAATTACCAGTGTTAGGGTTAGGTCTTTTCCACACAGGGCGGGTAGCGCATACCTGAAAATCGCTAGAAGAGTCACCGGCGCTGCTTCCTTGGGCCAGTTTAGGCGACGGGTATCCCAAATAGTTCTTAGCTACGAAGCATAGCATTTTCGATTGTTTCTTCTTTTCTAGAGATAGATCTTCGTTTGTTTGATTGGTAGGGTGTATGAAGAATAGGAGTATTTTTGCTCAAGTTTTGCTGTCTGTTTTTTTTCTTTCTTCCGGTCTTGTTAGTTTTTCTGTGCATCTCTTCTTATTCTTATCACGCATTCGCCTTATGTGAGTGTAATAAACATATACATATACATATGATAAAGAATATTTCAAATATAGGCAACTGTTCCTTTGTTGAAACGAACACAGGACAACTGTTATATTTCGTGGGCGGGATGATCCAATGGGTCGGCTGGTCCAGGAGACTTTCACCAACTTCTAGGAGTTCTAGCCGAGAGATAGCCCACCAGGCTCAGCAGCAGCTCCTGGTAATCTAATTTTCGGCTATTTCGCGGCGAGCATTATTTCGCGGCTATTTCTCGGTCAGACCGTTTTTCGTCGAACTTCCATTCTTACTGTTCTTAGAGGACCCAAAGCTTACGTTTTTGCCAAAAAAGGACAACCTTTTCATCGTGAACACTGCCTTCAACTTGAATGGGATTACAAACAGCAAAAGACTGAATAACTCGTCCGTTTTCGTGTACTCGTTCCATAATCCCAAAACGCAGCGTATATTATTTGACTTCAAAAACGATACATCTCCTCTCCAAAACTGTTGCGAAACTGACCATAAAATTGCGCTATCTAATCAGCCATCAATAATACCGCCGGAATGTGATAAATTATAGCACCATTAAAACCAGAACTAGACCAAAAGTACGCAAAAATACAATAGTGCAGAGAGAACATCGATTCTAACCTTTTCTTACCCTAGAAAAAGACCACAAATGCACGAAAAAAAAAACTCGAGAAAAGCCACAATACGTCACTCTATTACGAGAATAAAACAATGTAGTCATCCAGTCATCAATCTAATGTCATACTTGACCTTTGCAGTCGACGAAGAAACCGTGCGAGGTAAAAAAGTGCGCTTCCCTGCTTTATGAAAACTGGGTCAGAGCCATTTTACAATAGCTGCCCGGCTATTGATGATCTAAATAGGGTTAAATCGCAATGGATTTGTTACAGCACCCTACTAAAGATGACTCTACCGAAAAAAGGAGGGACCGAAACAGAGCAGGCTTTAGTGCAGATAGCTTGTTAAACGCAAATTAGGCAATCTACCTGAACACTTAAGGGATGAAAACTTTCGTCATGTATGAATCACACGTGACCATGAGTAATATTACACACACACAGTTTCGAAGTCGTCAGCCAGCCAAAAAATTGATCGCATTAAATCGACCCTTTACCACAAAAAACACTTCTCAAAAAAGAAAAAAATTCTACGATGAAAAAACATAACTATACGACATTTTTCGGGGCTATGTGGGAATGGGGGGGGCACTGTTGTATCGCACTTGGCCACGCCCATTTTTCCGTGCCGCAATGACTCTCCTGATTTTGGCAGGGCAGGCAAACCCCGGGTAGGTGCTCAAATTTAGTGCGGCACACTAAAATGGGCGTGGCCAAGTCCATCGCGCCATAATGGTCCCCCTTCCCACATAGCACCCATTTTTCTGCCAATTATAAGCCAGAACTACAAGGTAAACATACTTGTCTAAGCAAAACTATTGAATATAAAAAATATATTTGAAATAAAATAGATGAATTAAAAATATGTGTAATTTCTCTTTTATTTGTTTAAACGTTTAAATATCACCACAGAAAAAAATGAGAAAAACTCAAATAGGTTTAAAGTATTAAAAAAAACTACTCACTGCTCCAACAGCTTATCTAAACGCAACGACAAGGAAATTCCATGCGCTGATCGAATCTGTAATTCTGTTTCGCACTGAATATCAATGAGGCAAATGACTATACAACATTTGCCAATTATAAACCAGAAACACAAGGTAAACATACTTGCCTAAGGAAAATTATATACTATAAAATATATATTTAAAATAAAATATAAAGTGTAATTTCAACTTTTAACATGTTTTATTTTTTTTAAGAATTTGCCCTACTTGATGACAAGACACAACACGATAACACAATTTTTTTACAATTTAGTAAAGGTGAAGAAACGACGGCGAAACCCCCAAAAATTTTACATTTGAACATTATTGAATTAATCTTCAATTTGACACAATTCAGCGCCTTATAAACCTTCAACATTAAAACGAGGTCAATTATAAACTTACATTATATCAAAACCAACTGCTTCAAAAGAGAACAGAATTGAACGAACAACCACAACAAGTCGATACACGGCGTCGCACGCAGCTAATCAAACATCTCCGACAGACGAAGCCGCAGCGATAAAAGAAATTTCGAATTCAGATTTCGCGCCAATCATGGAAATCGTTGACGAGAAAGAACGCGCCGCTCCCTTAGATACACTATATTCACATTTAAATCGTCTATTTCCCAGAGTTCTAAGAGTTAGAGACACATTTGTTATATACTGAAAATCAAAGTAGGCAAAAACATTGAACGGAACCAACTCAGAACGCAATAAACGCTTTGAGCGTGTTGGCGCGAATCTGGTACCGTAACCCTTGTCGTAAAATTAAATGCGTCGTCGCTGTTGGTTGCGGGCAGAACAACTGAAGCGACAGCAAATTATATATTTTTTCGCCCATTGATTTCCTTTTTGATGTGGATGATTGAACGCACCGTTTCATCCTTATTTTGTGAACCTCCTGGTATTGCAGAAAACAGTGAATGTGGGTAGTCATGTTCTGAGGAAATGAACTTCATTGAAGCTAAAGGCAAATTTCACTAAAAAAACTGCGTTTTTTCGCGGAAAAATAAGCTTTAGGTCCCTTTAAGGAAAGTAAGGAAAGAGGTACGACGAAAAGCGACCAGGAAGTGGGTGAAAATCTCGTGGATCAGCCGATTCATTAGGTCACCCCGCCCACGTCATATAACAGTTGTACACCGTTCGTTTCACCAAAGTAACAATTGCCGAATTTCCGAATACTCTTTATCCCGAATGATCCTCACATCCAAGCACGTGCGTTGAACCATCTTATTTTTTAGAGTTTTCGGTACAGGAAACACAAAACAAAGTCACGTAGTTATCTTCTGTTTCGCAGTGAAATTTATTTCCGTCCGACGCGCGCGTCTACGCAAGTAGGATGCTACGTAAAGATACCTCTAGTCGCCGTCGCGCGGCGTGGCTGGGACGTCGCGTTGCGATAGAGCGCGCTCTTCACAGTACACATTCACCGCTAGTCGCATCGTGATGAGGCCCTAGCCGCGCCGCGCGACGGCGACTAGAGGAGTCTTTGCGTAAGGGGCAGAGCAGAGTGCCAACAGGGCGCGGCGCGGCCTTATGATTGAGAGCCGTATTGATAGATCGCGGCGATCTATCAATACGGCTCTACATCATCAGGCCGCGCCGCGCCCTGTTGGCACTCTGATCGACCCCTAACATGCGCAAGTAGTACACGTTATGCTGCGTCTTCTTCTCCCCGCACTATCTCGCTTCCCCTCCCCCCCTCGTTGCGCACAAGCGCGCGAAGGAATGGAGTCAATTTGACTCCGGAATAGAGGATACCTTAATATTTCGAAGTGCAAAACCATTTCCGACGCTTGGATTCTCGAAAGTCCGCAGTGCGCCGGAGACACCATACAGGCGTAACTAAATATTATAGAGGGTTCCTAAGCAGCTTTCTTCCGGCATTTCGGTTTTGTATGAAGTTTTCTCTATTATCTTCTACTTCGTGAACTTTCCTGCTCAAGAACATCGAGAACTAGAATACGGTTTTCTATCGTGAACACTATAGTGAGGACCGAATATTCGAGTTCGAATAATATTCGAATTTTTCGAGCAAATTTTTATTCGAACACTCGATTATTCGGAAAGTGTGAATATTCGAACATTATTCGAGTTCGAATATTCGCAAAAGGTGAATATTCGAACAATATTCGAATTCGACTATTCGGAAAATGTGAATATTCGAACATTATTCGAATTAGACTAATCGCAGAGGTATATATTCGAACGCTATTCGAATTCGAATAGCCGAGCTGGTTCAATAAACATTATGAAAATTAGCTCTAGTATATAAAGGAATCGACATACCTTTCAAGACTAAATTCATTTTCCTCAGTACTCCACTGTTCAACTTTTTGAAACGCAAGGGCTATTTTTTTTCTGAGTAGGCAACTAGGGCAATCCGTTGCACTTGGCCACGCCCATTTTTCCATGCCGCCGCGCAATGATAACACCAAAGCGGGGTTTTCCATCCCTTCCAAAACCGTTGCGGCGCGGAAAAACAGGGGTGGGCAAGTGGCCGCGATAGCAACCCTTGAAGTAAGTGGACCTCTTATTCGCGGTCAGCACCTCGAATAACCTCCTTAGGCTAAGCTAGAGCGAAAAAGTAGATTTTGTAGCATTCTTTGAGTTGAAGCCCATCCAGATTTAGGAATGAGTCGTGCCTTATTAATTTCCTCTGGTGGTGGTAATGAAGCTTTAGGAGAAGAATTCAACTTTTTATTGTCGCCCACGACATAGTTGCGAGATATTGCTATGCGAATTTCGAATACTCGTTCGTTCGAAATAAAAAATGAACGAATTTATTCGAAATTCGTTCGTTCGGTCTTTTTTTTCGAAAGTCCTCACTATGGTGAAACACTGCCTTTAATACCTCAAAATTAAAAATAAGTTTCGTCTTAAAGAAAATGCACATTCAAAACCCAAGCTTAAAGGCAGCGTTCACGATAAAAAAACCGTATTCCAGTTTTGTTTAAAGAAACCTCTGAAATATTTATTTACGCCTGTTTGTTGTGTTTCGGGACTCTGCAGACAAAGCGTCAAACCCAACGTCGCAAATGATTTTGTGCTTCAAAATTCTTGGGTAAGCGCTTTTGTTTTCGGCTTCTTGCACCGGGAACTCTTTAGAAAAATAAGATGAGCCAATGCAGCACAAGCATGGATGTTAGAATCTTTCGGGATAAAGAGCATTCAAAATTCGGCGCATGTTTCTCTGGTGAAAAGAATGCAGGACAACTGTTATATGACCTGGGCGGGGTGATCCAATCGATCCGCTGATCCACGAGATTTTCACCCACTTCCTGGCCGTTTTCTGTTGTACTTCCGTTCTTACTCTTCTTGGAGGGACCAAAAGCTTACGTTTTTGACCTGCGTTCCGCAGATGTTCGCATATTTATCACACGCAGTGTATAGGCCGACATTAAGTAAAATCGCACACAAATGGTGTTGCTCGGGTAAATTCTGGAGAAACCGTTGCCCAAGACCAAGAGGAATCACGTATTCGAAACGAAACTATTGTTACAAAGACCAGACAAGTTCCATGCGAATTGCTGTCAAGTTTTTGGCAAACTTCGCACGAATTCATATCACACTTGACGATTATAAGCCAATACGGTTCTAAAAAAAGGAACAAGATCTCACACAAACCCGGTCCGCTCTCCAACATGAAAAACTCGGATTAATCTCCGCCATTCAGCTACTGTATAGTCAGCACAAATACAGGCTTAGACGCATAATTGCGGCTACGTTTTAAGAGATGCGAACCCTTCTGTGTTGACGTCTGCTCAAAGACCTCTTAATGTCTGGAGCATTCATGAAGAGCTCTCGATTTCGATTATTACCCGCAAAGATCGATGGTTTTCCGCTAATATCGGATCTGCCGCGGTACCTCTACCCACCATCGCCAGGCAGAACCGATAACAAACCCTCTGTTCGAGATTCCGTATGTCGCCGGGATCTGACTTGCCTGAGGAGCGCGCGGTCGCGATGCGTGTCTTCTGATTCAGCATAGTGGCGCCGATACTCGTCAAGAGTCAGACGACTCTTAACGATTTTTATATCGCTCCGGCGCCATTAGGCTAGATCAGAAAACACTGCGGAGCCGTGCGCACCCAATTCTACCACCTCCCCGCAGCCTGCGAAACCCCGAGGAAAGTGTACATCTACACAACCAAAACATAACCAAAGGTTTGTATTTTGGATACCTGTCCTCCCAAACTTGAATAGGCTTCTATTGGCAAGATATTTTTATTGACCAGTACACAGACGCGTCGGAAAACTCTAGTCCAACAAACCAAGGGCCGAGTCGGAACGCGGGCGCAAACGCGACGCACTCGGCCACTACAGCTGATCACGAATCGACAGCCGCCGGCCAACAGCGCAGCCAGAGCTGCCGATTCGTAATCAGCTGTGGTGGTCGAACGCTTTGGGTGTACGCATGCAGTTAGGGCAGACCGCAGGCTTTGGCGAGTTCGACTAGAATTTTCGGTGCGACTGCACACGTATAAAAGAGTACAAATTTCCGGTTTTCGGCTGAAGTCCGTTTCCATGTTGGCCTAGCCCCCCTCGACGCTGCCAGGTACGTCAGCTAGCCTTGCGTCACTACTCCTTTGCAAGGAAAACCGTTTTAGCGAAGTCCGAAGTTCGCTAACTGGAGTACCTTGCGAGAATTTTCATGCTTGCAATAGTAAAAACTGTGAGTGATTCGAGCCCAACCCTATATCCCAAAACGTTACAAGCTCAAAACTGTAAGTAGAACTGAGAAGGTGAAACGTTCCTTCTTCACCTAAAGTTCGCCAAGGGGTATTTGGGGTACTGGACACGATATGTTCGCTTTCGGTTTTTCGAACGACCGGGATAGGTCACGGTAGGAGAATGGCATTATACTATCGCTCTCGGAGCCTGATTCCGGTCCGCGATTGCGGACTACGGCTGTTGCATCATGCGGCACGCGGTAATCGTGCTGGGAGAAGAGTGAATCGTGCCGACGATTATCACGTGTAGCATGATGCGGCAGCCGTAATCCGCAAATGCGGACCGGAATTTGGCCCCGAGAACGACAGTACCTATCATAAACTAACGTAAGTGTTCGAAAAACCAAAAAGGAACATCATAATCGTGTTCAACACCCCAAAATGACTCCTTTGAACAAAAATTGAATGGAAAAGAAAAATTTTGGCTTTCTGAACCCACAAACCGTTTTGAGCTTGTAACTTTTGGAATAAAGGTTTAGGCTCGAGTCACTCACAGTTTTTTATACTGTTAGCATGGGTATACTCGCAAGGTACTGCATTTCGCTAACTTCGAACCGCACTAAAGTGGTCTCCCTTGCTAGAAAGGCTCCGTGACACTGCTCAACCGCGAACGCACATTTAGGTCCATGACTAGCGTCCTCAAGAGAAAACATTTAAATCTCATCCACGGCTGGCGCCTACGGTTTAGATTTCACCGGCAGTATGGTAAGCATATCAGCGGCGCTCTTCTCTCGCCATGAATCGATAAGTGGGCTGGCGCACGCGACCACCGCGCCAGCCGCGGGCGAGATTCAAATGTCTTTTCTTGAGTACGCAAGCCACGGACACAAATATATGCGTTGCGGTTGAGTTGATATGGCACGCGTGGCTAGCGCGATAGACCCACCACTAAGGTACCAGTCTCCGACACCTCGTACGAGACAGCAGTAAGGCCGGGATCACACTTCCAGCGACGAGCGACGCGACGCAATCTTCTCACTCAGTACCGACCAAAAATCAATATTCCTGATATACACTATGCCTGTCGCTGGTCACGGCGAGTATAATCCCTGCCTGACCATAAATGACACAGAATTGAAGCATGGATTTCGCGTCGTTTCGTTAGCCGGCCGCACCGCATGCGCGAGCGGGTAAGCGACATCCGCCTTCCTAGTAGTCTCCAGTCGCCCGTTTCTGCCGCTGCGACAAAGTATAAACCCGGCCCACAGCAAGAACCCAACATATTCAATAAAATAGACGCCTCTGCAGCGTTACCGCCTCTGTTCACGGTTGAAAAACAATCTTCCAAAACCAGCAGATTCACATTTAGCGTTTTTGTTCATTTTAAACACGCATATGATCCACACAAGTTCAGTCAGCCAATGAAGAGCAATAGACACGAAAACGAAATAACCGGCAAAGAAAATATCGGTGCATCTAGAAAACGGGTAAAAATACATACATAAATACAAGCATATATAAGTATATATCGTATAATACACTTAACAAACAACAGCAAATACTAGTAGTAGTAATGTATGACAACGGATCAGCGAGCGTAGGACGAACGAGGTCATAACAGGGCTTTTTCTATACACGACGTATCGTAATGAGCCGCCACATTAGAATTTCACACAATACAATTCTGCGCTTGCGGACATTCATAACGCCCTAACACAAAAAAAAACTTTATGTTCGATCAACTGGGATGGCACTAAAGGAACACGCGTGATCTAACGCGAAAAACATGGTTTTGTTGAACAAAAACGTCAAGTTCAAGACGAAAACTCCGAACTCCTTCAAACGAAAACTGACCGAATCACTTCAAATTTTCAAAAAAACAGACTCAGCAAATCAACTGTCGCACGTTTTTTAAACAAATGAAACGTGGAGCAGCGTTCAGCTAAGGGCTCACAGCTATTTGATCGATAGCAGAAATCGATCAAATAGCTGTGAGCCCATAGCTGAACGCGCACTTTTCCCTTCTAAATTCCGAAAAGCGGACATCGGAAATCAAAACGACGATTACAATTTCGGAAATCGAAACGTCGGGAATCAAGAAACCGGAAGCCGGTACATCATAATTTTGTGGGGTATCTCTACCTTCCTTCAGCATATTTAGGCGTTGTTTCGGAAATTGGAGCGGAAAACTATTGGAAGAGGGGTAGTCAAAATTCCGCTCATTCCTTATCTACAGTCGGTTTCCACACGGGTAACGTTCGTAGCTGCGTTAGGTCGCGCGTGGCTTACTCGCGGTCGCATCACCACAAACCATATACTCTCTCTTATACGATTTATTCACTGAGAGCACACGTTCGCGCCACAGTGAACAACTCTGTGCTAGGCTTCGGGCTGTCTCAGTTTGAATACTCATAGCCCTAAACACACACTAGCAATGCGCCGCTCGCTAGCACACGTATTCGATTCAGTTTTCCCCCACCCGAAACAGGTCAAAGTAGGGCGTGCTGTCACAAAGCGGTAATCCACGAAGAAATACAGGGCTTCTTAGAAGCATGTATCACTACCGCCACTTCTGGAATGACGTAGCCGGGCAGCGCTTAATAAAGGCCGGCGCACGGTGGCAGTGACAATCTGATGACTTATGTCTCAAACATCAACACTAAACTCAGCACGGATCGCACTGAAACTTTGCGTTCCTTATTGTGTGTTGGCGCAAACGAGGTGCACGAATGTTGCAACATATGATCACCGAGTTCGCGCCAACGCACAACAAGGAACGCAAAGTATTAGTACGATCCGTACCTAATGTATTTTATTCAGGTAAATATAGTCGTGCTCCAGGCTGATCGCCTAGCTGCGAACATCGCGAGCGGTCGCGACACAGCAAACGTAATCTAATTGACTGGGAAGACGGGTGGCGCTTGACCGACCTGAATCCTCTCTCCCAAAAACATTAGACCATGCGTGCCGCAACGCCATCGCTCGCGTTATCTGTAGCTAGGCGATCCCATTCGGACAGAACTGCATTTACAGTAGCTTCCTCGATCGCTTCAAAATGCGCAGAATTCAAATTAGTAATGTGCGCGCTCACACCAATCCTATCGCCAAAAGTTTAGCGCCCCGCCCCCAAAAACAACATCATAAAGCATGCGACGCGTCGCGCGCGTTTCTAGAACCACTGATATCCCCAGGAAATCACCACTTTGGTTTCCGACAAACGATGAAATCTTAAGGCGGGCCCAACATTTTCGATGAATGCGGAAGGATAAACGCGCTGTTGATCAAATCCACAGCGAGGGAGCAGTTCGGCTGGCACACGTAACGCGCGCGGCGAAAAACCGCTGCGCGCAGGTCGCCGTAAAAGCGCGTTAACCGAGCGCCAACTATTTTTCTTATTACAGGCCCCACGGTTAACGAGCCCTAACGACGACATGCACGCCGCGGTTTTCGCCGCGCGCGTCCCGTGAAGCAGCCGAACTGCTCCCGCGTTGTGGATTCGATCAATATACCGAATAAACTTTAGAAAAGAGGCATTATGAGCTATCTTCTGTTGGGGGGGGGGAAGAGACGCAACATACGCGCGCGCAAGCCCACGATCAACGGCAGTAAATTTCAGTTTGAAATAGAGGACATGAGCGCGCGTACAGACCAGAAACGAACTTGCTCGAACCAGAAACGGGCGGAATTGCGATTATTTATGGCTGCCGACCCTCCGATTTCCGAAAAAAGTCCAGAAATACCGAAGAAAATCGGAAATACATATATATATATATATATATATATATATATATATATATATATATATATATATATATATATATATATATATATATATATATAAATATATATATATATATATATATATATATATATATATATATATATATATATATATATATATATATATATATATATATATATGAGTATAAAAACTCAAACGATTCCTGGTATCACGATGAATTCCGCGTTCCGATTTCCGAAATCTAAATGGTCAATCCATTTTCCAGAATCTCGAAGAAAAACTCGCTTCCATCAAGAACAATTTGCTAATGTACTGACAGTGATAGCGCAACTTTTCTAAGCACCAAAGAAAGGTCAGACATTTAAAATTTACGCCTGAGTATAGGCTACGGTGGCATCCAATCGCACGCCGTACAAGGCCTATTTCACGCTTCCATCGCTGATCGCGGCGACGCCATGCATAGAATAGTGATCGACGTTCGATGCGATCGTGATCGGTACGCATTGTTATCATGTCGTCGCATCGCACGGCGATGGGAGTCTGAAAGAGGCCCAACAGAGTCTCAGCGGCTACTATTCACAAGTCCGCAACCGCAGAAACGATCTGTGAAATTCTGGCACGGCAACTACGCATTGTACACTATGGCAACAACTGTTCACAAAGCAATGGGAGAAGCACTTTTGGTGGGTGGGTGGGAGATGGTCGAAAGAGTCTGCTGCAGTAGCCGGTGAGAGAAGGGAGTGGCACGCCCCTCATAACATCTCAAATTATTCGTCGCAATGAGGGCGGGATTTCAGGCACTCATATGGCAAAAACCCACTTTGACAACTGCTTTTTTCCTCAGCGCGGGCTATATGTCTCATTAAACTTATGATCAATCTACTCTCCCGTACGAGAGAGCCCGCCGAGAAGAAGATTGATGAGCCCAACTAGACGTTTCTTGAACGGAGGACGGGAGGCGAATGCCTAACGGGATTGACACCATTCGCAGGATATATCAGCGCACCTTTCGTCCTAGAACTATCCTATCTGTAGGCTAACCCCAAATCCATCACGAGAAAATGCATACCCTGACAAGCTCAACACAAATCTGACATACGGAATTCTCCGTGGATCAACTGACGCGAGTCATGACCAGTAGAACTTCACGTCCATTGACATTCAGTTGGGCCGAGTTGTAAGGTTTTCTATGGTTTGTTAAAGACTAGGAAGGCTCCAAGTGAGGCAAAATATTGGAACTACGTCAGACACACCAAAATTATTGTTTTTTTTTCTTGTAAAAATGTAAATAAATGTTTTTCTGCTCAATCGGATCTCGATAAAAAACTATTCAATAGAAATTGGTGCTAAAGCACTACCTCACCATACTTTTTTAGGTGAGGCTCAACCTGGGCGAACTGCACAGCCTACACACGGTCGCCAAGCGCCGCGCGATGACAATATAGTAGGCTGAAAAGGTTGTGCACTTAAAGGAAACTTCGGCGCACTCGGAAAAGGAGTGAGTCTTCGGCTCGTGGGCTCAGGCGTAGACTTGGTCGATCTATGAGCGCTAACACCCTACGGCTTAGCCCCTCGCGCCCATGCAAACCCAATGCCATGAGGGATTTTCAAAACCTTCAAGTTTCTACTGCTCAAAACTCACTCTGCCTCCAATTATGACAAATCCGATCATCAGATTCCTTGTAGGCAGATGTCAGGTTAACCAACAACATCCGAAATTGCAGACAACCGCTGTGCCCGACAGTTCTCGCTGCAAAAGTCGCGCTGAAGGACTTTTTAGAGCTCCGTTGCGCTGCGATATAACCTTTTCGGAGGGGATCATACTTCCAGCGACGAGCGACGCGACGCAATGTTTCCCTTCTGTATTGACCGAAAATCGATAATCCTGATCTGCACTGTCGCTGGTCGCCGTATGAGTCCCGCCTTATGATAGAGCATCGATCGATATCGCGCCGCGCAACAACCGGTCATAGACAGAGGCCTGCGACCCCTTTTGCGCTTCCATAGGGGATTTCGGCGATGTCATTCTCTAAATACGGATCGACGTGTGACGCAATCTCGATCGATATCCTGATTATCATGCTATCACATCGCACCGCAAAGAGGAGGCGGAAGCGTCGTTTATACTTCCGCCGCAAAGCGGCGCAGCGGAGTGCATTCTAATAATATCGATCGTGCCGGCCCGCGTGACCAATAATACAGATATGCACTGTGCCGCGCCGTTCGGCGGCAGGAGTATAAACGACGCCTAGGGGGTGAGTAGAGTGGCATTGCGGCGCCGCGCAGCAATAAGATGGACTGTCGTATCGATAGGTCGCGGCGATCAATCAATACGGCAGCTAATCATAAGGTCGCGCCGAGCCGCGACCTCACTCTGCTCAGCCCTTAAAATCGGGTTCACACTTTCATCGCGGAGCGAAGCGATAGCATGACAATGGAACGTCTCGATCGACACCGCGTCGCAGGTAGACCCGTACTTGAAGCATCCCATCGCATCTCTCCGCGACGGATGTATAAGCCCGGCGCTGAAACACGAGATTCAAGCGCGGAAAAGTTCGCGGTCATCCACAGCGACCACGTAAGATTGGCTTCGAAGGGAAGTATAGACGCTGCCAACACGCCACATGGTGAGTTTGCAGACCGCACCTGCTACGCGGCGGTGTCTGCAACTGTCCCAGGTAACTGTTTTTCAGCGTCTTCGCTATCCATATTTCTACTATCAAAGTTCAAAATGGGGATATAGGTTTTAGGCATGTGCTGTGCTAACCCCCTAACAAATCAAAGCGCAGAATGCGAACTACGTAACAAATGGCGTCGGATCTGCGCCAAAAACCGGGAACTGATTCATCACTGCAGCATTGAATACTTTCGGGAGGCCGCAGCTGTTCCTACGGCTACAACAAACAATTGTGGGCAATCCGCAAACCAGTTTCTTCTAACCCACAATTGTACTCTTGACCACAAGAAACGCGGGTTACACCACCATACGAGACAGGACATCTGTGCAATGAGCAAGTCTTAACCGAGTTCTCTAACTAATGAATGACTAAAACAAAACAACCTCAGAGGTTGCAAATAAAATCGATCGTAGACTCTTCAAATGAAATCAACAAGTACGTAAATAAAGAATATGCGAAGCTACACTACTATGCTACTACTAGTACATGACTTAAAACCATGACGTTGACAAAAATGCTATTTTTTCTAAAACTTAACTCAAAAACTTAGCACTAGTATTCTACCTGCACCTGTACATACATATAATAGCTGCTGACCGATGAGGCTGATCACCTGACTGATTTGATTGAATAGAAGACGATAATACGGGTTACATATAGCAGAAGGTGAAGTACTGAAGTCTTCACCTGGGTATATCCAGCGGTAAGCAGATATAAAATAGCCTAAAATGTGACGAATTACGATTTAAAAAACTTATAAATCCCTCAAAACTTTTCTCTTTCAGTTCTTAGGAGGAACTCATTGCGGGAACCTATATACACATTACCGCTCGTAGGATTTGGTCAAAAGGAGCGCGAAGACGCTTTTTTGCGTCTTTTTTGTCCTTTTTGATTTTTGATTTACTCGCTCAACTTCGAGCGAAACTATTGTGATATTCGTGACCCTGGGCTATCCAAAGGTATAACCGTTGTAAGAGTCTCGTTGAGATCTAAAGAAGTTGGGCGATCAGCCAGATTTCAAATTATGGTTCTGTGGCTACGGGACAGATTAGGAAGCGTCTACTTCGCCATGGTGCCGCCATTAAAAACCTGGCTGATTGCAAAGCTTCTCTAACGCTCACTGAAAACCCCAAAAAGGCTAAAATACTGGGTAGCCCTCAACGCCAGGGTCATGAATATCACCCTAGTTCCGCTCATAGTTGAGCTCGAAGCGCGTTATTCAGAATGGGCAGAAAGCGGCAAAAACCCGCACTTGACTTTTTTCTGACCAAATCCTACGAGCGGTATTGTATAATCATAGAACTTGCGAGCTAATGCCTATTTTATTGTCTTTTTTGTGTTTTAGATATTTTAAATAAATCAATTTTTCGCTGTTACGAAAATACATGAGATTGAGGAAATACTTGTTTTCTCATATAATTAACTAAGTCATAAAATGAGTGCGGTACCAAGAAACAGAAAAAAATATGTGCCAAACTCTCAATACGGAATAGCTATGACCCGATTCTGTCTTCATCTTATGTCTTCATTTGAAGGAAATTTTGAATAATACTCCTAATCTGGCTTACATTTCGGCTTAAAAATTGTACTTCCAAGTTCCCGCACAATCGCTCAATTTGATTTCGAGTAGAATTCTCTATTTAATCCATTCGTGATCTCAATTGAATTGAACGCTTTTCATAATATTTGAATCGCTTGAAAAAAATGAATTATTCCACCTTTTGAAAAAAAATCGATTCACTCAGATGATAAAATTAATCAGGTTTTCGGAAACTCGGTTTGTTGGAAAGTATTCGATTTTTTGAATATTAAAGCTTCTTTCAAGAGGCAATGGCCAATCACAGAAAAAAAGCTCAGTAGCATGTAAGCATTATTCAGGAACTGTTCGAACACCCCAGGAAAATTTCTGAAAAACCAATAATTATTCAAATAATTATGCAAATAATTACTCGAACTGAATAGAAAACAAATTTTGGAATACATCGATTTACAGGGCATTTTAAAATTCTATTCATTTCAGGAATCAAATTATTCCAAATTTTCAGTAAATCACACTTGGGAAAAACAATCCGATTTTGAATTACACGACTCTCGGATCGATTAGGAAACGGAACAATTCAATATTTGGCCGACCTCGGGCAACAATATTCGAACACTCGCCCCAAAAAATGCTAATTCGCCTTCGAGCAAATTTCAAAAATCAATGAAATTTTTGTAAAAACGAAAAAAAAATATTAGAATAACCACTCAATTATTTCTATTGGAATCGAATCATGAACAGTTCTCCAAATTCAATGTAAAAAATAGACTAGAGAACTTGACAAAAAAAGATTCCACTCGCTATGTCTCACGGCCCTCATTTGCAAAAGCATATTCCCAGCATTAAAAAAAACCACATTATGCCAAAAATTGGGATTTCTAGGCAAGGGTGAATCAACAAAATTTACTAATTTGGAAACCTTAATCACGTGGTTCGATTACATATTCAATTATACGAAAACTTACACCCTCATCAAACTCGGAACCAATAGTTGCTAAACATCTTGCGTCTAATTCTGCTACAAAAGCTGCAAATGTTTGACCCAAAAATCATTAAGAAATTAATAAAGAAAGATGTTTAAAAAAAATTTTGAGTCAAAGGTTACGGATGTCAATTAAATACGCATCAATATTGAAGCCAGGAATGCTTTTCCCATACGGTCCGGTATTATAGTCTATGCCTGAAATTAAGGCCGCAGCGGCAGAATTAGCCACCTAGGCTAAATAAGGCATACATCGACCTAATTTCCCGTTGAACCGCTGGCTATAACTAATTACTGTACAGCGAGAGGTACATAAGTGGCAAAGTAGTAGTCGAGTAATTCGAGAGCGACTTTATGAGAGACGAGATCGCGAGGTGAGGAGATAAAAATCAGCGGCGGTAGCGGCCAAGGGGGGTCAGGCAGGCCTAGGGACACGCCTTTGTCTAGGCTGAGGTTATGAGCGGAGGTACGGAAATAGCGCCTTGAATGATGATGGCGAAGGGGGAACAGCGGCGAAATAGCATTGTGAATGGACGGCAGAGGCGAGTTGGAACAGGTGACTAGCGAGCGCGACTACAGTTGCCACTACACCGCCATCTCGTCGCGGATTAAGTGACTGGCCGGTGCGCTGAGCCCTGACGGATCACCACAATAGGCAGTAGCGCCGAGATAAGAACGATGCTGTCACCGACTGTCTCATCCTTCAGCAATGAAGATGTAACGCAGCGCAATAAAATCATCCCAGCAAAAAGGATTCAAAGGGTAAACGTGCAAATTCGACCCCTTAAAGGCAGTTTTCACGATAAAAAACCGTATCCTAGTTTCCGATGTTTTGTGTAGGTAAGACCACGAAGAAGAGGTTAGTAAGCAAAAGTCCCCAAAAACTCAAATAAAGGGAAACTGTTCACGAAAACTTCTGAAATATTTAAATACGCCTATTAGGAGAATGCGGACAAAGCGTCAAACCTAACGTCGGAAATAGTTTTGCGCTTAAAAAATTCTTAGGTGAGTGACTTTCTTTTTTGTTTCTTGTATCGAAAACTCTTTAATATAAATATGCTTCAATGAATATGCTTGGATGTTAGAATTTTTCGTGATAAAAAATAATCAACATTCGGCAACTGTTCCTCTGGTGAAACGAACGCAGGACAACTCTTATATGACGCGGGCGGGGTAATCCAATGGGCCGGCTGGTCCACGAGAGTTTAACCCAGTTTCGTGGTCATTTTTTTGCCGTACTTCCGTTCTACTGTGCTTCTCTTGAGAAAATTCCGATCCGCAATTGCGTCTAGACACGCTTCGCGGCCGCACGCTACCAAGTCGAAAGAGCTTCCAGCGCCGCAGCCGCCGATCTGTTGACTCTAGTTGCGTTTTGGACACCGAAAACTAAATAAAATTAGAGAAAACTGTAAAAAAAGCCACATCGCGTCGGCTTTGGCGCTGGAAACTCGATCGACTCGAGCGCGTGCGGCCGCAAAGCGTGTCGAGACGCAATTGCGGACCGGAATTTGACCCAGAGAAGCACAGTAATTCTTCTTACAAGGGAAGATTATTACCTGTCATGGTCTTTCCAGATGAAATATGCGTTTCTAGGATCAATTTTCGGCGTAGAACTCGAATTTTTACATTTTAGCTGCAAAACGCTTCTCTGAACGGAGTTATATGCATTTTTAGCGCTTCACTCGTAGACGCATCATAACGTGCAATCCATGTGTCTTCGTCGCCTCCTGAGATACGCTGATGTGATTTCTACACCAGGAATCACCCCCACAACACACTATGGGATTATTTCTAGTGTAGATATCACATCGGTGTATCCCAGAAGGCGATGAAGACTCATGGACTACACGTTTTGAGACCTCCACGAGTGAAGCACTAAAAACGCATATAACTGCGTTCAGAGAAACGTTTTGCAGCTAAAATGTAAAAATTCGAGTTCTACGCCGAAAATTGATCCTGGTACGAACATTTCCTTTGTAATGGCCACGGCATGCAATGATCCTTTCCTTGTGAGACAGACCTAAAGCTTACGTTTCTGTTAAAAAACGGAAATTTTAATTCTCGTAATAACTGCCTTTGAATATTATAGGACATGGTTTGAGATGGTCTTTAAAGGACTTTAAAAAGAAAATGAGGCACATTTGAACGCCTTTTTCAGGAGTTTTGAAAGACTTCCACTTTCAACTAGAAATTTTCGCAACACTTCTTCCAATTTTAGCTGCCAGAGATGCCCATATACAGTCTACGGAAACGAAAAACGGTTGTGCGGTTGCGTATTTTCACTAAGCATACTGTAGGTTGAGCCGTAATAGATGGCAAAGTTGTATTTTCCTTGAATTTTGAAGAAAAACACTGGAAATGTTGAGAAAAGGTATGTCTCCCCCCACCTCTTCACCACACATTATCAATACACCTAAAGTCTTTATCATACATACACGCAGGAGTAGCAATATAATATGAACGATAAAAAATTGAACAGAAACATTCTTTTTTCTCTTGTGATTCCTTCGTGTATTCATGGTAAAGACTGCTTACAACGAAGTGCACAAACTCATGGTCCGCCACTGGTCCTCCACTGACCCTCTGCTACGGTTATCGACGCACACTCGGCTGACCCCCCCCCCATGCATCTGCGATCCTGTAATCGATACTTCACAATCGCCACTCACCCACCCCCTATGCTACTCCGCCGTTCAGCTGGTGAAATTTGAGTGTAGGCAACGACGTGTCGATCGCTTGCAGGATCGCATATGCTTACCGGGGTCAGCCGAGAACGCGTCGATTACCGTAGTAAAGGGCCAATGAAGGAGCAATGGCGAACTATGAGGGTATCTACTTCATTAGAAGCCAATAATATATTGATGCTTGTATGTGGGGTAAAGCTAACCGTTTTCAACGTTGCCAATGTTTTTTCTTCAGAATTCACGAGAAAATTACAACGTTGCCGTCGATTATGGCGCAACCTACAGTATACTTACTGGAAATAAGCAACCGCACAATCACCTTTTTCCATTGCCATGGACTGTATGCAGGTATAAGCTATACGTAATTTCGTCCTCAGAGATACAAGCACGCTCATGCCGATCATTTTTTTTCCGCAGGGCTACCGTAACCATCCTTCGAAAAATTTCCAAGTGTCAGCTTGGATATAAGCACATCGTAGTAGCCACCAATCATGTTTGCACAATTTCGACCTCCTTAGCCACTTTCCAGTGGCTTCTCGAAGAGAGCGGTGTGTGGATGAATGCATACCGCTTCTCTGCCCTTTCATACCCCGCATGTTATGAGCGCGTGTTATCGTTCGTTATCATATTTTTTTCAAGAATGGTTACGGTAGCCCTGCGGAAAAAATGATCGGCATGGGCGTGCTTGCCTCAGAGATTACCTGTTGGTCTCACTAGGGACCGGCTTGAGCTCAAGCGGGAGTTTCGAAATACGGTCCATTGAGGATTATGGGGGAAGACAAAAGAAAACTTGCTCAAGTTTTAAAATTTCACTCAATGCATCTGGGTTAATGGGAAACAGCAAAAACTTCCATTTCGCGAATTTCAGAAATCTAGACGTTTCAGCCCAAAGCTTGTCCAGGAAGGCTACCTCGGGCACTGAACACGACTAAGTGGTCCGTTTTCACCCTCAATCTTGCGGAAAACCAAAAAAACGGGCCTCATATTTCTGTTCTGCCACTCTGGCCAAACTTTGAGCTGAAAATGCTTCCGTTTCTGAATCTCAAAAAGGTCTAGGTCTTGTCCACTATCACTAAATTTGCACCCTATTGCCTCGAGCATTACTAAACAGCTCGAATCAAATAGTATAGATTAAAGTCCAGAAAGAAAAAAGAAACTAACGTCATTAATCAATAACACGATCAATCACTAGAAATTGTCACGGCGAGCGATTCGGAAGTATACAACTGAGCAAACTGCGATTTTTTCGAGGCGGACGAGGTGGTTGCACTTGTGATTGTGACGCATCTCGACGACACCCACGTCGCTGCTGATCATCTGGGCCAATGCCGGGGTCGGAACCGGATAGGCCACGATCAGGTGGTAAAATTACGGATGCATGGCCATGCATCGAACTTGGACCACTGCTGTGATGCTGGCGACTGTTGATGGTATCTGAAAAGACGAAAAAATCAATTGGTGACCACACAGGCAGAATTCTTCAGTGATTAAGTACAGTCCACGGCAACGGAAAAAGGCGGTGTTGTGACTGCGTATTTCAATTAACTAGAGACTGATCCCAGCGCAAACCGGAGTTTGAAAAATATTTGTTGAGCGTTGTAGGGAAGATGAAAAGAAACGCTTTGAAAATCGTTAAATTCCCTTAATGCATCTGACTAGACCAAAAACGATACTTTTTTGAATTTCAGCGATTCCAACACTTTCACCCCGACCTTTGTCCAGGGGATAATTTGGGATATCGAACACGAATATAAAGTCCATTTTCAGTTTTTCCGTATGATTACGGCAGGTCACTGTGGACAAGCGATACTTTTCCTAATGTAACTTACCGTAATCTTCTGAAAACTGAAAGTGGACATCATATTCGTGTTCAGCGCACCAAATAACCACCCTGGGCAAAGTTTGGGTTGAAAATGCTCAAATATAGACCAAAAAATCGATTTTTTCGCAGCTTTCGATTTACCCAAGTACATCAAGGAAATTTACCAAACTTTGAATTGTTTCTTTTTTTCCTTCTCCTTAGCACTCAACAGACCATTTTTCGAAACTCTAATTTGTGCTGGCATCAGTCCCTAATATACACACTGCAGCCATGGCCAGCTCGGTTCCAAGTTTGCGATTAATCGATCACGAAATAGCTGATAATTTTTCTGTAATAGCTTTTCTGCTTCTTTCTTTTTTTCGTGTTCATCCTGTGTGTATCTATAGCAAAGACATCAAGGGCATCGGAACTGTTAGGGGAGATACTCACGGTTTCTGACCTCTCGACAGAGACAAGCAGACCGTTTTCGCGGACCTTTACAATGCTACGCCCCGCCTCCTCCCTGGTGACGTGAATTGTCGAAGAAAGAAGATTTTTCCCCCTAGGAAGAATTCTTTTAAAAATCCCGTTCTCCTTAGAGAAAATTTTATCGAAAAAGTTGGGTCCAAAAAATTTCCAAAATAAACTTCTGTTTTTTTTTTCTAATATTAATTCAATTTTTTTTCTGTTACCATTACTGTCCTACATTTTTTCGCAATCAACACTAACCTACTGACGACCACCGAAGAATGCTTTTCAATTTTGTCCCTAAAATCTACGTCTCCCCTCCCAAATTTCCAATTTTTTCGAAAGAATTTTAAGTCACACCCGTTGTTCTACGGAACAGTGGCCGCTCGACCCTGTGTTTCCGGTGTTTTCTCTAGAAAAAAATCGAAAAAAAGGCTGTCCATTCTGTGGGGACGTCCGCAAAGGCGGGCTCAAGCCTCTTAGCCGACGGCAAAACTGCGCGAAAATTTTTAATTTTAAATTTTTTCTCAAAGAAATGTTTCGGAAACGTGAAATCGTAGGCTTTTCCCCCACCCACAATACCAATACACTTTAAAGGCAGCGTCCGCGCAGAAAACCACATTTGAGTTTTCCTTCTCAATCAAATCTTCTAACCAAGTGGAGATAGTTGGCAAAGCTTGAGGCTTCAATGTTGCGTATTCATAAAGCCTTGTGAAA
Organism: Aplectana chamaeleonis; assembly: GCA_029168955.1. Taxonomy (NCBI): domain Eukaryota; kingdom Metazoa; phylum Nematoda; class Chromadorea; order Rhabditida; family Cosmocercidae; genus Aplectana; species Aplectana chamaeleonis. Next base: position 1,378,139 of record JAPDOI010000119.1, on the reverse strand, counting down.
ACCGCTCCGTGGCCTTAGAAGATGTTTTCACGGTCGTTCAAGAAGCACGAGGAACAGAAGCGCCACGACAGGCTCCGACAGGACAGGCAAGGAAAAACTAAAATTCTATATTCTTCATTTCCACAGATCCTCATATTCTAACGTGTGTGTTCAAAGCGTCTTGTTTTAGAGGAATTTCGACAACAGAAAGACCAAAAGAATTATGCAACGTAAAGACTGATAAGGGCTAAACCAATTCAGTCGTCCAAGCTTCCTACGTTTGCGTATTACACAATACACACTAATGTCGAGTCGAGTCATCGAGTCTTGGTATTGACTGAAACAGTCGACATCGAGTCATTCGACTACTCGATTATTCGAATTTTCGAAAAATCGAGTTCGTCGAAAACTCGATTATTCGAATTTTTGAAAAATCGAGTTAGTCGAAAACTCGATTATTCGAAATTCTGAAAAATCGAGTTAGTCGAAAACTCGATTATTCGAAATTTTTGTCGAGTCGCCGAAGTATAATACACACCAAGCAAAACGCAACAAAGGAAGTTGAATGCTTCGCGATTTTTGAACAAGTTTTTCTCGAAACCTTCAATGTTGTAAGGCCTATTTGTTAAATATCACAACCTGGTGGGCCTACCTGCTCAGAACAGCAAAAAAACTGTGTACGTTTTTTACTACTTTGCGCAGGTAAGCCTACGAGACCACGACATACAGCAAATAGGTCACACGAAACTTTCAAACTTTAGAGAAAAACTCGTTTGAAAATCCTGGATAATTCAACTTCCTTTTTTGACGCATATCTTAGTGTGTTACATGTAATACAAACGTCGAAAACTTGAACGCCTGAAATGGTTTAGCGCCATGCATTCCTTTAATTACTTAATTCCTTTTTCCTTTCTATTGTCAAAAAGTCAGAAAAAAATAGAAAGCGTTCAATACAATCGCTTGAATGCGAGAATTTACCGTAACAAAGAGTCATCATTTTTCAAGAGCCTAAAAATGTCGTGGCGCTTCTGTTCCTCGTGCTAGATGACCGACTGGAAAAGAGCCTTCTCAGACCACAAATCAGTTTACGCGGGGCTGTTGTTTTATGAATACGAGACATCGAGGTCGGAAGCTTTGCCAACTATCTCCACTTGGTTCAAACATTGAATTTTGGAAAATAACCAGAACTCGTTCTCCGCGAGGACACAGCCTTTGACTCTTTACTATAGATGCACGCAGAAAAGACACGAAAAAATGAAAGTAGCACAAAACCAAACTTAGAAAACAATCATCAGCTGTTTCTTTCATGGAAAACCTGGAACCGAGTCAGTCATGACTACAGCATACTAATGTGAATATTCAACCGCATCCTCCTTTTTTCCGTTGCCGTGAACTGTATAACATGCATAGTCCATTTTCCCAAAAAAGAACTACTGGTTACCCGCAAGCAAGTCTAACGCCAAAATACTCATGTGACTTTCCTTTCACTGAATCACCGCTTATTTGGAAAATGTACACCCGTTTGGTAGTCTGATGGAATACCTTAAAAGAACTAGACCGGTTTATCCAAACAATGGTGAACCATAACGGGTACGACAACGTAGAAAAACTGAACGAGGAGCTGCCTTCTCAAGCATATAAACATTTGAGCGCTGGACTAGCTACCATTCACGATGGATGCCCAACTGAGCATTACCAAAGCGGGTAATAAATCCTCGTCAAATAAACTTCTTATACCTCTGCCTCTGACAAACCCAAAACTAGTTCCGAGCTCCACCGTACAGCTGCCTATAGAGCGAACAACAACCAGCTTCCGAACAGTATTTCTCCCCCCTCGCGGCACAAAAATCACATGAGCCTGTGGGCGACCCTTTTAGTGGCTTGGGGACCCTTTCTGTCAACTTTGGCAGTCCTTCAGCACATGAATTAATTCGTCTAGCAACTTGAATAACCGATCTAGCGATTTAGGTAAGCCTTCTCATGGAAAACATGCTACCAAAGGTTACGTTGGTTCGAACCTCTTCTTGGGTAATGTATTTTAGTCTCTTCTTGGGTAATTGGAGGTGTTTGGGTGGTTCGAAAGTGCTTCCGTGCTGACGTCCGTCCACGCGGCAGACTTCAGCAAGGCTTTACGACCGACCTAGGCAGGACTACGACTCTCACTCACCCTTTTCGGTGAGAACTTAGTCGGAAACCTCAAATATATACATCGTCGTTTTTTTTTGGCACAGATTTTCTCTTTCCCCCCTCAACCCCCGTTGTATGCGGTCGCCACCCCGCTGGATCCTGCCACATAGTTGGCACGCATGTCGAGCGTGACTTCGAGTGTTTCTGGGCGGGTTTCCGCCTGGAGAAAAACATCTGACTGCAACTTTAGCTGTCTAGTACATATCAGGTAGAAACGAAAGTTTTCCGCCATTTGACTTTGACGATTCTTGAACCATTCAGCGTTGGTCCTTCGGCCAAGTGCGATATACCGTAAGCACGAGTTCTTTTCTATCTAACGCTGCCTTCCACTTGGGCCAAGCCTGCTCATTTGCGGAATATATATGCTGTAACTCAGTGGTAACCTCCAGTCTTGAACATCTTTGAAAGCTTCCATTTATCTTGAGGTAAACAACCAGACCTGCCAGAGTTGACAGGATATTTGAACCTCCTTAAAACTAGATGATAGCGCTTGCGGAAAATTTCGACGGAGCGTGATTGTTGATTTTTAGCGGTATCTGTGGTTTCGCAACATCGGCGTTTTCTGGCTTATCCGGGAAGCTTCGACCTCGAAACTTCATAGTTGAGTATAATAGACAAGCCCCTACTCAATAGTATTTATTTCGTCTATAATCGATCGTTTTTTAGAAAACCAATAAAAATGGCGAAAATCGAATTTTCAAAAAAAAGACGATCGACAATTGACGAAAAACAATACAGAGTGTGGACTTGGCAAATATAATCAGCTTTGATGTTTTGAGGCCCAAACATCTCGGATAAGCCAGAAAAGACCGATGTTGCAAAATCACAAGTACCGCTAAAAATCAATAATTACGCTCCGCGGGAATTCGCCGCAAACGCTATCATCTAGTTCTGAGGTGGCTCAAATATTCTATCAACTGTGTCCGATTTGGTGGTTCACCTTGAAGTAAATAGAAGCACTCAAAAATGCTCAGTACTGCAAGTTACCACTTTCGCAAATGAGCAGGCTTTGGCCAAAGTGCAAGGTAGATAGAAACGAATTCGTGTTTCGATTGGAATATCGCAGTTGGCCGAAAGACCCACGCTGAAAGGTTTAAAAATGGTCAAAATCAAGTGGCGGGAAACTTTCGCTTTAACATAATAAGAGTGGCTTTACTCACAAGACTTCTAAACAATCACATACATTTACAATCTTTTTTCTTCAAAGTTCAGACAAGTGTGCACAGCCCAATCCGTATCACATACCTCACAGAATGATTTCTATTTCCCTTTTTTTCAGTCAGAAAAGTAAGATACTTTCCGCTGACCTTCGAGATCGTTCTCCGTCACTATGCGATCGGGAGGTATCGCTCCAAATCGTTCCTCCAGAGCTGGATAAACAGTGAGCGGTCTTTGAACAGAGTCGCGCTTCGACATCTGACTATTGGAGGGAAACTGCAAACGGCATTCATACCTGAGATTCTTACAGCAGATATCATACATACTTTTATCGAAGAGGAAACAACTAAAACAAAAACTATATTTACTCGCCTTGGACCGAGGTCGAGCATGCCATGCATTCTTCTTAACACATTCAATCTTAAACCGCTTCTTGGCATCTTTCGTGAGCAGTCCCGTTAGCAATCTGAAAAAAAGTACATTTGGAGCACATAAGGTGTAACTGATCATAAATTTAAAAACTGAGATAACTACGGAAATAGAATGGTATGGCTCAGAGCACAACGCCTACTCATTTTGAAGTGTCAAAAACGACCCCCAATGCCGCTACACAAGTAAGGAGTTAGCCCCGCCCCTGTATTTCTCCGCCCCCTGTATTTGTCGTCCTCCTCCAAGACAGGGATGCTGGGCCATTCCCGTCGTTATCGATGCAAGTGGCTTACTTATTGTACTTATTGTACCACCTACAAACGCCGACAACGGTGGGAATGGTCCAGCACCCCTGTTTTGGAGGAGGACGGTAAATGCAGGGGACGGAGAAATACAGGGCGGAGCCCACTTCTCACTCGTGATGCAGAATTGTGGGTCGTTTCTGACGCTTCGAAATGCGTAGGCGTTCTGTTCTGAGCCATACCATGCTATTTCCATGGATATCTCAACTAAGTTCACGAGCAAGTACGCTGTCTTTGAGCCGTGGAGCCTGTTTACCCCAGTCAGAGAAAATTGCAGACATTTGTAATGCAACTACTTTGAGCGAAAGTTGCCACACGAGGAACCTACATCCTTACTAGATAACATCCCACTTCGTAAGAACCTGTGGATACTGTAACCACTTGTCACAAGTACAAAAGGATTATGTTAAAGGCATCGTTCACGATGGATTTGGTTTTCGAGTTTTCCATATATAATGAGAGCTCTATTACCCTAAATAACAGCAACGTTGAAAAAACCGCGAAAAAGTCACCGAAAAGCCCTTTTTCAGACCGAAAATGTCTCAATCGAGGGAAGAGTCGATCGTTAGAGATCGCTGTTTTGACCAACGATCTCACGATGAAATGAACTTTATATTTCTTTCAAGTGATTTGTGGAGAAGAAAAGGCTAATCTATGTGAGTACAAAGGTCAATCTTAACGTAATCGTATGGTATATTCCATCAACTTCCCCTCAGTTATTCTGTTTCAAATGTTGATCATTTACTTATTAATGGCTCACAGCAAATTGTGCCAGATGACTGACGGAGGGCCGGCCTCTTTTGACGGAATTTGAGACATTCGACCTCATTTATCTTCATAATAAGGCATTTTTGACCGAACAAACTCTACGTACTTCCTCAGGTGGGCCCGGAAAATTGTTTGAACCGAAAAAACGGTTTGTGGTTTTCAGCGCGTACGATGCCTTTAAACCTGCGACTGAAAAATGTTCTCACCAGCGCAGCGACCCTCGCATTTATTTCTAGTGCCAGCAGAGTCCTATGCAATTTTCAAATAAAAAAAATAGTTTTAGATGCACACTTAAAATGTCGTTTCCATTCTTTTACGCTGCGATACTGACAATTTCTGGGAGAAGTATTATGTAAACTATTATAAGCATTTATATGAATGAATGCGATTTGGAAAGTATTACCAGGGTACGGCGCGGGGTGTGGATATCCACACGGGGGGGGGCGGTCTGAGCTGCGCATGGATTGACGGGAGTGGTTTGAGCTCCGCCAGGACACCAAATGGATAATTCTGGATAGGAGTATATACTGCTTAGAATCAGCTTTTACGACTAGCTCGATTACATCGTCCAATTTCCATGATATTTCGTTGTAAACTACCCACTGCGGAGGGTAAAGGTACTCCTAAGGTTGAATATAAGACACATATTTTTGAGCGTGTATCCAGATTGATTGCGCAATTAATTGTAATGATTTCAGATTGGAAGTCATGATATGTGTTCACCGTCTATGAAGCATGCTGGAAGGCGCTACACTGTTTGGACCTACACCTGCTGCAGGTGTAGTCCGGCCGGAGGGCCACATTTTTTTCGCAAAGTAAGGCGCTATTCATACTACTCAAAGCCAGCGTGGCACGCGCGCGACGCGCGGGCCTTGGCGTTAGAGTATGAATGGCCTAACACCTCGCCCGCTCCGCTGAGGCGGCGACGGCCGTGACACCTTTTTCACCATTTTCATTATAACTTCATCTTCAATTTCATTCCGTTCCATATAATTAGTTTCAGCGCTACCTTCTGCTAACATGATAATGAACATATGTACAGATTTTGCTCCCTCGGCAAGGTTACGGACCATTATAATCCGCTCCGCCATAGTGTCGCCGCTGGAGTATTCATAGTCTCCGCAAGCGCGGCACGCGCGCAGGAAGTATTCATACTCCAACGGCCCGCCTGCGCGTGACGAGCCTGCCGCGCTGGCGTTGAGGAGTATGAATAGCGCCTAAGGATGACGAGAATAGGATATTTGTGTCAAGCGTGGTCGATTCACAATTCACCTTACATTTCCGGTAGGCTTTTATAAAACCATGAACTGGTAGTTTTAAATATGGGACACAGCACTAATAATCCGTTTTCCAAATCCCCTAAATGCCTCAGAAATTTACAGATTTCCAAAAGTGGGCATTTTCATAGCTTTGCGTAGATAAAAGGGGTACGCAAATGGCAATTTTCAATATGTTCAAAAAAATTGTTTCGGATTGGGCTGAAAACTTGTCTTTAGGAGTTCTTTTGGGTACTGATTACAATATGAAGTCCATTTGTCAATATTTAAAAAATTCCAACTGATTTGGTGCGAAGCTTCAAAATGGGGGAAATTTTGCTGGAAAAGAGCCACTGTTGACGATTTCGAGAATGCTACGATAAAATCGCCTCAAATCGTGCACATAGGAGTCATTCGGGCTGCCTCACACGAATCTGCAACCTGTTTATCAATTTTCGATAGATTACGGCAGATTACGGTGGGTATACGGTAGCTCGGTCAAAGTGTAAGATTTGACTCAAAATTCCACTGTGGGTGTTATTTGGGACGCTGAACACGAATTTGAGGTCCATTTTTCGATTTTTGAAATTTTAAGGTAAGTAACGCCAGTTGAAAGGTATTATGCCCACCGTAACCTACCGTAACGCTAAGTCTGACGAGAATTACACCCCAGGTTCGGGTTCAGGGCTCTAAATAACCCCCAGATGCAAGTTTTAAGCCGAATCCGGAAATTTTTTTCTCAACACCCCTAAAATTCCCTGATGTCCCTGATTCACTTACCTTTTTTTTGAAGCAATGAGAATGCCATTTTTTGGAATCCCTGCAGCCATTTAGGAAATTTCAAGCAGGGATCATTTATGCACTGTCACAGACCTACAGCAACGACAACATGGTTTTCCAAATCTTCACGGGAAGTTTAAAGCAGTCCCTAAGGAGTGCGTAAAGAATGAGAAAACGTTTAAGCCCACGAACCTAAGCTAGGGTTTCAAAACTGCAGTAACTCAAGTTCCATATGAGGCACCCGAGAAAATTGTGGGCATTGGGAACTACATCTTATACCCTACAGAATGATACCTTGACCGCCCCCAGAATGTGAAATCTGCAAAATGGACAAAATTTCCAGAACCGAAGCAGGTTTCTATTTGATTTCAATGAATACTCAGGCCATCAACCGACCAGAAAGAACACTCGAATCCTCAAAAGAAAATAACTCGAATCAATGAAAGATTCTAAGTCACTACCGAAACGAACATCAATACACTTGAATTATTCCACGTTTCGGGTGCACTTCCAAAATTATTTTATTCGAGCACAAGCCCAGTTGTCAAACAATAATTGAGAACAAAACTCACACCACTAAATCCTCATTGAGCTCCACATTCGTAGGCATCACCAACTCTCCATGAGCTATGTTGTCGAAAAGCCGCATAATCACCTGGATCAAAATATATGAGAAGGGCATCTAGCACACTTTAGCCGATTCTCTGGACTGGAAAAAGTCGACTGTACACGCGTGTGCGGCGCGTTTGGTAGCACGGGAGTCAGCCGCACGCATTCTGTCGTCACACGGCTGCACCCTAAGCATACCCCATGGCTGCATACGGTCGAAAATTTCAGGCGAACAGACAATACGGAAGTAACCACTCAATGACTTACCACTCCCTCGAAAGGGTACAATCCTGAGATCATATTATACAATGTCACACCACAAGACCACAAATCCGACGCAAATCCACTAAAACAAGACCATGAGAAAATGAAAAATAACATACTTCTATAAATGATTTGATAAGCGGGTCAGGGAAAGGGGCTCTCTACAAACAGGGAGGAGCTGTTCCGTTTTTGCAGTTCGACGCGCCACGCTACTCAATTCAAGCGAAGGGGTCCCGAATGGAATCAGAGCCGCAAAAGACGAGACAGCTTCCGCGGTTGTAGAGAGCCCCCATCCCTCCTCCTCCCTTGTGCTCTTTGAGAATGGACGAGATTTGGAGAGCAGCGTGCGCGCACACATCAAAGCGAGGGACCCCCCCACGAATTTCGCTCCCAAATATAGTCTGGAGAGATGTCCACACCGTACCTGTAACATTCCGTGTTTCCCGAAACCAGCTCGGGAGCCTGGAATTTCGGCGTGCCTTGCACCAGTTGACATGAATCGTCCTTCTAAAAAATTGCGCAACAAAAAAAGTTCAGAAGAAAACAAAAAAAAGATGCAGAATACTAAACAGCTGTTCAGTGGGCACACCTGATACAACGATAGCTCCTCAGCTACGCCGAAATCCGAGATTTTCAACGTGTAATCCAATGATACAAGCAGATTTGCAGGTTTGATATCCTTGTGAACAATTCCAACAGAATGGAGGTATTCAAGGCTGGAAAATATTATCCGAATTAAGTGAGCGACGCGTGCTTCTTGAGAAAACTATACCCTCTATTCCGGGGCGACATTAACTTTGCTCCTTTGCGTGCGTATGCGCAGCGATGCAAAAGATAGTAAGTTTGGTGGAGAAAGGGGAACAGCATCGCGGCTTGCGGAAAACTAGCCGTGGTTGAGTTGTAGTGGACCAACTCAGAAAAATGAAAACAAGTTACCTGTAACATAAAAGGCTGAAAACAAGTTACTTGTAACATATCTGAGTCCATGTAAGTTACTTGCGACTTATCTCAGGTCACTTACTGCGTGCGGTGATCATCCGATACGTTACAGGTATCTTAAATGGCCTGAGATAAGTCGCAAGTAACTTACATCGGCTCAGATATGTTACAAGTAACTTGTTTTCGATTTCTGAGAAGATACTGTGTGCAGTGTGCCTCCGATATGTTACAAGTAACTTAAATGCCACAGTATAAGTCGCAAGTAACCTAAATCGGCCGAAAAGATATTTCCAAGCGGTATGTACGACGCACTCGCGGGGTCATGCTTACGAATGGCGTTGCTGTTGGTTCAATTACCCAAGTTTGAGGTTCTTGACCTCAAACCAGCAGGGAAGGCCCCGCACAACATTTTTTTTGCTTAGTGTGTAATCTGAGACGCGCGCTCTGCGTCGCATGTCGTCTGCGTCACGTGATTGCTACCAATAGTGGAGATATAAATGTAAGTTACATGTAACATAAGTGTAACTTGCATGCAATATAAATTTAAGTTACATGTAAAATAAAAGTATGTTACATGTAATATAAATGTAAGTTACTTGAGACATTCAAGTAAGTTGCATTTATATTACAAGTAACTTGATTTGATTTTTCTGAGAACGTGCTATGAAGATGGATTGGACTGAGGTCAGCGCCATCGCTAGAAAAATGTCAAAATCCAAAACTTGGCGGAACCACGACACCATCTTCCCGGATACGATTGGAACGACCTACAGGCTGTAAAAACGCGAGAACCTCATGGTTTCTAGGCGCAGGGAAAGTCAACTTTGGTCCAATCACTCCTATATCCCGTGATTTCCTCAGCCCCCCCCCGTGAGTAGATGACGACAACCGGGAGGGGGGGGGTCTCCAAAGCTCAGTTTAACACCCTCGATTGTTCCATGATTGAAGAAGAAAACAACTCATGGACGCAGCTGCAAGCTAGAGAGCACTACACTAGACGGGGCCCTTGAAAAATAGACAAGTTCATGACAATAACGAAAAATTTGAAAGTAATTTCCGGAATTTTTAGTAAGGTTTTCTGTGTTGAGGCAAGGTGCGGAAAAGCCAGTCCAGAAACCTAATAACAAACTAGGTTTTTTAAGCCCGTTCAAAGCGGTCCCCGGAGACCAGTTTTAGTTATGATACAATCGATTAAGTCGCACCTGAAAATTGATCTCCAAGGACCGCTTTGAACAGGCTCAAAAGATTTAATTTGCTATCAGGGTCCCGCACTAGCTTTTCCGCGTCTTGCAGCAACGCGAAAAGACTTAATTAGAAATTCAAAATATACTTGTAAATTTTTCGTTACAATCCTGGACTTCGAAATTTTTACAAAGACCTTTCCTAGTGTAGCGCTCTTCGACTTGGAGCTGCGTCCACGGAATTTTGAAGACGTTTTCAGATACGTACAGTCATATTCCAAATGTAGTCTTCGTTTCCGAAACTGCACCTCTGCGCCCTCAGGGCATGAAAACAGGGTCCACCCCCGTAAAGTAGCGCTCTTAGGCATCAAGCCGCATTCATGAAATTTCGGGTACGTTTTCAGATACAGACAGTCATATTCCAAATGTAGTTTTCGTACCCTAGACTGCACCTGTGTGCCCTTAGCCCTTTGAGAAATGTCCTGCCTCGGGAGGGATCACGCCTTGTAAGTGGTCTAAAAATGCACACTCGTGGACAAAATTTCAAGAGATACCGTAGAGAACAACGCTCTTCCAAATTAGACTACTAACCATATTTTCCCAACCTTGCGAAAATTTAGACCTGCTGTGGGATTGAGCATGAGGAACCTAAATCGCTTGAAAATCCGTACTAGTGCATGTCGGAGTGTATCACGCCATCATCATTTCTACAACTAGTATTACCACACATATAATTACATACTAAAATGCTATTTCATATTAACAGCCCCGCCCTCAATACTACCCCCCCTCTTGATGAACGCCCATATTGGTTCTTGGTAGGAGGTCCGACCCCCCTGGACGTCGAGAGGTTCGACCTTCTACCTGTAATACATCACACCTTGCCCCGAGGCCTGTCTGCACGTGCTGGTACGGAGCGGAGGTTAGAGACAGCGAGAGAGCAGAATGCAGATGGAGGCTGCAGCACCGCGCACGCCGCACACGTCATGAGTGATGAGAATTTCGATTTTTTTTACGGAGGGCAATGAGGCACTCGATGAGCTCAAACAGAACCTCGTCGTTTCATGAGAACTCCTGTCCTTTCTCTTGTAATTAGTGATAAATCCTGAAATAACCCCGCTCACCCTTTTATCAGATCGACAAAGTAACGATGAGTGTCCGCGTCACACAGCCTGTTCTCATGCGCTGCGTCGAGAAGCTGCTGCACAGAGCCCATACAAAATTCCAGCACCACATAGAGCTTGTTCTTATGCTCCCGCCGGAATACCTGTAGAAGTGTCAAATAAAGACATACTCCTTGAAGGTGTCAGTTAACCACGGGAAACCTCTGCATGCTCACCTCAATCAGGCGAACCACATTCTCATGTTTGACCTTATTGAGAATCCGCAACTCCCGTTCAACGTTCTCCAACCCGTTCTGAATCTTCCTCAACCGACTGTGCTTGATGATTTTAACAGCTCGTCGAACCAATGTCGTTTCGTCAACAATTTCCTAGAGGCAGACGAGATTTAAATGCGATCCAAAAAATTATTGTCACGCGATAACAGCTAAAGCACATACCTTAACCTTCGCATACGAACCTTCGCCGATCTTCGCACCAAAGAGGTAGCCATTGTGAGATTTTGGACCCTTTTCGGAGAAAACCTCTTCAACAAACTGGAAAAAAATTATGACAACGTCTTCTATATAAGAAAAACAAACATATTATCGAAAATTTGCATACTACACGCCGCGGGTTCGCTGCAAGCGCTCATTGGGGTTGAGGGGAATTTTAAAACTGAAATTCTGCAATTCGAGGACGTTTAAATCGGAAATTCCGTCAGGTCGGGAATCGTTCGGCGGAATCGCCAACGCAGCCGGGTTGCTCTAGAGGGTGCAGAATTACCCGCTGTCGACATCTGGAATCGGGTGCGCGCTTCGGTTGCCGATGAGATATAGAATTTCCTTTCTCATCATTCCCAGCGCTATGACCGAATTCCAAGTTCAAGATTACTCTTGCAACAGCAATGACAAAAAGAGTAGAGAAATCAGATAGAAAGTAGGTCAAGATCGCGTGAGGCGGACCATCCGTTTAGTTGAAGGCTCCTGAACGATTTTACTAGAAGCGGCCGGTGAAGAAGTCAAATAGCACCAGATATCAGCCGTGGTAAAAAAAGTAGATCACGTCACTTCCCGGAGAAACCTCAAACCTTTTTCGCTAGTTATAGGGGGCACCTGAACCGCCAAACTTGTAGTTTAAAGGAAAAACACTAACTTTAAAAAAATTAACCCTAAATACAACGCGACCACGGAAAACTCAATTACAGGGCGCTTATAATGGAAACGACCTTGAGATCATTCGCGTCTGCCTGACCCAAAAAAAATTGTGGTAACAGAAAAACCGCTCCCATAAGGCGTTAAAAGACCTCTCAAAGGGTTCGAACAGAAAAAAACCGCCATATAAAATGTTGGAGACCCCAGAGATTTCAAAGGCTTTGGGCTCTTCCCCTGGAAGTCAAGTTTACCGGTTCACACTGCATCGCTTTACTTGACTGACAGCTTCTTCCTCGTTTTTTGGTCACGAACATCTCTTTTTATTTTCTTTGCTTTCGATCTATCTAATGGGAAGGTCTTAACGGACTATGTAGGGAAAGATTTTCAGACCCCGCGACGTTTCCGAAAACGTCCCAGTGGAAGTTGTGAGGGATGACTTAAGTAACAAAAATGAATGCAGGGTTTTCTAATGGACTTTTTGGTAGGTCAAAAATTTACAAACTGATCAAACCTTATTGAAATTCCTCAGTCAAAGCAAATGGACTGAAAATAACTGCTACGTACGCTTAAGGTTATGACGAAATTAGCATTTACAAAGTTTGGCGCCTCAATTTTAGCTTATTCTTGAGATAGGAGCCGTTTCCGAGATCATTGCAAAAATTGCACTCTTTTCTCACTCGACTCAAGCAGCACAGTGTTATCAGCATCGATGGCCGAGATGATGACGAAGTGGATTACAGACCCCCAGAATAAAGCTGTATCACGGATTCGAATTCAGATTTCCGTATTGTTTAACTTTCCTCTGCGTGTTCGTTGATCTAACATGCCTGTTTTTCACATTCCGTTTCATTTTTTCAAATTTTTTAAGCATTTATGTTTTTTGTTTTTACCTAGGCACTGTGCTCAATGTATGGCATGTGCCATCTAATGGTAGAAAACAGGTGGATATCGTTCCAAAGGAGCAAAATAATTCCAGAATGAAATAAACATAACTATATAACTAGCCTTTCCGGTTGTTGATGAAATATTAAATAGTTACTATTACCCCATTCTTGATTATTTTTGCTCTGTAAAAAATCGCTGAGGATAAGAACACTCTCCCGTATACAAAGTGAGAGAAAGTGCGAACTGTTAGGAATTCCTTTTTTGAATGGCCATTATGGCCCTACATATATTTCATTTTCAGGAGGCGAAACTCGGTTGACTTACAACATGCCTGTTTTGCGAAAGAGGTTTGCCGGATCCACATAACAGCCAAATTTTCGCTCGCAGAATATAAAAATGCAGCTGTGGTGGCCACTTGTAGAGAAGCTGCACCGGATTTTTGTCGTTTTTCGTCTTTTTGACCTTCCGAATGGTCCGTTGGGAAAACGCAGCACACATGTTTATTACCCTACTAATCCTTAACAACTTCCACTAGGACGTTTTCCGTAACGTCGCGGGTCCTTCGAGACTTTCCCTAGTTAGTATTCTTGGATAGATAAAACCGAAACAGCGAAGTTGATACGAGCTGCACCTAAACTCAACTTCGAAAAAAAACTCACCGATCCTTCATTGAGTGGCTGGAATAACAATCCTTGTCCTTGAATAATTGACTGCACTCGCTCGACAGATAAGCCGCCATCTGGTTCAATACTCGCAAACTGAATAAAACCCTCGATTTCATATGGAAACAGAGAACAATTTACTGAAAAAGGTCTATCCAACACTTATGAAACAGAGCTGAGCATTGAAAACCACCATTTAGACATGCATAATAAACCCAAATCGATCCAAGCCGGCTGGTGGTAAGCATGCATGATGAAATGGGCCGCGCTGGACCAATGCGCTCAAACAAAACGATGAAAGACCGCTGCGTTGGCATTTCGCCTGCCAACAATGAATGCATTGCGTTCGGCTTTTTGGCGACTATCGCCATTCGATTTTTCACACCCACATAGTTTCATGAGTCCATTAAACGCTATTACACATCTTAGCGACAGACCGGTAATGAGGAAATAATGGCATATTTAAAGAAAAGATAGGATACTGTGAAAAGAAAGGTGATCGTCGTAGACGCAAAACTTTGCCTTTCATTATTCTGACGTAAGCTCCCAAGGAAAGCTCCGAATATTGAAAAAAAACATTCAAAAAAATATGCAAATTAAGACTATAGCCTAGCTACCTCATTTTGAGCCGGTCGAAGTAGGGCTTATCGAGCATATCACGTCAAAATCTTCTTATCCCTGTTATATTTCGCCATGACCGACCGCTCCGCTGCTCGCTTCGCCCGGACTCGACCGAGCAAGCGAGGCTTTATAATATAGTTGTACAATTTCGAAAAAAATGTCAACAAACAAAAATCGAAATTCTTTCGTTCGAAATATTTTCGAACGAACAAAAAATGAAAAATTTCGTTCGAAAAATTTCGAAAGAAATTTTTTCATTTTTTTCATTTCAAATCTCGTTCGTTCGATCTCCGAAATTTCGAAAAACTTTTGAAATTGAAAAAAAAAAGAAAAAAATTTCAAACGAAAATTTTTCATTTCAAATCTCGTTCGTTCGACCTCCGAAATTTCGAGAAACTTTCGAAATTTTGGTGGTCGAACGAACGAGATTTGAAATGAAACTAATCAAAATTTCAGAAAAAAAAATTTTTAAAGACATTTTCAAAAAAAGTTCGAAATTTCCGACAAATTTCGAAAGAAATTCGAAAACTTCGACGAATTCAAAAAAAAAATACGGATTTTCGAAAAAATCTTGATCTGAAATTTTGAATAGTCTCATTTCAAATCTCGTTCGTTCGACCTCCGGAATTTCAAGAGTTTCTCGAAATTTGTTCGTTCGAAATTTAGTCGAACGAAATTTTCCCATTCTTCGTTCGTTCGAAAAAATTTCGAACGAACGAATTTCGAAAAAATCGGCTATTCGTTCGACCAATCTTTGAACAAACGAAAACGAACGAAAAATCTTTCGAAAACTTCGTTCGTGTACAACTATACTTTATATACATGCTCATAGATCGTCTTGAATTCAAAATACTGTTCGCTTATGAACTGTTTTTAAAATACAGACAAATCGACTTCAAGACTAAAGATATTGCAATAAGACCGAAACCAGAAAACTATAGCTTACTGAACTAACAAGGGCAAATTACGAGGGGTACATCGCACGCGCCAAGGCCAATTTCACTCAGCCCCCATCCCAGGAGCGTGATTTAGTCGAATGTTTTTACATCTTTCTCACCCGGGCTTACCTTACACTTCCCGAAGCCTTTTATAAAACCATGTGGTAAGAGTTGTAGGTATGGGACACAGCATTAATAGTCCGTTTTCCAAAACCCCTAAATTCTCCAGAGAGATTAACAGGAGATTTAAAAAAGTGGGCATTCTCATAGCTTTACGAAGGGAAAAGGAGTGCACGAATGGCAATTTTTAGGGGATCAAAAATTGTCTCGGTTTGAGCTTGAAATATTTTCTAGGCATTGTTTCGGGTGTTGATTACGAATATGAGGCCCATTTGTCAAGATTCGAAAAATTCCGTGTGATTTGGTCCAAAGCTTCAAAATGGGAGAAATGTTGCTGGCAAATCGCGACTTTTGACGTTTTCGAAAATGCTACGACCAAAGTCTTAAAACTTCTACATAGAGGTTATTTGGGCCGCCTGATACAAATCCGTGGTCGGTTTATCGAATTTGCTTGAATTACGGTATGTAGCGGTTGGTATACGGTAGCTCGGTAAAAGACTCAGATTTGACTAAAAATTCCAACAGGAGGGTTATCTGGGACGCTGAATTCGAAATTGCGATCCATTTTTCTATTTTCAGAATTTTAAGGTAAGTAACGCCAGCTAAAAGGCAGTATGCCTACCGTAATCTACAGTAACCCTACGTCTGGCAAGGAATAGACCCCAGATTCGGGTTCAGCGCCCTAAATAACCTCCACTGGAAAGTCTTGAGTCGAGTCCGAAGAATTTTTTCTGAACACCCCGAAAATTGCCTCACCTTTTTGTGAAGCAATAAAAATGCCAGTTTTTGGAATCATCGCGGCCACTTAGCGAATTTCAAACACGGGTCATTTATGTACTGTCACAGACCTAAAATAACGACAACATGGTTTTACAAATCGACACGGGGTGGGTAAGGCAGTCCCTAGTCAGAACCCCACCCAGGAGCGTGATTTGGTCGAATTTTCGGCGATTTTCTCAGACCCTCCCCCGGAGCGTCAATTCATCCCTTTTTTTTGTGAAAGTTAACGAAGAGGAACAATTCATTCATCTAAAAAAAGACAATCACAGTGAACTAGATCACGGACGAGAGTTTTCTTGAAGGGAGTACTTGGGCAGGGTGAAACGGGCCGTGTGTGAAAGGATGTTGATCGAGTACACAGCGCAGTAGTAATTCGGATGGCACACGTGACGCGCATGGCGGAAAACAGCAGCGTTCCATCGTCGTTGGGCCGCGTTAACCGTGGGCGCTCTGGAAAAAAATTAGTTGGCGCTCGGTTAACACACTCCAACGATTACGTGCACGCAGCAATTTTTGGCTGCACGCGTCACCTGTGCGAGCCAAACTGCTCCCGCGCTGTGTATTCGATCAACATCCCTTGTGTGGGACCTCAGCAAAACTATGATCCCCTTCCCTTAATGACCCAAATTTTCGATTTCAACACGATCCCCACACAAAAATTCTGATTAAGGTTTCTGATTAATTTAAATTTTCGGCTCAAATTTCTACAACCCAATCGCCACACTTTAAAAAGTTGCGTAACCGCGCGGGATCCTATACTTGAAATTCTAAAAGCAGTGTATACTCCCACTAAGAATGATCCACTAAGTCTCCCGGCGGAGCTCAGACCCCCCCTCCCTTCACCCCTCTCCAGCTCAAACCACCTTGTGGAGCTTCACATCCCGCGCCGAACCCTACTAACTATTGGTCTATTACGGTAACAAAATAAGTTAACTCGTCCAAAACCGTTGCTCTCTGAAGAGCTAACATAAGCTGAGGAGGGTAGATAACGGTAGGCAAATGTGACTAAACTGACTGAATAAAGCCCACCGTAACGGTCCATGATCTTCCAAAAAACAGAGAACAAAGTCCAAAATCGGGTTCAGGTCCCGGCCCGAACGATTCTCCTGTGAGAATTTTAACGACTTTGTTTACCTCGGAAACAGTGATGCGCGGAATTCCGATTTCCTATGATTTTTTTTGCCTTCCGAATTTCGAGAAAACACCTTAAAACTCGGAACAAAGCAGGAATACCACCAGGGGTGGTCTAGATGCTGGGATAAGCAGTCTTCCAGCGTTTCCGATTTCGTCTCTCCAAAACTGAACTGATGGCTCCAATTTCCAGTTTTCAGAACTTTGTGAAAGAAAATCCGCACACTCCTTTTCGTAAGTGTTCCAAGACATACTTTACATTTCGTGCAACAAAAGCCAAGTAAATCACCTGGACTGTGGAGAGCTAAACGCAAATATAAAAACCTCTTTCAATTTTTCAAAAGATTACGGTAGGATTTGGTAGATTTGTCTTAGATGATTTAGCCACATTTAGCTACCGTAGCCTCGAACGTACTACTCCTTCGGACCAGTAGGGGTGAGGTTACAGACACCAAATTATCGTAAAAGACATGTACTCGTCCACAAAGGATTTCGCTCTCGCAGATACAATAAACCGTTTAGACCGTTACCCCATAAGCAAAAGCCCCAGAAACACCAAATTAACCGGAAGAAACATTGTTATGGTTTTGATCATCCTGGCCAAACATGAGAAAAAGAGACATTCAAAGTGACCCTGGCTAGCCCATACAGCCTTTTCTGCAAGGCAAGGTTGCCGCTGATTTAGCAGTAGCGGATTGAACAATTGTCAATATTGTCAATATTGTTCAATATCGATAGCTGACTGCCCCTACGGCGACGAGAGGGCGAGACAGGTGGCCCAACTGGGTGCACTCGGGCCTCGCCACTGGAGTACAACAAGGTAGTTTTCCAATAGCAAGGACCGGGTCACCAGGTATGGTCGGCTCGTTTCCATTTTTAGGGCACCGAACTGCTACCGCACACATTCCACAGGCTGTCTTTTGGTGTACCTCAAGGGTCAAAGAGGTTATAGTGGAAGTATCTAAATTGTATTCGTCGGAGTCCTCCTTGAAACCCGAGCAATACAAACATGAAGGGAAGGCCCCATTACTTTTCCAATAACCTAGCTCTTTGATTTCATCACCATGTGAAAGTGATCAAATCAACAACCTCATCTGTGTCTGGTCCATGAAGATGCCACATTTGGATATTCTGCCTGAGATCGTTAAGATCGTCGTCATCATCCTCCTCTTGCGAGTCTTCACCACCAACTGACAGTTTCTGCAAAAAACCTTTTTCAAATTTCCGTTTAGCACAGTTGACGCGCAATGAATCGCAAATCGGTGCATTTTCTTGAAGATGCACAATCGGCGCAGATCGCACTGACCGTTTTGCTTCCCTCTTCATGTAGTAGTGTGCGCCAACGCAGAATACACCGTTTGAAGGGAACCAAAACGGTCAGTGCGGTCCGCGCCGACTGTACACACATAGATGCAAACTGTGAAGAGACACAGACTGCGCGACGCAGACATGGTGACGCAGACTACGGAACAATACACTAAACCGACGAGCACGCCTGCGTTCGCACGTTCTCATCACCCGGATGTTATCCTGGTTCAAGAAACCAAGCTCTCTCCATCCACTACTTATCCCCAACCTAACATTCCGGGCTACACCGCCTCTCACATGCCAAGGTCAGCTCTTGGGGCGAAGAGTCTACTTTCGTGCAATCTGCTCTACCTTCTCATATTACTGCTAATACTCCTAAAGACGGTACTCTTGAGTACGTTCCTGTCCACCTCCCCCTCAAAACCCCTTTATCTCTATTAACATCAATATTCCCCCTGTAACATCTTGCCCCCATCTTACAATCCTATACCTCTCCTTAAAGGCATCGTTCGCGCTGGAAATCAATTTTCATTTTTCAGGTTCAATTTCATGATTGAGACCGGTAGACCACACTGGTAAACTTTGGCTCAAAAACGTTGGGCAATGAGCTTGGAAGGGGTCGAAGTTGAGGATACGCCACCAGTTCTCACCAGTCGTCTAGCACTTTTTCATAGAATGTTGGCGCGACCGTAAGACAATATGAAAAATAGTTACTGCACGAGCTCCACATGCAGAAAAACTCCGAAAATGACAGTGGCGAGGCCTCCAAAAGCAGAAAAACTTCAAAAACGATTTTGGCGCGAAATTCAAATTCGTGTTTACAATGTGTTCCGATTGATTTTTTTTTCACAAATGAAGGTTTTTCATGGGCCACATTTTCGTTCACTATAGAGGCCAAGCTACACAAAAACATGAAAAATAATGTACGATTTTCTGCGCGTACGATGCCTTTAAGCAGTTGCATGACTGCTCACTCTCTCCCTCAGCTGTCTTTGCAGAGAATTTCAATGCTCACACGTTCTGTTCTGCGCTTGATTCTGACGCCAGAGGGGATGAGGTCGATGAATGGGCTGAGGAGTGCGATCTGGTTATCCTCAATGATGACCAGCCCAGTCGTCTCTCTGCCAATGGCCGACCTTCTAGCCCAGATATCTCTCTTATGTCTTCCAATCTTCCTAATGCTTGCACGTGGTCCACATCCACAACTCTCTCCAGTGATCACATTCCCGGATTTGTCTATATTGATCTCTCCGACTCGCTTGCCCGTGACTCTGGTTTGCATCATCGTTCTTATCTCAATTTAGGCCTAGCAGACTGGACCCTGTTCAGAGATGTTGCACTTCGCCATGCGGTAGACTACTCATGGAATGGTGATGTGCATCAGGAAGAGCGCCATCTAACAAAAGCCATCCACAAGGCCACGAAAGCAGCAATTCCTGAGGGTCGTGTCAAGACCTTTTATCCCAATGTCAGCAGGGAGATACTGCAGAAGATAAGAATCAGAGATGAAAAGAGAGCCGCAGACCATCTAGACCCGGATATAGCTGTGCTGGATAAGGAGATCAAGGAGGACCTCGACAAGAACAAGAAGGAGCGCTGGGAGAAGTTCACTGGAAAGCTGAATTTCAAGGAACTACGACGTGGAAATTGTTGAGGAAAAATTCCGGCAAGTCCGCTCCTTCAATGAGCTCCGCTATTGAGTTCAAGGAGAACGTCTTCAAATCAGGGAAAGCGGCTGCTTACGCCCTCGGCAAGAATTTTTTCATCACACATACCAAGCGAGGCGTTCAAATCAGAGTCACGGTTAGAGAGCTGAGCCGGTTGCCGCTCATGAACGCTTTTTGAGGCCTTTACTTCCACTCAAGTAGAGAAGGCTATCAAAGAAATGCGGAATTCGAAGGCTATCGGACCTGACGGTATCTCCCCAGCCCTCCTGAAGAAGCTTCCCACGGAACTTCTACCGATGCTTGCAGATATCATTAACACTTTTTTTGGGATCTGCATTCTACCCCAAGCTTGGAAGACAGCCAATGTGATGCCGTTGCCAAAGCCACGCAAGTCCCAAAGCACGGCAAAAGGCTTCCGACCAATTAGCCTGTGATCGCCCGTCGCCAAATTAGCTGAAAAGTTGATAGTGACAGACCTGGCTGATCAAAATGAGCGACAGCAGCATCAGCATGGGTTCAGGAAACTTCACTCTACTACTACTGCTCTATTGAAGAACGTGAGCTTTGCGGTCGATGGGTTCAACATGAAAATGCCCCTAAGAACGGTGGCCGTCGCCCTTAAACTACGCGAAGCGTTTGACTCTGTTCACCTGGGACTGCTGTCCGAGAAACTGCTCAAATCGTCGCTACCATCATGGCAGAAGCGATGGATTGCAGCGTTCACGAAAGGTCGCCGGGCTAGGGTTCTGTTCCAGAATAACGTATCCGATAGCATTCCAATAGCAGCCGGTGTTCCGCAAGGCGGAGTGTTGTCGCCTGTCCTATTCAGCCTGTATCTTGAGGAGATTCCCGAGACTTCCAATGATGCAAAGATTGTTATGTATGCCGACGAAATCACCATAATGTGCCAGGACCGTGGCCTGCAAGTAGCCGCTAACATGATCAGCGCCTATCTTGTCGAGTTGAAGCTTTTCCTCGATAATATGATGCTCACAGTCTCTGCTGCAAAATCTTCTGTATCAGTGCCCACAAGAAGCACCAAGGAACACAGTGCCCACCCAGATGTCGGATGGGATGGTATTCGTTTCCAGCAGTGAGATTCCCCAAGCTGCTTGGTCTTATTCTCGATCCGTTACTGAAGTTCCACAAAAACGCGGAACCGAAAGAGACAGCTGTCAAAACAAAGCTTAATATTCTGAGAGTTCTCGGAGGAACTCCATGGGGAAGCAGCCGAGAGACTATACTGAGAACCTACAGAGCAATACTTCAGCCGGCTCTGGACTATGCGGCACCAGTGTGGCAGCACCTGGTGTCAGACAGCTCCTGGAATAAGCTGCAGCGTGTACAGAATTCTGCGCTTAGAATCGCTACCGGTTGTGCAAGGAGCTCCCCAATAGAACATCTCCACGCGGAAGCCTGCATATTGCCAGTCAAGGAGCATTGCGAACTCCAGGCACAGCAGATGTATATTAATGTTCTGAGACAGCCGAATCATCCGACAAAGAGAATCATGAAGCCCATTAGAGAGAGGTCGATTAGGACGCCGTTCGCTGATGCTCCTCGTAAAGTTGATGTACAGAGATGGCAAGACTCCAACATGGTAAGGCTTCGTCTTATGCGTGAGGAGCACACCCAGTTTGTTCGAGGATATCTGGAGAAGGCGGCTGTGAACCCTATCTTAGGAGCAGTGCCGCCTCGGGTTTGCGAGTCCGAGTCTCAACTCGGCAGGCGAGCCAGGTGTGCTCTTGCCTCGCTGCGCTGTGGTCGCTTTATTCTGCCCATGTCTTATGTCAACAAGATCGACAGCAGCCGACCAGACGCATGCCCGGACTGTGGTGCTCCCGGACACGACACGGCGCATTTGTTCATGTGCCCGAAGAGACCCACCTCCTTAACCACAATGGACCTTTGGACGAATCCAGTGAAGGCCGCCCAGTTCCTCAACCTATGACAAAAAACACTTTGAGGCTGCAGAAGAAGAAGAAGAAGAAGCACGCCTGCGCTGACTATATACGCAATTTGATAACGGAAGATCCGCATAGCATTACTCTGAGAGCTTTAGCCGAGAAATAGCCCACCAGGCTTCGCAGCGGCTCCTGGTAGGCTCGGCTTTTCACGGAAGGGACGAGAAAAAGCCGAGAAATATCCGAGATATAATCAAGAAATAACGAGAAGTAATGAAGGAGGATCAATCTGGGACGGTCTGCATAAACGCTTATGGCCGGGATCATACTTACAGCGAAGAGCGACGCGACACAATGTTTGCCATCCATATCGACCGAAAATCGATATGCATGATAAGCACTGTCGCTGGAAGTATGACCCTGGCCAATGAACAGGACGGGGAGCCGCTCCGCGTCCGACGCGCGTAACGTAGGGCCAGAGGTGTCCTAAAGCATATGTCGTCATAAAAGCGTATAGATGCAACCTCACTGAGCCGATTCTCCACTTAATTGAATTTTGAAGAGTTGCCCCATTTTTCTGCAGTTCTTCGCAAAAATAAAGCTGTTTCAGATATGGATAACATCGAAAAAACAACTGTTAGGCGGGGGGTTCGCCGCGCATACTGAGCCTGCGTCCCTACGAGATGGGGACGGCATGCTCTTAGGGTGATCTCTGGCTCCACGCTTCGCATTTAGAACGCGGAGCGGTTCCCTGCCCTCCTCAAAAGCGTTCATGCACGCCGACCTGCTTAGCCTGAACTAAAACCAAGTCCTCCTCGTCTCTTCCTCCGCGATAATCAGTTTGAGAAGCTAGAAGTTGACTAACCAGTTGATTTGAAGAGCCCTGTGGCCAGACTTGAAGTCCTTCCTCAGATACCTCAGTTCTTCCCTCAAGAAACGACGATGATGATCCGGCAGCCACTTGTGACTGGTCTTCAATGACGTCGTCAGCAATTTGCAGCTGAAATTGATACTTTGTGACTCTCTTGATGCTCAACAGCGCAACTTATTTAGCAATAAAGATACATCAGAATGAAGCCTTCCGTATAATTTTTCTTCTTCCCAGGAAGCCGACTGTATAAAGTGCATTATCTGTTTGATACGAAAACCAGAAATGTACTCCCCTTCTAAGCAAAGGTGGCAAAATCGGCCACGAACTTGAAGCGTTGTCATCGCTGCAATTTCAGGCATTCTGATACCTGCCAAACTCACTCACTTTGCAGTCCGACTTCCGGTGGAATATGTAGCCCCTGGGTGAGTTACTATCCCAATCTCGGAAAGGGAAAGCAACCCCGGGTTGGAGTGCAGTTTCGGGTGGGTAAAACGAAAGGTTTGCAACATTATCACGGGCGATATCACAGGCGTTTTCGTCAACATCCCCGCATCGGCTAAGCGTTTACTTTTACCAATTTATCAACCAGATATTCAAGGCGTGCTAACGATGGAAAGTTGCCCATTTTCTCATGAACGTAGGCCTTGGGCCCCTCTGACTAGGGCTTACCTCAAATTTCACGAGGTCTTTTATTAAACAATGTTTTGATAGTTGTAGGTATGGGACACATCATTGATAATCCGTTTTCCAAATCTCCTAAATGCCTCAGAGATTTACAGATTCCCGAAAGTGGGGATTTTCATAGCTTAGCCAAGAGAAAAGGGGTAGAGTTCGCATAATAATTTTAGTGTGATGAATGGACGGGGCTGCGACGGTAAATCACCCAACGCGAATCGAAACGCCATTCTACAGTGAGGCCGCCATCCCCGCACGGCCAGCCGCCTGGTCCATACGTCAGAGGAAATCGAAAACGAAAGCCATACACGAATGGCAATTTCTAAAACGTTCAAAAAATTGTCTCGGATTGAGATTAAAACTTGTTTCCAGGGGTTGTTTTGGGTGCTGATTACAAATCTGCGGCCAATTTGTAAATATTCGAAAAATTCCATCTGATTTGGTCCAAATCTTCAAATGGGGGAAAATTTGCTGGCCAAACGCGACTTCTGGCACGATTTCGAGAATGCTACGATGAAATCGTCTAGAAACTTCTTCATAGGAATTATTTGGGCTGCCTGACACAAATCTGTGGTCGGCTCATCGATTTTTCTTGGATTAAGGTATGTATCGGTGAGTTTACGGTAGCTAGGTCGAAGTCTCAGATTTGGCTCAGAATTTGTATACGGAGGTTATTCGGGGTGGTGAATGCGAATTTAACGTCCGTTTGAAACACAGTTAGGTAGCAACTGGAGCTGTGAATAATTAACAACAGTCTCAGAAACCAAGAAAGTTTTGTAAAAAAAGCTTTGGACCCTTTTTATTTGCCATGTTTGCCGAATGCTCCCCCTTTTTACTGTGTATTGCACATCGCTCTTCAAGGTTCGCTTTCCGGAGTCACACTCGAGCCGAGCTTGTCGACATATTCAATTCTGTTTGCTTTGTATTGGGTATTTGGGTAAGCGTTGGACCTTTTATTCCAACGGCAAGTGAAATTATGTTAGGAGTTGTTTTGTAGAATACTACTCTATTTCACGTATTCAGGTTTTCATCAGTCCATCTGCACTGCATGTATTCGAACAAATCTTGCACAAAAATTATTTCGCCGATTCAATCTTTGTCATTAAAAATTTCATAACCCTTAAATTTAATGGGCTGAGTCCCACTAAGAACAGTAAAGACGGGAGCACGACGAGAAAAGAAAAATTTTTTTCTGTCGTTAATTCTTTTCATTTGCTGTTATTTCACATGTGTCTCGGCACATGTAATAAATATGAAATAAGTGCAAGATATGTGTGAAAATCTCGTGGATCAGCCGACCCATCGGATCACCCCGTCCACGTTATGTAACAGTTATCCACCATTCCTTTCACCAAGATAACAGTTGTCAAATTTTTGTACACCCTTTATCCCGAAAAATTCCAACATCCGGGCAAGTTCATTTAACCATTTTATTTTTTGAAGAGTTTTCTGTAAAAGAAACAGAAAAAAAAGACCCTTACCCAAGAATTCTGAGGCGCAATACTATTTCCCCGTTTTGATACGCGAAGGTCCGCGAAGCGCCAACCCACCGAACAGACGTAATTAAACGTTCTAGAGGGTTTTTACAGTTTTTTTTTCAATATTTGAGAGCTTTGCGGGGAATATTATTTCCTATTATCCTATGCTTCGTGGACTTGCTTACTCAAAAACGTCGAAAATTAGAGTACGATTTTTTTGACCGTGAACAATGCCTTTAACATATTTGGTTCGAAGCTTTCCCAAGGTCCAAGGGGGTTTAGATGGTCAAACGCGACCTTCGCTGAATTCCAAAATGTTGGGATAGATTTGGCTCACAATTTTTCACTGGGGTTTTTTTTGTGCCTAACACGAATCTGAGGCACATTCATCGATTTTCGACAGATGACGTTACACCATGGTAAACGCTAGTCTGATCAATGTCCCATATTCGGCTCGAAGGTTCTCTATAGGGGCTGTTGAATTTGACATCCACTAGTCAATTTCCGACTTACTAAAGTAGGTCACGCTAGGTAGATTATGTTATACCTACCGCGACCTACACTAACCTCACAGTACTGTCAACCAGCCCCTATATTCGTGTTCAGTGTCCAAAAAACCCTACTCACGAATTTTGAGCAATGTGCGAATAACTTTTTTGGTCTCAAGCAACGTCACCAGGCCCCGAAATCACCCCTTACTGGGCCGTATGCATACCTCTCCCGAGCGTCACCGTCTCCGCAAAGCCCACACGTGATTGCTCACTAGGCGAAACTAGCCAAGCCCAGAAGGCCTTCGTCTGGACGGGGACGCTTGGGGAGAGGCATGCATAGAGCCCCGGGTGAACGGCGTCATCCCTCCAGCAAGACGCGCAGGTACGCTTCAACGAAAAAACAACACGGGCAGGACGCTAGCGAGTGTTCCCTCTTATGTCTAATCAATAGACAGAGAACGCGCCACTAGTTCATTCCCAAAAGATATGCATGCTGGCAGGTCAAACTTGGACAACTCGCAGGTGCCCCAATAGGCGTCAGATGTCTCAACAGGCGTCTATTGTATGGAGAGCGGGTTCGAAACTGCGCGCATCCGCGCAAAAACCAAACTGCACCGTCCTTTTGGGAGCGAAATTCTGCTTCGCAGTTGCGAAAAGCCGCTGTTGCAGCACGCAGTACGTCGGTCATCGCGCCGTGACCACCGGGTCCCGTCGCGATTACCCTTAAAGTTTGCCGGCATCAGGTGGAGTTTCGGGATACAATTTTAATATATTTTCGGGGAGCACAGTGTTCCAATATATCCTACTCAGAATCGGCCAAATGCAGTTCCTAAAAAATTCGAAAGGTGGACAAGGCCAGAACGGCTCTTTCAAATTCAAAACGACAACTCTTCTCAGCTCTTGTAAGAAGAACAAAAACTGGGCAAATAGTAAAAAAAGAAGGCAAAAAGAGGTGAACTGTAAAAAAAGATTTCTCGAAATACGACGAAAACTCACGTCGATTGCTGGGGCTAAAACCCCCATATCCATCACACACAATGCGACCAATGAAGAAAACCCGTGTCTGAAACTTCAACATATCAACATCCGAGTAATACATCAAGAAAACTTATATAAACCTCATCGAAACCCCTAAATGTGTACTAACACATTAATAAACTATCACAACAAATCAAAGCTGTGGAATAGAAGAAAAACTCACAAGCACCCGTGTCAGTTTTGTTGTCGCAAACGTGATTCGCTAACGTCTCACATCAAAAAGAAGATGAATCTTCAATGGAAAAGTCATAAATCAACTAAAAATCTCACGACATGAGCAAATAAACCGCAAAATAAATCGAGGTAGATCACCATCAGATCATACCACTGAAGAAACCGAGGGAAATTTTATCTATCATTTTTGAACTTCAAAGTATCACAGATAAGTAATAACAGAACAAAAACACAAACATGTATAGTTAGGTCCGTGGCTAGTTTCCTCAGAAAAAAAAATTCATTCAAATCTCAACCGCGGCTGGCGTGGCACTCGCGTGAGCCGGCTCGCTGATCGATTCAGGCCTAGAGAATAGCGCAGCTGATTAGCTTACGATACCACCAGCCGCTGGTGACATTTAATCCGCCCGCGCCAGCCAAGGGTGAGACTTAATTTTTTATTGAGAAAACAAGGGACCTAGCTGTAAATAAAAAAACAGGGCATCTATAATAAAATGCAATACTACCGGTAAATCAGCATCCCATTGGAAAGGACAGGAAAAAATCAACCGTCTTTGAACTAGAAATACAAGCCTCATAAGGATGATCCCCTCTAGAAAATTCAATACAACTGTTGGAAGGTATTGTGAATCCGAAACTAACCTACAATATGCAGTAACTAAGATTGTAATACTTAGAATGAAGGGTAAAAAACCTGAAAACAACCAAACTTTGGAAAGAATCCGATTTACAATGCACAAGTCAGGACTAAATGCCTTCGAAAGCTAATCTAGCTCTATATCCATTTGACCATCAGGAAGCAGGGGAACATCACTGGACGGAACCTGAAGAAGGTCTAAAATCGCAAAGGTAAACGATAAAAGCGTCAAGCTGAGCGGGCCCTCGTTCAGCACCCAACTGGTGGAGCGTCAGCATTGTGCTAGCTACAGGGAACGGTCGGGAGGGTCGCCAATATTGGAATCGCACATGGCATTGCAAACCCTTTAGGCTAAAAATGACCCCCGAGATGGGCGTGGATAGTGCTACCAGGTTGTTCAATAAGTTTTATAGTTCCATAAGAAAAGCTTATGAATCAAAATACACTTTATTATTCTGTATAATCTCCCTGAACATTAATACACTTGCTCTAACGATCCTTCAATCTGTGGGTCCCATCCCTGAAATGAGAATCCGGAAGGTCTGCAAAATACGCTTCAACAGCCGTTATGACCTCCTCATTTGATGAAAAATGCTTGCCACGCATAAATTTATAGAGTTCTGGATACAAATCGCTGGAAGTCGCTGGCGGCCAAATCTGGTGAATGCGGTGGATTCTGCAACAATGCGAACTTTAATTCATTGTTTTTTTAACCATTATCAAAATGCTCTTGTGACACGGTGCATTGTCCCGATGAAAAGGATTTTTTCTGCTGCAAACCGGGTCTTTTTCACTAATTTTTCCTTCAACTGGTCCCAAAGGTTGCAATAATATTCAGAATTTATTGTTTTACCAGTTTGCTAGTAATCCACGGACAAATTCCTTTCGCATCCCTCAAACTGATGCCATAACCTTCTTGGCCGATTTACGAACACGAACTCGTTCGAAGCCCAACAACCAGGTTCACACCACTCTTTAGCCTCTTGCTTTGATTCAGGATCATGGTGACAGACTCAAGTCTCATTCTCATTTCATCCTTGTTAAAACGCTCCAAATGTTGCTGAGAAAGTCGCATTCGAATGTGTTTTTGTTCCATTGTTAGAGAATGCGGCACCCATTGTGCACACAGCTTTCTAAAACACAAAGTTTCGCTTAAAATATGGCTCACACTGCCTAATGAGATGTGTAGAGCCTCTACTGAATCTCTCTCAGTCAATCGACGATCTTCCAAAACCATATCCTGTATTTTGGCTGTGATTTCTGGTGTTGATGCGCTTTTTGGACGTCCTTCACGTGGATCGCTTTGAAGGCTTGTACGACAACGTTCAAATTCAGCAACCCATCTTTCTACTGTTCCAATTGTAGGTGAGCAATCATTATACACATTTGACATTCGTTCGTGTATTTCTTTTCGTGCTACACCTTCCAAAAATAAGAATTTTATCACTGCACGATATTCAGTTTTTTTCCATCGCTGTGACACGGCGACACTAAATGGCTTGTAAACAAAGAATGAATTAACAGATTGAAATGAAACTTCACATACCTTCATATGACGAGCGTACCAACAAAACAAAAAAATTTGGGCTAGTAGCAACGCCATCTCTTATCGAACGACAAAACTTATTGAACAACCTGGTATACGCAAAAGCAAGCCAGTAATTTCTGGGCATGTCACAGTTGAGGCCCAACTAACTTTAACCCGCACCGCCATGGCGATGCCGCGGGAGATTTCGTAGTTGTTTCCCGCGCGTGACGCCCGTGCCGCATGGTGAAAAGTTCCATAGTCCACCGCTTGTTCCGCGCGTGCCGCGCTTGCGGTGAGGACTGTGAAAGATGCCCTATGAAAACCTGCAGAAGAATATGAAAAGCGAAAGTCTGCGCCTCAACCAGAAACAGCGAGCTTATCGCCGTCAACCACAGTAACCCTAGCCACTCAGAAATCAAGAAACTAGCTTCTGAGTTTCGAGCCTGAGAATATAGCGACGAGGGTCTAGCGGCACTGAGTCGCGACGGGTCGAGCTGGGGACGTCGTCAGTATTTTGGCCCAAAAACAAAAAAAATGTGGGCAAACCATAAAACTTTTGGAGGGATTCTTGAAATATTAGAAAAGTTCTTGGTCTCCGAGACGCGGCAAAACGACCAGCTTGACCCTGCTCAGAAGCGGTCGACAACTCCCGCACCACCGAAAGAGGGCCAAGCCCGGTTGTGTCCTTTTTTAAGCGGGTGACAAGGGGATGGTAGAAATTTAGGGAAAAGCGAAAAATGAAAATTTTGAAAGTGGATCGTAACTTGACAGAAATTTGAATTCAAAATTTGAGCTGCTCGAAAACTCGTTTACTCAAATTTTTTGAAGTTCAAAACATTCAAAAACCCGATTAGTCAAAAAAAATCTTCAAAAAAGAAGTATAAACGCTAATACTCACGAATTTTCAGGCAAAACGCTCGAAAGCGCGATTACTCGCCAAGTCAAAAATTAATGTTTTTCAAGGAGAAATTCCTGATAATTCCGATTAATTCAAAATTTTTCGCCAAGCCGATGTTGGGTGATAGACGATTCTGCACCGCCAGGGGGTTACTCACCTATGGAAATCGAGATTACGAGATACCCCAGCATAAATAGAAACACCTCTTCGCTTGCTCCACAAACTCATACACTGCTAGTTGTATTCCGCCTGGCCGACTTTGTTTGACCCGAAACGTCAGCGCGCTTCTCCCGAAATATCTCTCATTAAAAGTAATTCATACGCCTGGTTTTTTCCCGTAATAGCCACAGTAAAACCCGAAACACCAACGTCTAGCCAAAGACAAATGCTGACTAGATCATCAGCGGTCTTTTAGGGACTATCGAAACAACAAAAACGGTTACATTACAAGTTATGAACAAGCGACGGTTGTTTCGCACGTTCTGGTCAGTCCGCGCCTCGGGTAAACGCCAAGTGTTTCGGGTCAGTCGGCGACTATTTCGGACCGAAACATAAATTTAAACAACAGCTCATAAGCGACGTCTCGGGACAAACGGCTGACGTTTCGACGCAACAACGCCAGTTCTCGAAAAACAAATATGATACGAACGCTGACAAGAACAGCACTCACTTCGATTTCCCCTTCAATCCAGTCACTGTCTGGCGGATACATCTCCACTTCTTCCTCTTCCAGCCTTGGTGGAGGGTGGTCAAGATAGGCAGGAGGCTGAAACTCAGAAATTTCATGGCAGTACAGTACATTGACCTGATATTAAATTCATCGAGCATCAAATATCCAGAATACACGGAGAACGAAATAACGTTGAACAGGAAACCTTTTTTTAAGGAACTCGATAACACAAATATTCTTGTCTGTTTCACAAAAACTCTGTTCACAGCAAGGCTGGCAGGAGAACCTTATTCAGAACCCATGCGATTACTCGCCTTTTTATGCCAGCGTTCGGTTATCAAGGACACCTTTGATAACGGAACATGAACCATGTGACTACCGATGAAGGTTGAAAACAACGTGATTTCTCATTATGGACGGTGTCGTTCTACACTAAAAAGTCTACTGTTAACTATTGGGTTGATGCATAATTATGCAACGTTTTTTTTAAATACAAAAACAAAATTTAATGAAAACATGTTTAAATGATCATTCAAGAGGATAGTCACCATCCACTTCAAGAACTGCTTCCCATTTACTCGGCAGTCGGTCGATTCCACGTGCGAAGAAGTCACGATTCGTGGAGACAATCCACGCTTTGACATCAGCCGGCAAGTCGTCCAAGTCGTCGTAGACTTTGTTTGTTTGCCAGTTTTTCAAAGAGCGATTGACACGATAGTCCGTTGGTGCTTCTGTCGGTGAGTACGGCGGAAGTTGGAGCAGATCCCATTCCTTATTGGCATTCGATTCGATTACACGGCGCTAAATAAGCGGACGGGCGTTATCGTGACGGAACACGATGTGGTTTTTTTGCGAGGTCTTTTGGCCTCGATTGCATCGTTAAAGGCACAGTACACCCTCAGATACAAATTTTGTGATTTTTATTTGGTTGTGTAGTTGACCCCTGCTGTATAACACGCGTCAAGTGCGAGATCTGTTCCTCCAAATAAACGAGATATAAGCGACCACCAAGGACCCAACCCCCTTCACTCACCACCACGGGCCACATTCCTTCCTGATTTTCGAACTCAATAACGGGTAGATGGGTGGATGAATCTCGCCGTGTCGTCGTTCCACTCCGGTGCCGGTCTATATCCTCATACTGGTCAGCTCCCGCGCAACGATTGCGATTGAAGAGAAAAAAAGGCCTGAGACACTCGTCCACCAAACTTTCGCCCTTAAAATATGGGCATATTTGAGGAGCCATAACTCCGTTTATAAGGGGCCTCGTGCGATTTCAGAGATACCATTGTAATCAGCGCCCCATCCTCTCCACGATAAGCGTTGAAACAAGCAAACAATTTTCTGGGTGTTCTGTGCCTTTAAGGCAACCAAGATGAGTCAGATGGACTTCATTGTTGATGTTGAATTGCTGCTTGCGATTTCTGTCAGGGGTTCTCCATTGTTGCCTTTCATCTGCGTCTTTTGACCAATAACAAATGCCATTTGAAATGATTTCCCAATCGATGATTCCGCTTCTGACCCACCACACACACTGCATAGCCTTCTCACAGTGCACGTCTTTTGGTATTCCTTTGTGGGAAACACCTTGCGAAACGCAGATCTTCTTTAACGTTCTTCAAGAGAAGCCATGACTCACCCCCAGTGACAAGATTCTTCAAAAATGGTGTTTGTTCGCTTCGCTGCAGTAAATTGGTGAAAATTCGGACGCGTTCAGCTTTGCCTGAGAACTCGTGTGGCACCCATCCAACCAATTTCCATACCATTCCAAGCGTCTTCAGGTGTCGAACGATCGTTGATTGATTGACATTAAAGTCTCCAGCCAGCACTCGCATTGTCAGGCTTTCGTCCTCTTCCACGGCTGTCAGAAGTGCTTGATCATCAAAATCCGATGACCGACCTCGTACTGTGCTTATCTGGACCGAATTCCGGTCCGCAATTGCGTCTCGACACGCTTTGCGGCCGCATGCGCTCGAGTCGGTCGAGTTTCCAGCGCCAAAGCCAACTCGATATGGCTTTTTTATACAGTTTTCTTCGATTTTGTTCAGTTTCCAGTTTCCAAAACCAACCTCAAGTCAACAGATCGGCGGCGGCTGCGGCGCTAAGAACTCTTCCGACTCGAAAGCGCTCGGCAGCAGAGCGAGTCGAGACGCAATTGCGGAGCGGAATTGGACCCAGATAAGCACAGTACTTCTTTATCTTCCAAACTAGTTTCACCTGATTTAAAGCGAATAAACCACTTCCGTACTGCACTATCAGTAATTGTTCCTTCGCCAAAAAGTTTGTTGAGATCGCGAAATGACTGGGCTGCGGTCCATCCTTTCTCGTAGTGGTAGAGCATAATATGGGGAATAATAGTAAGGTTTTCGAGGCGCATTTTTTGAACCAAATATTGAGGATTATTTTTATATAAGTACTGAGAACGAAACGCCAATTTTTACTAAAAAAACGCGTTAATAAAAACGTTCCATAATTATGATCGCGGCTGGCGCTGACGGGTGACACTGACAATTGATCGATGCGCTCGGCTGACTCTGATGTTCCACCGCCTCCCATGGCAGCATAAACAGAAACTATGTCTTCGGAGTCGAGATACATACCACCGTCGTCGGCCCCAGTCATAGTCGGCTGATCGGTTGTATCCATCCCGGTCAATAAGCATGGGGAACCCTGTCGACTAATCTATTGTAACTAGGAGGCTTATTAAAGTTTAAAGGCAGCATACACGCTCGTAAACGTGATTGAGATGACTACGGAAATAGAATGGTATGGCTCAGAACACAATGCCTACGCATTTTGAAGCGTCAAAAACTACTCACAATGACGCTACACGAGTGAGAAGTTGGCCCCGCCCCTGTATTTGCTGTTCTCTTGCAAAACAGGGGTTCTGGGCCATTCCCACGGTTGCCAATGTATGTGGCTTACCCGTTGTACATACTAAACCACCCACAAACGTCGCCGACGGTGGAAATGGCCGAGCAACCCTATTTGGGAGGATAACATCAAGTACAGGGGGCGGGCAGGTACATGGCGGGGCCAACTTCTCACTTGTGTAGCGTCAACTGGGGGCCGTTTTTGAAGCTTCAAAATGCGTAGGCGTTGTGTTCTTAGCCAGACCATTCCATTTCCGTAGTTATCTCAACCACGTTTACGAGCGTGTATGTTGCCTTTAAAGCACGGGTTCATCATAAGGCGTAGTGCATACATTCTACGACGAGCGACGCGACATAGTCTTCGCCATCTATAGGGGTCTGCAGAGTTGCAGCGACCGGCGAATGGTCGCCGAGCATCAACTTTGACGCGGCGACAAAAATGTTTTCAAACATTATCGTCGCGGCGTCGGCTGCCGCTCGCTGGGCCGTCGCGGCGTTAAAACACTCCGCGGTGCCCACTCGTCGCCTTTCACGTCGTGTCGGTCACTGCTGTCGTCGAATGTAATCGATATTGAATCACTCAGTGAGTCGCTGCGAGCAAACCCGCGACTTGAACTCTGCAGGGCCCCATATCAATTAAAAATCGACATTGCTGGCTGGTATACATTGTTGGGGTCGTGCTCGCGGCAAGTAAACATAATTGTTCATTACCAATCAGCACACCCCTCACAAACAAAAAGGGCGGTTGTTAAAAATATGTATCGAACGGCGAAATGTGTCTGTACCGGAGAAAACGAGCAAAAAGAATCTGTTCAAATGGCGCAAGAAATTGCTGCTCTTAACGGATATCCCCCCAGTATGGTTCTGCGCAGATCCAGCAGCTCAGCCGCACGCCGCGCAGGAATCAGCAGTTGATGGCAAAATTCCCATAAAAATGCCCTTCATTTCGGATGAAGTGAGCAAATCTCTGCGAAAATGCCTACGCAACGGCGGTCTGGAAAGCTCTGTCCCCATTGCTGACATTCCCCCAAATAACCTCAAAGACCGCCTCATCCGAAACCGTCTATATGACCGCATTTGCACAACTCCCAATTGTGTGGTCTGCCCAACTGGTAGAGAGGGAGATTGCACTGCATGCGGTGTGCTCTACAGGATCTCGTGCCAGCTGTGCGGCGAGCAATATATTGGTGAGACTTCGCGGCCGCTCTGGGTTAGAATCAAAGAGCACTTAGACGGCAAGGATAAGCTGCGGGTATCAACAGTTCTGGGGTGTCACCGTGTTAACGCCCACAACGGCGATAATTACCATGTCGAGGCCGAGATAATTGCGCGGGAAACCGATACCCCCTGCCAGAAAAACCCTGGAGGCTTTTTGATCCAGGCGAGCGACCCAAAAATCAATCGGAAGGGGAGTGCCTATATATAGCTGGAGAGCTCAAGCCCTACCTCAGACTCGCATTCTAACGTCGAGAGGTAGCGGTTTCGATCTGTGCTCCGCCATCCGCCAACCGTTCTATGCTGCTGGTCCTCTAGCGAGTTTCCTGGCAAGGTGCGGTAACTTCCTAGTTTCTCTGTTATTGACCACGTTTTGAAAGAATTTCTCTCGAATTTTAGTAAGGTTTAGTCGACATTTGGCCGAATAAGCACATTTCTGATTTGTTCCTTTCAGGCTCTGAAGACGGCGATCCCGCCGAAACGTGCGTAAGCCAATAAAGCATCTACCAACCTCGTGGTCCAGTTAAACCAAACAACTACTACTGATTACAATGCCGAGGTTCATGGAGAGTCGTACCTGGAGACTTATACACTAGGCCTGAGCACTCTAACTAGACACTGATCCCTGCACAAAATGAAGTTTTGAAAAATGCTCACTTGAGTGAAGTGGGGGAAGGTAACCAGAAAGAATATAAAGCGTGGTAAACTTCCTATATCCAATTTCCTATTTCCTTGGGTAGATCAAAAATAAAAAAAACATTTTTTTGATTTCAGGAATTTGAACATTTTCAGACCAAACTTTGTCCAAAGTGGTTGTTCGGGGCGCTGAACGCAAACACGAGGTACATTTCCAGTTTCTTAGAAGATTATTGCAAGTTACAATAGGAGAAGTATCATTTGCCTACAGTAGCCTACCGTTATCTTCCGAAAAACTGAAAATGGAACTTATATCCGTGCTCAGCGCCCCAATTTAGCCCCTGGGCTAAGTTCGGATGAAGGAACATTTTCCAAACTTTGCACAGACTGAAAGCGTTTTGGACTTGTACGGATTTTCGGTTGGGCGTTTATTTATACCAATTAGAGGGCTCTCAAAGCGTTTTAGAAAAAATATTCCAGATTTGACATGAAATTCGCCCTGGTGGGAGGGTTACTTGGGGTGCTGATAACAAATCTGAGGTTCAATTGTCGTTTTTCCAAAGTCTTCGACTACATTTGTTCAAAGCTTCCCACCGGTAGCAAAAATTGACGGCAAAATCGACTTTTAACGGCGACAGATGTGGTTCAAATCGTTTTTCTGAGGGTTATTTGGAGTGCTTAACACGAATCTGATGTCAGATTATCGATTTTTGACAGCTTACGGTAGATTACGGTGGGTATACGGTAGTTTGGCCAAAGTCTCCGATTTGTCTCAAAGTTTCTGTGTGGGGGTTACTTAGGGCGCTGACTATGAATTCGATGTCCATTTGTCGATTCTTGAACTATTAAGGTAGGTTTTGCCTCCTAAATGCCGTGTTACCTACCGTAACCTACAGTAACCTTAAAAACTCGACAAGCGATCCCCAGATTCGTGTTCAACACCCCATGTTACCCCTTCATACGTCTTTAGCGAAATCAAGAAAAAAAATTAAAAGCACCCTAAAAATAACATGGGAGGTACCCTTACCTTGCCGCGAAGCTTTAAACACTGTCATAACTTCTTTCAGAGCGGGCCAAGGCAGCTGCGATGGGCATATTCAAACTTATCTTCCGAAAATGGTTCTAGAAAAGTACATTTCATTTGGAACGGTTACTATGACTTATAGTGGTTCCCTTGTCAGAAGGGAAACTGGACGAAAACTAGAGGGTTTTCGTTTGAATTTCGTGGATTTGATCACCGTATATGGTTCCTTTTGTAGTCTAAAGGAAGCTCGGAATCGGAAATTAGCGTGAACACTGCCTTTAACAACAACGAATATAAAAGTTACTGCCTGAAACACCCTTCTGAAAAAAAAAGAAAACAGAAAACACATTTTCCGAGAACATGTTTCTCCCTTCCAATCACAATACCTCATTAATAACACGCGGCATGCGAACCCCACCTGATGAATGACACGCCGCGGAAGAGTCGTTGTTGTGGGAACACTTGGACGAAGTTTGATGGGTTCCTTCATGAAATCCTGGTCAAGCACTTCCGCACAAAGAACTGGCGGAGAATCCCTCACATCGCCAACCATTTTCATCGGTAGCATTGTGTTGGCCGACATCACAATGGTACCATCGGATCGAGCTTTAAACAACTGCACCCTTCGTACCGGTCTTTTCGTTCGAAAACCGTAGCCTGCAAAATTTTTTTGATGTATAACAATACATATCGGGAGGTAAAAGCGTGCTTTGAACGCTGCTAAACTCAACATGCACGCTCATCGCGGCATGCTTTTCCACAACATTTTTTGAGAGTTCCGAATATACTCTCCCCACGTGCCTAGATTCACTCTAAAAGAATTTATGTGCGTTTTTCAGAGTTCGCGGCGAAGTAAAAACACACATCAAGCAATTTCCAGTGTTCCGAAAAATATTGAATTTCGCTCAAAATTTGCATGAAGGGTTAATTTGTGATGCTTAACACGAAGTTGGAATTCATTTGCCGATGGTTCTGAGTCTACTGTAGATTACGGTGTGTAAGATGTCATCTATGTGGCAAAACGTACCTTAGCACTTCGAAAATCGACAAATTAACGTCAAACTCGTATTCACCATCCGAAACTACCCCTACTTAGAAATTTGAGACACTTCTGAGACTTTGAGCAAACTACCGTATACACACTGTAACCTATCGAAAATGGATAAACGAACCAGATCAGATTCAAGCTACGATCGTTCCTAAAGCCAAATTCCGGCCCGCAGTTGCGGACTACGGCTATTGCATCTCGCGACACGTGATTATAGTGCTGGGAGAAAGGTTAATCGTGCCAGGATCAAGTGGTCCCAGCACGATTATCATCCTGCTGCGTGATGCAACAAAAGTTTTCCGAAAACGCGAAACGGAAGTCGGTCCCGAGAACGACAGTAAGAACACCAAGTCACCCCAAAAAAAATTTGAACCAAATCTATCTTAGTAGCTATCGGAAAAATTAGCATTCTTCCTTCGAAATTGTCTCCCCCCATGGGAACCCTGAAACAAAATATGATAGACTTTCGACAATCGACAATCGAACCCCTAGATCCGTAAACAGAATCCCCAAATGACGCCATTACGAAATTTCAAGGCAGATCTGAAACATTTTTATCAAACCCACCCAGAACCATTACACAGGTATAAGGAAATACTCGACCAACAACGCAAAATAGAGAAAAGCGCCTATAACTATCAAAAACCCTCAAAGTCTACTGTCGTTATCCGAGTAAATTTCCGGTCACGAAAAAAACGGCTGTTGCATCACGCAATAGGATGATAATCGTGCTGGGTCCACTTGGTCTCGGCACGATTCACCTTTCTCTCAGCACGATTATCATCGAGTCGCGTGATGCAACAGCCCTCGTCCGCAATCGCGGACCGGAATTCGGCTCCGAGAACGACAGTATGTTCTATCGCTAGAGCCGCTTCAGAGTTGGAGCGATAGTTCATAGGACCAAATCGCGTTCGCGGAAAATCTTCAGTGAGGCCAAATTCACATTTTCGGAAATTTTTAAAAAAGTCGAATTTCCCCAATATCTTCATAATACAACAACATCAAGGTATCTAACTTCACAGCTGAGCACTATGATTATTGCCTTAACTAATCATATTTATTTCGTCAATTACCGAACTTTTTTTTCGAAAATACTATTTTTTTGGGTTTCTGAAAATTTGTCAATAGTTGGCAAAATGCTTGCCAATAGATAAGTCTGTCACGACAGTATATAACTATGAAGCTGGGTGTCGTAAAGCCGTTGAATAATGAGGATATGATACATGTTTATTAATGAAATTTCCGAAATTCACCCTTTCACCACAAGAGTTTTAGCAAAAACCCCTTTTAGCACCACATTCTGATACAGGTTCCAAGATTTCATACACTTGCGTAGCCTTGACGGGCAGAAAAAAATTGAGATCGGCGCTCATTCGAAGCTTTTCGGAGCCAGGAACTTCTAGATTTTCATGAAAAATACGGAGCAAGTGAGTTTTGAGTAGCAATACTCGCCACTGGATAGGAGAAGAGTTGACCTCTTGAGTGATGTATGAAACAGGAGTGTGTGGGATTTTTTTTCGTTAAATGTTTTACCAAGAATTTTTTTCGGTAAAAACGGTAAATTCGGAAGAAAATTTCAGTTCTCGATTTCTCTGCATATCCCATGCAATTACACAAATCTCAAGGAACATTCACGCGAGCAGAAACGTGTCACATTTTGGACATGGTAAACCACTTACTTAACGGCATCGTACGCTCTGAGAATCACTCATAATTTTTTCGGTTAGTATGATTTTCTGGGCCCACTTAAGAGCGCAGGGAGAGTTTGTTCGGTCAAAAACGCCTTATTGTAAAGAAAAATGAGTTCGAATGTCTCAAATTCCGTCAAAAGAAGCCGGCCCTCCGTCAGTCATCTGGCACAATTTGCTGTCAGTCATCATATAAGTAAGTGATCAACAATTGATATAGTACAACTGAGGGGAAGTTGATGTAATATACTATGCGATCACGTGAAGAATGACTTTCCTACACAAATCGGTTAACCTTTCCTTCCCCGAAAATCACCTGAAAGAAAGATGAACTTCATATGATCGTGAGATGTTTGGTCAAAACAGTGATCTCTAACGATCGACTCTTCCTTTCCCAAAAGTCGATTAAGAGATTTTCGTTCCGAAAAAGGACTTTTCAGCGATTTTTCCGCGGTTTTTTCAACGTCGCTGTCATATATGTAGTAGAGTATGTCAACGAATATTCGGAAAACGAATATTCGGGCAAATAAACAAATAATCGAATATTCGGAGAAGTAAATTTTTCGAATAATTCGTTTATTCGAATATTCGGCCGAATAAACGAATAATTCCGGAAAATAGGAAGCAGAATCTTCGGCACATGTCCATTTTGGCGGCCCAGAGGTGCAATGTCTCCAACCAAACTGGGATCTATCTTAGCGGGGGGTTGCACTATGGCTGGATGCACTTGGCCCCACCCATTTTACCGTGCCGCACTAAATTTGAGCATCACCCGGGGTTTCCCTCCCCTGCCATAACCAGGATTGCAGCACACGGAAAAATGGGCGTGGCTAGGTGCTAGACAACAGTGCCCCCCCCCGCTTAGATAGCACCCCAGAAAGTTAAGAAATTCGGATATTGTTGGCAGATACTGTTTAGAAAAGCTAAAGACTTTGATCATATCGTTTAGCAACTACTCATAGACAGTGATAAATTTTGGTTTGAATACTCTTATGATACATATAATGTGAAATGTCTTTTTCGTGGAAGAACGTTGGCATAGCTTTGATCTATATAATACCAAGAAGATTTTGTTGCCGTGCCTTGAGATTCGACATCGCCGCGATAGTACCGCAACGGCCACGCGTTAGAGCCGCGTCGGCTCCGCGAGGATGCAACAGTGAGTACGATGTACTATCCTGTGTGGTAAAACGAAATTGTTGCCGGTTCAATTAGCCAAGTTTGAGGTACATTCCGTATTTCCTTGGGCGCAAAAGCAGCTGTGACCTCTGTCCCTATTGGACAAAGAACGTAGCGACCGCAGGTGCGTATGTTTGTCCTTAGGTCCTCTTAGTTGTACTGTCATTCTTAAATAACTTCATATCAGATACTCCCCGGGGACGTTGCCGCACTATCACGGAGCCGAGGTGGCACTGCCGCATCGCCGCTACGGCTCCGCGATAGTGCCTGTTGGCTTCGAAGCGGCAGTATCGCGGGACCGCAGCGGCAATTTCTCTCAGAGTCGGTCCGTACTTCTAATTCGAATTTTCGCGATTTTGACCGGATATTCGAATTATTCGTATTCGAATCATTCGAATATTCGGAAAAGTCAATTTTTCGAACAATTCGTTTATTCGAATATTCGAAAAGTCAAATTTTCGAATAAATCGTTTATTCGAAAATTCGGAGAATTCAATTTTTCGAATAATTCGTTTATTCGAATATTCGGAGAAGTCGATTTCTCGAATTATTCGTTTATTAGAATATTCGGAAATTTTTATTCGTTTGATATACTCTAATATGCAGGGTACTAGGGCTCTCATTATATATGGAGAATTCGAAAACGAAATCCATCGTGAAAAATGCCTTTAATCTTAGCATCGGAATGCTTCTATAATACACGAAATGAAAGTCCGAAAAGTTCGATTCCCAACAATCCTTCGGTTGTATTTGAGACGGGAATTGTTACGAAAACGTTTCCATGCTTGCCGTATAGAGGAAAATTTCGGTCAATCTTCTTGACAGTAGTGTAGGAAAAAAGTGGTGAGAAACTGATGAGAATAATATAGAACGTCTAAGTTTTTGCTTTGAGAGTGATACAGCTCAAAGCTCTGCCAAAACGCGATCCCTCTCAAAAACTATGCATATTACATTCACTAAAACTCGCCATTCGGTAGTGGAGTACCTACATAAAAGGATGGATGGAACGCCAGCTTTGAGCATTGAAACTTGCTCTGATGCTTTTTCAGACACCTTTTCCTGATTTTCGCCACAATAAAGGTCTTATCTAGGCTTTCCTTCAGAAAAAAATCAGAAGTATTTTCTATCGTGGCCGCGCTTTTGAGCTGGATCAAGAGAACATTTTTCCACTTTCTTATGCACAGAAGTATATTTTTTTTGTTTTTAACAGATTTTGCTCCATACATACTCTTAACTGTACTCAGCACACACATTAAGAGAGGGGAACGTTAGAGCACCAAAAGGAATTCTAAAAAGTCACACCAATAAAAAACACGGTAATCAGTAGCGTGAAAAAAATCAAAAAGGTGTTCACTGTGAGTCGTAATAAAATTTGCTCAAGGAATGAGGCGAGAAATGGGCCGATTGAGCGAAAAAAAAGTTACTTAAGATCGGTGAAAATTTCGGTAAAATTCAAGTTTATTTAGGTATATCGGTAAATGAAAAATAACCGAAAAATACCGGTAAATCAGGAAAATCGGTAAATCGGTAAACGGAAAATGCACACCCCTGGTATGAAACTTGGTCGAACGATCGCGGACGAACAGGCGTAAATTCGCAGATCTACAGTAAGAGCAGAACTTTCGGGTCAACCTAATAATATGGAGTCAACGTTTTCACGGTCAGTCGAGTCTACGATTTCCTGTATTATTGATCGTTTTGACCATTTCAATGGTGTTTTCTTTCTTTTTGTTGTTTATTACGTATCTCTTTTCATATTCTCCAAGATCTTTTCATGTTCTCTTAAAGTATAAAAGGATCTAATATACTTGTGTTCTGTCGTGTATGCAAGAGGGTCTCATGCATTATGCAATGTCTATATTACAATCGGAATGCGTATTGATTAGCACAGGGAAGTCTAAGTTAGTGGCACCAGTTTGCCAATATTAGTTATGTGATATTATCGTTACTATGCCCTCATCACAGTATACAGCTTACTGGGGTAAAAAGTACAGTCGGTTATGTCATCTGTACGAAGCCCAACGGCGAGATTCTCCCGGACTGACATCTTGTGTCGGACCGGGAGGAAAAAGCCACCGATTTCCCACAACATGATCTTTTTAAATTTTTCATGTAATATTTTTGAATGCATACGCTACATAAAGAAAGAAAGTTCATTACCATACTCGTCATCGACCAGAAATCTGTTCAGCTCATTGTCCGGAAACGAGAACGGAGTGCGATCGGGTTGGCCAACATAGCTGAAGGAGAACAGTGAGTTGGTCAGAATCAACCTCATCACAGGTAGTTCAGTAGGAGGATGAACGGAGAATGAGCCAGTCAAGCTCAACTCCACGAGTGCAGCCACCGGAAAGCGAAAGTGTGAAAGAATAGCGCGCATGATTGCATGTCTATTGACGTTTGACAACACTTCAGAGAACGTGCAAACCCCGTCTGTCCCAGCCCAACAAACTTTCACCCGGCTGGCAGTGCACAAAAGGACAGAAAACCTTGGAAACCAGCTGCACACACTAGCTAACCATCACACATCACGAGGTACTCGGACGCAAACAGCTCTTTTTAGATGCAAGCACGAATAAAGGGCAGGTACATAAATCTGACATTTTCCAGCCTTTGATTCGTTTTGTGCTGCACCTATCCTGACACAAACACCCCCTTCTATTCTCGTCATTCATAACAAGAAGAGTTAGCACGTAAGACTATCGGGAAATCAACAGCAAGTCTTGAACCAACCAATTATAGAATATTTTACTTGGTAATAAATGCAATCCATGTTTAAGGCTGTCCTAAGCCCCTCGCTATACTCCGGCATTTCGCTGCCGCTGGCTTCTGCGGCACGCCTACTATTGGTGAGATTATTGAAATTGACCAGTAGCAGACTGCTGCTGAAGCAGGTTTGAGCAGGGCTGCATTCGGCGCACCGGGGAGTCACAAAATTTTGGAAAATTTGTGAACGATGAAAATTAGGAGGGACGAAGGCCCGCAAAATTTTTGGAGGTCACAAAATTCTCTCGAAACCACCTGGTAAACTTATATGAGGTAATTGTAGACGCCCTCTGATAGTAAGATCGCAGCGCGAGAACAGCTGCGTTTGCAGTGGCCATCATAAAATTCTACGTTACGGTAGCTATATGGTAGTTTAGGCAAAAAATCTGATTTCAGCCAAAATTTCTATTCTGGGGGTGATTCGGTGTGCTGAATACAAATCTGATGTTTATTTGTCGAGGGGGATCGTAAAAACTATCTAAAATTTCAGAAAATTTCTTGGACAACAGAGGGGGGTTGTAGCTCATCCGATAATTAGCGTTACGATTTGCTCAACCCTGTGCTGAAGCCCGCGGCGAAACGCCGATGTATAACTAGAGCCTAGACGTTCACAAACACACAGACTTCAGCTGATCTTCCCTTGTCCGTCTAAGATCTTCCGATCATGTGAGGTTTAAGGACTCAAAACTCACCACTTACTCTTTTTATGGCGTTTTTCCTACTAGAAAACCGACAAAACTTATTGAACAACCTGGTATGCCATAATTCAGTAGTAATCTTTAATATCGAACGTCTTTGAGTGCTTCAATTTACTTTGAATTGAACCACCAAACCTGCCATGGTTGACAAGACATTTGAACCCCCTTCAATTAGAACTAGATGATAGCGTTTGCGGAAATTCGCAATGGGGCGTAATTATTGATTTTAGCGGATTTTGTGATTTTGCAACTCCGATCTTCCCTGGCTTATCCGAGAAGTTTCGGCCTCGAAACTTCAAAGTTAGGTAAATTGGCAAGGGCCCCAACTCAATAGTATTTTTTCGTCAACTATCAATCGTTTTCAGAAAATCGATAAAAATTGCGAAAATGAAATTTTCAATAAAACGATCGATAATTGGCGAAGAATACTATTGAGTGGGGACTTGGCGGTTATACTCAACTTCAAAGCTTTGAGGGCGAAACTTCTCGGATAAGCTAGAAAAGACCGAAGTTGCAAAATCACAAATTCCGCTAAAAATCAATAATTAAGTCGAAAATTTCCGCTAACGCTGTCTTTCAGTTTTGAAGTGGCTAAAAATTCCCTGCCAGTTCTGGCCGGTTTCGGGGTTTACCTCAAAGTAAATAGGAGCACTCAACAATGCTACTGAAGATTACCACTAAATTGTGAGATATATTTCGCGACTGAGCAGGCTTTGGTACCTGTGGAGGGCAGTCTTACATAGAAAAAAATTGTGCTTACGATGGGTATATCGCACTTGGCCGAAGGACCAACGCCTATAAAGAAACAGGACGTGTGAAAACAGACGACTTTTAAGTAGATTCGAAAAATGAGATTAAAAGGGCACATTTTGAAATGACTGCACACTATCTGCAAATCATGCAGTGACAGCATAGAACTACATGAGTAAAATGCATTGCTTGGAGAGAAACGATATCCTCCTATAGATGCGAATGGGAGATTGTGCATCAAGATAACGACAATGAGAGGGTGGATATCACGTCACCGTTGCACAGAGAACGATCAGCTGCAAATTCTCAGACGCGAATGACGCCATCACAATTACAAGAAACCACATCTTCCTCGTCAATATTGCTCTCATGTTTTATTTATTTCCATACGTTTCTTACGGCACGGCAGAAGCCACAAACAAATC
This sequence comes from Aplectana chamaeleonis, assembly GCA_029168955.1. Taxonomy (NCBI): domain Eukaryota; kingdom Metazoa; phylum Nematoda; class Chromadorea; order Rhabditida; family Cosmocercidae; genus Aplectana; species Aplectana chamaeleonis. Next base: position 1,333,255 of record JAPDOI010000119.1, on the reverse strand, counting down.
GCAGAACACATACACTGCGACGAATAAGTATAGCAACACCTTTCTTCTTCTTCTTTGCAGCCACATAGAGGGTTTTGTCATAGGCGGAGGAACTGGGCGACCAGTAGTCGATTCGTCGATAGATCCATTGGTGTCAGCGTGGTAGATCTCTCCGGACAGTTGAATAAATGTGCGGCATTATGGCCGACGGTACCGCAGTCCGAGCACACATCAGATTTGCTGCTGTCAATCTTGCTGACATAAGACATTAGCATTGTAGAGTGACCACAGCGTAATGATGCGAGCGTGCATCTCGCCTTTCTTCTCTGAGTTCTGACTCTGAGGTTGAGACTCTGAGGTGCAGACGGGGGGCGGTATATCTCCTAGTAAAGGATTTATAGCCGCCTTCATAAGATGACACCGTACGAACTTGGTGTGCTCCTCGCGCAAAAGACGGAGTCGTTCTTGCTGTGAGTCATGCCATTTTTGCAAATTGACTTTGTTTGGAGCATCGGCGAATGGCTTTCTTATACTTCTCTCTCTCACTGGGTTTAGCAATCTCCACGCCGGGTGATTTGGTTGCTTTATAATGTTAATGCGGAATCGCTGGGTCTGGAGCTGACAGTGCTCCTTCACTGGTAATATACGGGTCTCAGCATGCAGGTGCTCGATTGGGGAACTCCTTGCACATCCGGTGGCGATACGGAGAGCAGCATTTTGTACTCGTTGCATCTTTGTCCAGGAGGATTCGGAGACGAGATGCTGCCAAACCGGTGCGGCGTACTCCAGGGCGGGCTAAAGTATTGCCTTATACGTTGTGAGTATAGTCTCCTTGCTACTACCCCACAAAGTGCCGCCCAGGGCTCTGAGAACTTTGAGCTTAGCTTTAACGATTGCCTGCTTCGAGCAACACCTTTGAAATGGGTGTATCACATGTTGGATCGAAGTTTTGACTACTTGTGAGAGTTTCTATGCTTTCTCCTACGGCGGAAAGGAGGGATCAAGCCGTATGGCCAGAAGTTGCCCATTTCGCCTTCAATTACAGAGAGAAGTTTGTATTTTTAGCGACGCATAGGTATAGCAACACTTGAGGAACGTGGGAATTTCTCACGACGATCGCAAGAATGAGTCACTTTCACGCCTATTTCTATGGAGTGTTCAAGGCGGTGCTGTTTGTCTCCCTTCCCGGTAGAATTCACCTGCCTTCTGACGGAAAAGCCCAAGTTCACTGCTTCCATAAAGCTTCGCTTGAATTTCGACGGATTCCCAGCCAGTTGGGACGATCAGCTGGATGTAGATCCAAGTTGGTGCCGGATTCTGAATCGCTTGACGTCTGTGGTCGCCCGGAGGTCTCATGGAGTTTGGGAAACGAGACATTTCACGACGAGATCCCAGTGACATGGTGTCGGCCCCGACGACTTACTGCGAATCGTCACTAAGCTTTTCTGCAGATACGATTTCCTAGCAAATCAACCACTGCGACAACATTCAAGGGCTCTGAAATGAAGCGTCTTATCGCTCAGAACATTTTCCCAAAAATTGCTAGAGTCGAGTCTGCGCGATCAAACATGAGCACGAATTCGAAAAACTTGAGTGCTCCACGCAACAAAGGCGCCGCTTGTCAAATCGTGCATAGTGGCCTTCAACAAGTTTTCTGAAGAAACTACAAACTTGCTGTTGCTGGAGAATGACCTTATACACGATTTGACAAGCGGCGCCTTGTTGCGTGGAGTACCCAACTTTTCCCAGTTCGTGGTCAGACTTGATCGCGCGGACTTGAGTCTAGCGACCTGGTTAAAAGGTTCTGGCCTATGGAGATTGTTTCATTTCAGAGGACACAATGTCGTCGCAGTGGTTGAGCTAATAGGAAATCGTATCTGCCGAGAAACTCAGCGGCGAATCGTAGTTAGCTGTCGGGACCGACACCATGTCACTGGGAATTCAGTCGTGCAATGTCTTCGTTCCCAAACTCCATAAGACCTCTGGGCGACCACAGGCGTCAAGCGATTCAGGATCCAGCACGAACATCCAGTTGGATCTACATCCGATTGATTGTCCCAAATGGCCGGGAATCCATCGAAATCCAAGCCCAGCATTTTGGAAGGAGTGAACTTGATCTCTTCCGTCAGATGGCAGGTGAAGTTCACCGGGAAAGTGCAAAAATAGCCACCAAGTTGGACCAGTTTCATAGAAATACACATGGAAGCGACTCCTTTTGGCGATCATCGTGAGATATTCCCAAATTGCTCAAGTGTTGCTATGCTTATGCGTCGCGCGAAATACAAACTTTTCTCTACAATTGAAGGAGGAAATGGCCAACTTTTAGTCATACCACTTGATCCATCGTTTCGCCGTAGGGGATAACATAGAAACTCTCACAATTATTCAAAACTTCGATCCAACATAATTTCGAAGGTGTTGCTATACTTATGCGTCGCAATGTACATTGGTTCATTTTTTATTCCAAAACAACGAATTTTAAGCAATTCGATTCTTCGAAGCGAACGAACGAGTATTCAAAATTCGAATAATTGAATATCATATATCTAACGAGGATAACAACTGATCGAAACGTCGTTTCCAACGAAATCAGTATAAACTGATAAACTTCAAAAGACGTTTTTATATCTATGTTTGTAGCTTCTGCAGAGTTCTCTGAACCGAGTTAAGCGGTTTGTAGCTTCTGCAGAGTTCTCTGAACCGAGTTTCCTCAGTTCGGCGGTAAGGCACCCACCAGGCAATTTCCAGGGTGTTGAGAAAAATTGTTCCGGATTTGGCTCAAAACTAAATCAGGGTCCCTGAAAACGAAATTGGGGTCCAACTATCGATTTTCGGGTATTTTCGACAAATTCGGCACAAAGACTCTCACCGGGGAAAATTTTCGGGCAAAATACGACTTCTGATGATTTCCAAAACGCAGTGATAGATTTGCCTTGAGACTTCCCTTTAAAGGTTATTCGGAGTCCCCATCTCAAATCTGAGGTCCGTTTATCGATTTTCGATAGATTTCGGTAAGTTACGGTGGGTATACGACAGTTTAGTAAAAGACTCGATTTTGGCTGGAAATTTCTCTAGGAGAGGGTTTCTTGGGGTGCTAAGCACGAATTTAGAGTCTACTTATCGATTTCTCAAGTACTAAAGCAGGTTACGCTAGGTAAATGACATATTACCGTAACCTACAATAAGCCTGAGAATATGGAGAGACAGATCTCAAATTCGTGCTCAGGACCAGGGCTGTGCGGAAATCATTTCCAAGATTTTCGGAAACGGAAACGGGAGAAAAATGGCTGAAAATCGCCGGAAACGGAAACGCGGAAACGGAAGTGATGTAAAAATTGTAGTGTAATTAAATCGTTGGTTTCGTCGCTGCTCATGGCATACAGATGAACTTATACAGCTTGTGATCTCAATCTATTTCCTCAAGCACCAGTGGGGCTACGGTCTAAAACTGCAAGCGAGCCGAGTACAAATAGATTTAACGCATGACAGGAAGACGTGTTGCTGCTGCGGGTTCTCCTGGAGAGCTGAAAATAAGTCTGCTCGAGCAACTCCTCTTCTAGAGTGCTGCTGATCTCTCTTATGTCGAGTTTCTACCTTCGACTGATTTTTCCAGCGCGATCGGTGTTCTACGACGGCTGCGGGTACATACACATAGCACCCATTATTGTTGAGAGAGCAGTTGTTCGTTTGAGGCCGATCCCAGAAGGTGATTTGCTGCCGAGATGTCGTACGTTCGTGCCGTGGCAGTGTGGAGGAAAGAAGATCACCTCCGTGAAAACCGACGTCAATCCCTCCGCGGAGAGGGCTTTTGTCATGGGAGAGGTGCTGGCTGGCTGCAGCTCTCCTGAGGATTCTTCTACAAATGGCCGGCGTCGAAAGGAATCCAGGACCCGCGAAGAAGAAGAAGTACCCATGTGCCACATGCGGCAGAGATGTCAATTGGTATGGAACCAGCGTCCAATGTTTTGGATGCGAAAGGTGGGTGCACTTCTCTTGTTCGGGTCTCAGTTCTGTGAGGCACCACGATTCTTCCTTTCGTTGTATTGTGTGCTCCGCCTCCAGTAACTCAAATTCCTCATCTACCAACCGCCCCCTATCTATTGTACACATCAATCTAAACGGCCTTCGGACCAAGCTTTCTGAATTATCTCTCTTTGCCCGTACTCATCACCCGGATGTTATCATGGTCCAGGAGACCAAACTCTCTCCCTCTGCTACCTCTAGACATCCAAACATCCCGGGCTATACTGCATATCATACTCCCAGGTCATCTCAAGGAGGCGGAGTCTCTACTTTTGTTCTGTCCTCTTCCCTCTCACATTATTCCAAACACTCCAGTGGATGGCACTCTGAGTACATCCCCATCCATCTACCTCTTAAAACACCACTTTCTCTTTTTAATATATATATCCCTCATTCTTCCTCTTGTCCCTCAACATACAATCCTATCCCCCTTCTCAAGCAGCTGTATGACTGCTCTCTTTCTCCTCAATTGTCTTTGCGGGTGACTTCAATGCGCACACGTTCTGCTCGTCGCTTGATTCTGATGCTAGAGGAGGTGACGTCGAAGAATGGGCGGAGGAGTGCGATCTGGTTATCTTAAACGATGGCCAGCCCACTCGTCTCCCTGCCAACGGCCGATCATCTAGCCCAGACATCTCCCTCGTCTCTTCCAATCTCTCTAATGCCTGCTCATGGTCGACATCCACAACTCTTTCCAGCGATCACATCCCTGTCTTTGTTGATATTGATCTCTCTAACTCTCTTGCTCCCTATACAGGTGTTCGTCATCGTTCTTATCTTAATTTAGGCCTTGCAGACTGGAGCCTGTTCAGGAGGTTGCGCTCCGCCATGCGGCTGATTATCCGTGGAATGGCGATGTACACCAGAAGGAGCGCCACCTATCTGATGCTATCTTGAAGGCTATGAAAGCTGCGATCCCTGAAGGCCGCGTTAAGACCTTCTTTCCCAATGTCACCAGGGAAACACTGCAGAAGATAAGGACAAGGGACGCAAAGAGAGCCGCAAATCATCTTGACCCAGACATCGCTGCGCTGGATGATGAGATCAGGAAGGACCTTGACAGGCACAAGAAGGAAACTTGGGAAAAGTTCACTGAGAAGATGAACTTCAGAAATGATGCAGCAGCAACATGGAAGGCCTTGAAAAGGATCTCCGGAAAGTTCACCTCCGCCGACAATTCCACGATTGAGTTTGAAGATGGAGTCTTCAAATCAGGGAAGGAGGCCGCAAATGCTCTTGGGAAGCATTTTTTCATCACTAGAACCAAAAGAGAGAAACAGAACAGAATAACTGTACGGGAACTCTGTAAGTTGCCTCTCATGGATGTAGATGATGCAGTCACGCCTGCACAGGTCGAGAAGGCGATAAAGGAGATGAGCAACTCGAAGGCATTAGGGCCAGACGGTTTGAGCCCTGCAGTCCTAAAGAGACTGCCCAGTGAACTACTGCCCTTTATTGCTGACGTCATAAATACATCGTTTCGTACATGTATTTTACCCCAAAATTGGAAAGTGGCTCGTGTTATTCCACTGCCGAAGCCGGGAAAGTCACCATCCACGGCTAAAGGGTACCGGCCGATCAGTCTGCTCTCACCCATCGCCAAAATTGCCGAAAAACTGGTTGTGGAGGAGCTTGCCGAGCATAACAGCCAACAGCAGCACCAACATGGTTTCCGTAAATTACATTCCACCACTACGGCCTTGTTGGGAATTGTGAGCCATGTGCTGGACGGCTTCAATGCCATCAAACCCCAACGTACTGTTGGTGTGGCCCTCGACTTAACAAAGGCATTTGACACTGTCAATCTAGGCCTACTATCAGAGAGTCTGTTGAAGTCTACCATCAAGCCATGGCAGAAGCGGTGGATAACTGCCTTCACTAAAGACGTCGGGCAAATGTGCTATTCCAGGGACATGTTTCCAATAGCGTCCCCATCGCCGCTGGTGTCCCTCAAGGAGGAGTTTTATCGCCTGCACTTTTCAGTTTATATCTAGAAGATCTGCCCGTTCCCCCTCAAGACATCAAGGTCGTTGCATACGCGGATGATATTACTATTCTGTGCCGAGATCGCGACATTAAGGTAGCCACCAGTAAGATCAATGACTACTTGATCGAGTTAAAATGTTTCTTCGATCGCAAAATGCTCACAGTCTCTGCCTCCAAATCGTCCGTCACCGTCTTTTCCACTGATAATGCAGAGCACAGTGCCCATCCTATGGTGAAATGGGACGAAACTCAATTGCAGGCCACCCGATTCCCCAAGCTGCTTGGACTCGTGTTGGATCCTTCGTTGAAGTTTCATAAGAACACTGAGCAGAAGCAAGCCACAGTGAAAACAAGACTCAACGTCCTGCGTGCTCTCGGTGGAACGTCCTGGGGATGCAATAAAGAAACGATCCTGACCACGTATAAGGCTATTGTGCAACCCGCCTTGGAGTATGCTGCGCCAGACTGGCAGCACATCGTGTCGGACACCTCTTGGTTCAAGCTGCAGCGCGTCCAAAATTGTGCTCTGCGAATTGCAACAGGCTGTCCTAAAAGCTCTTCAATAGAGCAATTACATGCCGAAGCTCGCATATTGCCAGTTAGAGACCACTGCCAACTCCAGGCGCAACAAATGTACATTAACATCGTGAAGCAGCCGAATCATCCTTCGCGAAGAGTACCAAACCCGGTGAGAGAGAGAGATGTATCAGAAAGCCTTTCGCTGATGCTCCGTCGAAAGTAGATGTGCAGAGATGGACTGAAGCACAACAAGAACGCCTCCGTCTCTTGCGCGCGGAGCATACCCGATCCGTGAACGAACACTTGAGCAGAGTTGCCATAAACCCCATCCTGGGAGTCGCACCTCCAAAGGTCTCCGAGACAGAGATGGAACTTGGCAGGCGTGCCAGGTGCACCCTTGCATCGTTACGCTGTGGACACTCCCCCATGCTTATGTCATACTTGCATAGGATTGACAACAGCAAACCTGACGAGTGTCCTGATTGCGGTAGTCAAGGGCATACTACTGCCCACCTCTTCAATTGCCCGAAAAGACCGACTACATTGACGACAATGGATCTGTGGACGAACCCAGTGCTAGTGGCCGAGTTTCTGAACCTATGACAGAACCCCTCTCTGTGGCTGCAAAGAAGAAGAAGAAGAAGAAGGTGATTTCGATTACTCAATTTTCCGGATATCAATTTTGGAAGCTGGCTCAAAAACTCTCTTCATTTGAATGACGTGCTGCTGCTAGCAACTCATGTAATGAGGGGTCGCGCTCCGGGCCGACATCGAGCTGAACCCCTCGTCGGCAGCAACATGTGCTGCTAGCTGCAGCACAAGCTGCCGTTGAGAAGTGGCCAAAAGCCAGCATGCGTTGGCAGCACGTACTGCTGAAAACGAAGAGTTTGGGGCTATGGCGAGCAAATCCTATAGCGCTGAAGTTGAATCCCGCGAGTGCGTGAGTAGCTAGAGAGACGAAGAGGAAAAGTTTCTACCTCTCTGGTCCCTCAACCGGAGGGCTCGATTGTAACAAAGTATGGTATTGATGCATGAAAGGGTAATGGCGAGCCAATAGTTAAGCGCTTCGAAAAAATTGCGATAAAGAATCATAAAGGCAAGCTGTGATGCTTTTCAACTGAGATGAGACTGATAACCACGGTTAGACTGCAAGATAACACCACTTACTCACCCGCGCAACAGTACCTAAAGTATGCCTTCTGTAGCCGCCAAGGTCAAGCCCACGTCGGGATCGTCCTGTGCGTTGATGGAGGGAGAGGGCGTATACTGTGTGACGGTTGGAAGGAGCGGGACATCCATTCAAGCGATCAGGATTATACTCACGCTGTGATCATCGCAGAGGTACCGCGGCTTTGTCCGCTGGTGAGGCGTGACCATTCACCTTGTAGTACTATATTTTCTTCCGTTTCCGGGCCAAAAAACCCGGGAACGGAAACGGAACGGAACAGCTCAAAAAGTACCGGAAATACGGAAACGGAATCGGAACCGTTCCGCACAGCCCTGCTCAGGACCCCTGAATAACTCCCGAGAAAAACTTGTTGAGCCAAATCGGAAACATTTTTTGAACACCCTAAAAATTGCCTTATGGGTACCCTAACCTTTCCGCCCAACTGAGGAACACCCCCCCCCATAACTCGGTTCAAAGACAATGCTCTCCACGTACGTCCACACAAAATCATTGCTGAGATTCTGAAATGAGTTACACTCAGTTAGGCCTACTGCATACTTCCCGCGACGTGCGACGCGATGTAGTGTTTGCGATAGATATCGACCGAAAGTCGATATGATTCAAATGCACTGTCGCTGTCGCGATAAGGCCGGGATCATACTTCCTGCGACCAACGACGGCGACAGTGCACATGAGAAATTTCGATTTTCGGTCGATATGGATGGTAATCATTGCATCGCGTCGCTCGTCGCTGGAAGTATGATTCCAGCCTATGTATGCACTAGCCCTTATAAACCTTCCCAAATCTTGAAAACAATAACTCTGATCAAATGCAAGGAAGTGCTTGGGTGAGGATAAAACGCCTCCCAAACTGGACGAAAGGCGACACGCTTGCCTCTGCGCCACGGCGCTGCCAGCAACCGGTGTGGTTGGGAGGCGTGATGAAGACACTGTGCAGACTAAATCGTATCTGGAGACCTACAGCAAAAATCAAATATTTTTCTAAAACTCCATCACGAGTCAGATTACTCCTGAGTTTCAGTTTAGTGGGAGTTTGCGACCTAGCCCTCAGAAGATTAAGACATGTCCGATCAAATTTAGCGGCTTTGGCGATTGTATCTAAATAGTGGGTTAACACGAGGCACTAGAAGGTACTCAGTGGTATACATTGGATCCGACTCATTTCGGAAAACTGCAGAAGATGTTTTTCTCTTCACCGTCAACCTAATGCTTCGAGAAAAGATTGTTTTTCAATCGGAACTCGTTATAACATTAATACGAGGACAAATTTGTCGTCAACTTCATATTAATCGAAGTAACTGCGGTGAAGAAATAAGAGACGCAGAGACGGAAATATGATGCAGCAGCGACAAGTCTTGGTCACGCCCACTTTCTCTCGCTCTGAAGAGCGATGCCGCGAATTTCGTAGCGACGCCACTCCGAAAGGCCCTATTCAATTTAATCATGACACAACCAGACAAGAAAACGAGCTAGCCAATTACTGATACAATACTTCGCCTTATAACAGAAGAAACCATTTTAATCCATTCACGACCACGCCTTATTTTGGGTGACTGCAAGTTTTGACCGCGTGCAATATCGCGTTACCGTACACCGTGTCCCACCCGTGGGACACGTGATGCGAAGTGGTAGCCAAGGCGTGTCCCATCGTTGGGACACGTGATCGTGAATGGGTTCAAGTGGTCCGAGAACAGCAAAATGCATAGTACCTTGCGAGAATGTACATGCTACTAGTAGTACAAACGGTCAGTTTCACTTGCCCAAACCTACTTCTCAAAAGTTACATGCTCAAAACGGTAGGTGGTCTAAAAAATGATTCTTTTTTTTAACTTCTTCAAACTTTGTACAGGACGGTTTTTTCAGGGTGCTTAACACGACTATGAGATTCGCTCTGATTTCTTCAGACGACCACGGTAGACTACGGTGGAGAGCAGGGGGGGGGGAACACTATGGCGCTATGTATTCTCTGGTTCCAAGCCTAATTTACTCGGTTTCCTCGCGCGCTTGTGCGGAGCGAAGGTAGAGACAGCGAGAAAGTGTGGGGAGAAGCATACGCAGCGTAAACGCGTAGACGCACGCGATGAACAGAAATAAAATTCACCCGAAAACAAAGGATACTTGGCCACGCCCATTTCACAGTGCCGCACCAAATTTGAGCGCCTACCCTGGTTTCTCTCCCTGCCAAAATCAGGAGTGTCATTGCGGCACGGAGAATAGGCGTGTGTCCCACCCCCGCTCATATAGCGCCCATTTTTCTACAATATCCCGTCGTAGTCGTCCAAAAAACCAAAAACGACTCTCATAATGGAGTTCACCATCCAAACACCCCCCCCCACGAGTTTGGGCGAAAAAGAAAAAAATTTTGTAGACCTAACGTTTCAATTTTAGCAACTTTTTTAGAGATCTGGGGATGGGCAGGTAAAATTCACACTTTTTTCTGTTTGAACTCAGCTTTCACTACTTGATGCATGGGAATCCTCGCAAGATACTTTACTCTGCCCAACGCGGACTAAGCTGAAATAGTCTTCCTTGTGAGCTACTAAAGATAGCAGGAAACCGGCGGGAGAGGGAAGCGTGAAACTGAAAGACTAAAAAATCCACAACTCACGATTCGTAGCTGTTGTGTTTTGCCAAATGTTCGCGAAAATGTCGAAAACACTTGGATTGGAACGTGCACTGCATGTATGGACAGCCAAACGTTGCCGATCGACCAAAATGCCGAGATCTAAAACCGAAAAGAAATGGACAATATGCACAGAAACGCTGGTATGCACCACAAATGTGCAGTTATTGTTATATTAGATTTATTACATATCGGAGCCTACCCAGAGACACCGAAATTTTCGTTTTAAGGAAAAAAGTGGTAACAGAAAGGGAAAAGAAAAAACAGAAATAAGGTAGTATGAGGAGAAAGAGAATTCACGGAGCCCATGAAACAGTCCTAGTTCGAAAATGGCCGAAACTCTTTCTACGCTAAGAAATAGAAGTAATTAATCACACAAACAAGTCACAACTAATTGAGAAGTTAATTCGAAGGAGTTCTTATACACATGTGATAAGGAAAAAACCTAAACGTTTTGATGGACTTGACAGACACATTTTTTCTCAAGGCTTTGAGATTTTTTTCAAGAATCCATTTCCTTTCATTCTAACAGAGAACTTTTGTATAAGTTGCCTGCGACATAAGAACAACTTACAATAAACCTTCCCATCGGAAGAAAATTTGAGCGCGAAACGCGACTTTTGACGATTTCCGGAAAGGTATTATAAATGTGGCTCAAATTATTTCTCTGGGAGTTATCTGGAATATTGACAGCTTACGGTAGCTTAGGGTGGGTATAAGGCAGTTTCGTCGAAGTCTCACTAAAGAACCTCGCATGGTGTACCGCCGGATCAGAAAGCTGATAAATGTTTTTAGTCAACTCTTGACGCCTTCTTCGAATCTGAACTCGGATTTTGCAACGGACATCTGCGAAAAAAAGCTATAGCCTGTCAAAGTTCGTATTTCCCGCCTTTTTTCTATCAAAAACAAGCATTATTGTTTGCGAAATCTGGAAACAGACCTCATGCTTGTGTTCAGCGCCCAAAACTCCCCCTCTGAGCAAATTTTCGGTGAAGGCACATTCTCCAAACTTTGCACAGACTGACAGCGTTTTGGACTTGTGCGGATTTTCGGTTGGGCGCTTATTTATACCTCTGAAAGCATTACAAAAAAAATATAGCAGATTTCACTCAAAATCCTTCCAGGTGGGTTATTTGTGGCGCTGATAACGAATCTGGGGCTTATTTGACGATTTTCCGAGCTTTTCGACATGATTCGTTCAGAGCTTCGCATCGGGAACAAAATTTGATGGCGAATCGCGACGCTTGCCGATTTCCGGAGTGCTACCCTAGATATAGCCCGAATTGTTGCTTTGAGGGTTATTTGCAGTGCTAAACATGAGTCCACCATCCGTTTATCGATTTTTGATAGATTACGGCAGACTACAATAGGTCACGGTGGGTATACGGTCCCTTGGTCAAAGTCTCAGATTTGGCTCAAATTTATCTGTGGGTGTTACTTGGGACGCCGAACATGAATTTGAGGTCCATTTTTTGAATTTCGTAATTTTAGGGTACGTAAGGCCAGTTAAAAGGCATTATGATTACCGCAACCTACAGCAACCATAAGTCTAGCGACAAACAGACCGCAGATTCGCGTTCAGCGCCCTGAATAACTCCCAGCTGAGTTTTGAGCCGAATCCGAGAATTTATTTTCAAACACCCTAAAAATTGGCTGATGGGTACCCTTACCTTTTCACAAAGCGTCAAAAACGCTTATAATTTCGTTGAGAAGTGTCCGTTGCAAAATCCACTGTCAGATTCGGATACAGCAGAACAGAATTGACCAGAAAACATTCATCATCTTTTAAATGGTGGGGTAGGCCATGCGAGGTTCTCCAGTCAGATTTGTCTCAACATTTCTATGCTGGGTTCACTCGAGATGCTGAATAAGAATTTAATGTCCATTTATCGATTTTCGAAATGCTGATAGAAGTTTTGCCCCTTAAATGGCACACTGCATACCATAGCCTACACTAAGCATCAAAATTTCGACAAACGGACCTCATATTCGTTTTCAGCGCACTAGATTACACATACATTCAGGTTTTGAGCCAAATCCGAATTTTTTCTGAAAATACATCAGAAAATTTCTGATACCTTTCACCCTTACCTTTTCGCGGAGCTTGAAAAACGCTTATAACTTCATAAAACCTGCAGCTCGGAGCACCAAACTACGCAGTTTTACTATGTGGGCCCAAAAAATACAAATAATGCAAATCGTTTTCGCAGATGCGTTTAAAGGCCGCCGCATATTCAAGCGACATAAGTCGCGCCGCCATGTCAAGGGATAGAGGGTGGCCGCGCAGCTTCGTGTCTACCCTTTATTACCATCATTGCGGTGCGACTTTTGCCGCCAGACTGTGAGTGGGCCTTAACCCACTAAACACTTCCCTCAGTAAAGTTAAAAGGAGACCCTGAAAAAAAAAACCAGCGAATGTGTTATTCAAGTAGAGAAACCCGGTAGTGGAGCATATTGATGAAAGTACAATAGCGATTTTCACCTTTTTCATTTACATGGTCATCTTTACGTTTTTGACCTGAAAAACGAGGACGAATTTGTTGAGAATGCCGACTTCAAGAAGATTTCCTCAAACAAAAAAGGTAAACTCGATGATAAAAACATGGTGAAGAAGTAAAAACGCAAATCGGCCTCAAAAGCTGTTCGCGAAAATTCCTGAGCAGAACTGTACCTATAATCTGCTGCATCACACAGCAGAATCGGGACGCCAGGAATCCGTCAGAAAAACGTCGCGCGCACGATTTTTTTAGAGAGCGCTAAAATGTTTTTAATGCTATGAAGCGCTTGTGGAAAGTCTACAATGCAAAGAATCTGGATTCCTCGATTTCGTCTTCCGCACAGCCACAAAAAAAAGAACCATTGTATGAAAAATAGGCTTACAAGCACCAGAGGAGCTAAATTATGCACAACACAAATGTTCCCAGAGTACAATTCAATGTTCACACAATGGCAAGTTTCGCAAAAACAAAACTACAGAAGTCTTATCGTAGCTCTCGTCACATTGCAACATCAGCACTTTCTATTTTCATAACAGAAGGAAGCGCTACGTCAGCTGGTATCATTAGCACGGCAACGAAAGAATCTCATGAATTATACATGGAGACAATATTTTACGAATCGAGAAGTTTCAAAAAAGGACAGTATACCGCCACTCCTTTCCGCAACATCACCTTCAAGTAGCACAGCAAGGTCAAGCAGATCGTTGTCCCGGACCTCCACTAAACTTCGTGCCCTCCCCGTTGTTGACCGAAATTTTGGGTACAAGCCGGGAATTTTCACCTCCCTCCTAGTGTGATATTTTTCACCACTTTTAAACCGAAAAAAATCAAGCAGTGTGCTTCCCGGGGCCGAATTCCGGTCCGCAATTGCATCTCGACACGCTTTGCCTCGACATGCCCTCGAATCGGAAGAGTTTACGTCGCCGCAGCCGTCGATCTGATGTCTCTATGCGGGTTTTGGAAACTAGAAACTAAAAAATGGAGAAAATTGCATGACAAATCCACCTCAAGTCCGCTTTGGCGCAGGAAACTCGATCGACTCGAGCGCGTGCGGCCGCGAAGCGTCCCAAGACGCAATTGCGGACCGAAATTTGGCCTCGAGAAGCACAGTAAATCATAAAAAAAAATTCAGAAGGTATCCCATTGAAGGATTTCCTTGGACCCGTTTCGGTAACATTATCTGATCTTTACAGTGATCAAATGTTCTTACTAAGACAACAAATGATTTTCCGTGGCCAAATGTTCTGGTACGGTTTGCTGGTAAATTCGATGTAGGTCAAACTTTTCAAATTATGCTAATGTATAGAAGAAGGATTAAGCTTTAGAATGGCATACCACGCTTGATCGATACATCTCTCACGGACGAGAGAATATTCGCTCACTAGATTGGTGCAGGACTTTCTTAACCTAATATCTTTGAAATTGAACATCAAAACGTGAGAATTCTGCAAGCCTTTAAATGCTGCTAAGTAAAACAAATCACCAACTCACTGGACATGTTGCTGATAGCTCGCTGGCTCCATGTATGCCTCATAACAATACGGGCATCTGTATCCCCAATCGCGTCTTGCCGTGTGACTACGCAGTTTATGCCTCCGTAATGTCATTTGGCTGGCTGCAAACAACTCATTTAGACACCAAGCACTGCGAAAAACTAGGAAATTAAATTAATCGCCAACGGTGGCTTTGAGGAAAACGGTGAGCACTGGCAATTACACTAGGATAAACTTTTCAGAAGCCTGGCATATTTCAACAATGAATCAGGCTAGTAAATAAGATAATGCATGCCTATCAATCAGTCAATACTTCTACCAGACATAGGTTCTTTTGCCTGTATTTTGAAGACCTGTCAGTTCCCCTCAAGACAAGGTCGTTGCACACGAGGATGATATCACACCTGTGCCGGGATCGGGACATAAATGAAGCTGGGAGCTACATCATTGACTATTTCCTCAAGTTGAAATGCCTTTTCGAGTGCGAAATGCTCACGGTTTCTCCCTGCAAATCGTCTGACACCGTTTGTACAACTGAGCCCGCAGAGCACATTGTCCATGCTGATATCATTTGGGATGATGCTTTCTTGGCTGCCGCCCGATTCCCCAAGCTACTCAATCTCGTCTTCAAACCTTATATGAAGATCCACAAGAACACTGGGCAAAAGCAAGATGCAGTTACGGGCAGCATTCACGCTCGTGAACGCGGTTGAGATAACAGCGTAAATCAAACCGCACGGCATACAACATAATGCCTGCGCATTTGGAGGCATCGAGAACGACCCACAGTGCCGCTATATGAGTAGCAAGCTTGGCCCGCCCGTGTTTTCACGCTGCTTCAAATTGTCCCCCTCCAGAATGAGGATGCTGGGCCATCCCTGACATCGGTACTGTTTGGATTGTTGTACATGTAATCCAAACAAGTCACCGACGTTGGGGATGGCACATCACCCTCCTTTTAAAGAGAAGGTAAATACAGGTGGCGTGAAAATACGGGCGGGACCAGACTTGCTACGCACGCAGCGGCTCTGCTGGTCGTTTTCTAAGCTTTGAAACGAATAGGCATTGTGTTGCAAGCCGTACGGTTTGACACACGCTAATCTCACCACGTTTACGAGCTTGAATGCAGCCTTTAAAACGGAGCTCAACGTCTTACATGCTCTCAGTGAAACGTCCTGGAAAAAATTATACTGCTATATTGACCACGTATGCCTGCTATAAGGCGCGTCTTGGAGTATGCTGCTCCAGTCTGGCCGCACATCGTGCAGAAAACCTACTGGTCCGAATTACAGCGTATTCAGAATGCTGCTCTGCAAATCGCCATACGGCGTGCTGAAACCTCTGCTGTAGAGTACTTACATGCGGAAGTTCGCATCCTGACAGTAAAAGGACCTTGGCAACTTCAAGTGCATCAGATGAACGTTAAAATTCTAGAGCAGCCTAATCATCCGTCGCAAGGAATAATAAACCCACTAAGACAGAGATGCATAAGAATGTCGTTTACAGATGCTCCCACGAAAGTCAATATTTAGAGATGGACTAACGCACAACAAAGACGCCTCCGCCTACTGAACACATTCAATTCGTCAAGAATCATCTGTACAAGGCAACTGCCGGCCCCATTTTGGGTACTGAACCGCCCAAAACTTGTGATACTGGAAGTGAGCTCGGTGGGCGTGCCAGGGACATAATCGCCTCGTTCCGCTGTAGATACCAACCCACGCTGATTCATATTTGCATAGGATCAATAGCACCAAGCCTGACGGGTGCCCGGATTCCGGTATTCACAGGCATGCTGCTGAGCATCCCTCTAACGGTTCAATGGGACCGAATGCACTTACTACAATGGACTTGATAAACCCTACCCTGTTCGCCCAGGCTCTGAGCCCGCAACAAACAGCAACCTTTTCGTGGCTACAGAGAAGAAGAAGAAGATAATCAGAAGTGGCGAGAAGAAACCGCTAGGTAGTCACTAAAAACACCCTTTCAAATGGGTACCGATAACAGGCGCCTAGTAGATATTGACATTCAGTGCAAGAGCAAAAGTGCAAGTCACTACCACAAAAACACTTGAAACATCTCAACTCGATGACGCTTCCTTCGCGATGGAACAACAGAAGACAAACTGATCCTTGCAATCATCATATATCAATTATTGGCCCCTCTTCTCACTTCAACAACTGAAGGGACCACTTTTTTCATGGAATATCAAAACGAGGAAACGGAGCATGCTGGCACCGTCTGTTCCACTCACTATCAACCATGATAGTTTCTGACTCGAGCACAGAGCGACTTGGGCGCCAATCGTGCCCAGATAATCCTCATTGAGTACGTCATTCTATTGTTCTACGAAAGATCAGGTGCATATCAGCCGCACCAAGATATATGGGACGGTCTAAGATATAAGCCTGGAGTATACTCTGTCGTTGACGTCAGCGGCAGCCTGCGAGATATGAGCCAGGGTCAAGCGGGGTTGCGAAATTTCGCAGCGGGGATCACGAAATTTCGGTCCAAGGATGAGAATTTTGTGGATATCCCATAAATTCTCTATTACTTCTGGTCCCCAAGGGAAAGATCGTAGCATTCGGTTTTAGGCGCTTGGGCTCAACTACTGAACGAATTTTCGGCGTCTGATACTTTTAGTAATCAACTATAAACTGGCCGAACTCGGAGAGGAGGGATCGCGAAAATCGCGCATCGGGGACGGGGGTCGCAAAAATTTTGGATTTTGGAAAAAAATGTGACGGGGGTCGCTCCTATTTCGAAAAATTACGCAAAGCTCCACTTGACCCTGATATGTGCACACCATAGGTCACACCAAGGAGAAATTTTGGTCTTTCGGGGGACAATCCTGGAAGGTGAAATCGAGTTAAACTCTAGACGAGTTCTGACTTTCAGGCGGGGTTGAATCGCGAGACAACGTATGGTGAAGGGGGGGGGGGGGGAGCGTAAATTTCTTGTCCCAAATTAGAAATTATGGTGTAGGCGTTGTACGAATATTTGCTCAGAGACAAGGCTAAGCGGGCCGTTGCGTGAGACCTCACCGGAGCCACATCCCCTCCACTTGGTGACCGAAATTCTAAGAAAATTTCGCGATACCTCTCCAAATAATCGTTTTTTTGGGGCCCAAATCTCAAGATTGTCACCCGAAGTTTTCTTTTTTCTCTGGTCAAAACTTTGAAGATCCCCTCACCAAATGTTGAAAAATTACACAACCGTGCTCGACCCTGCCCAGGAATGATGATATGGGCGGGAGTTCCCAAAAAAATTGGTCACCAGGAAGATGGAGTGGTGGCTGCCACGGTTCCGAAGCAACGGAACGTAGCGAGGGGTGTCTCCTCCACGGTCCACACAGAGAGATCTTTCTAATGGAGAAGCATGATGGGGACAATGCCCTTGTTGCGGACGACGTCAAAGTTGGCCTCCTCGACCTGTTGTGGGGGACCCAGCCCCTAGAGAGGAACACTGTTTCGGAGCACAAGCTTCAGTATAGCAAAGGAGAAGGTGCTATTGTGACGGCGGTGAGGTAAAATTTTTGAAAATGTGCACCACGTGGCCGCTTTGAATAGACTACGTGCCAAGGCTAGGCTCACGCTATGATGATCACAGAGGGGGCCGCAACCATGGGGGAGGAAAAGGTAGGGGGACTGCAGCTCCCCTCGGCAACCGAGCAAAAAGTTGGTATTCAGCGGCACAAGACTGTAAAAATGATTAGAACGTAATTATATTTACAAGACACGTTCAAATTCTATTTGAGCCAAAGAAATACTAGTAATTCTAATCACGAAATCATCGAGTTTAGCTAAAGGTTTCTTCGACCTGAAGATCACATTAATGAACTATTAAGGAACCGCATAAATTCCACAGTCGGAGAAAGGGGCCGCACAAATTTTCAAAATGGGGGTAGGGGGCCGCAACACTCACGGACCGATCACAGCGACATGCCTTACCCTGCCACGTGCTCCTCGGGGCAACATGTGTCCCTGGTAATCAGCCTTTCAATTCGACAGGGCATTATACTTAGTATCCGAATCACTCCTTTTCGGATATCCGACAGGATATCCGAGATTCGGATAATCCCATATTCGAAAATTCGAAAAAACGCATTATCTGAATCGAACCAATATCCGGGAAATTCAAAATCGCCTTTTACTGAATCTAACCATTTTCCGAAGGGTCATAAATTCGGATAAAACCGGATAAAATTCGGATAAATTTCGAGATAATTCGGATAAAACCGTTTATTTTTCAGATGAAATCGGATAATTTCTGGATGAAATCGGATAAAATTGCACTAGGCCACGCCCATTTTCCGTACCGCCTTGTATTTAGTACATCAACCGTCCTCCTCCTTCCGAAATGGGAGGAGTCGTAGCAGCGCCGAAAAATGGGCGTGGTCAAGTGAGATGACCAAGTGGCTAGTTATTCAGTGAAGAAGTTTTTTTGTATAGTCGTTTTGCATACTTTTTACCTGCTAGTTGTCCTGAAAAACCTGTGTATGGATAGTACTGCGTTTCCAACCGACGATAGGGTAATTGAAGTTTTGTTTTCATATTTTTATTAATATGCATATATGAAGATTGAAATTTGTATGTGAACATGCTGCAAATGCAATGGAGTACCACTGTTTATTCAAATATGGATATTTTCAAAGGCTTGCCTTGAGTGCCTGGTTTATTTTTCACCATTTTGCCTCAACTTTGTTGCGAAAATATCCGAAGTTATCCGAAAATGTCCAACCGGATATCCGTATCCGAATCATTGGAAAATGGCTTCATCTGAATCGAACCATTATCCCCGAATCGATCCATTATCCGAAAAATTGTCTTCGGATAGCAAGTATACAGGGTACTCGATTTGAAAGCATATTCTGGCCGAGTTGAACCCTACTCAGTACGTCAGATAGTACAGTGAGGTGTTGACTTTTCGCAAGTCTCGGGCTTAAAATATATCACGCTTACGGTACGACTCAAACTTGAAACTCTCACGATTCCGGATATCAGAAAATTTACCAATGTTTCCTACTTTTCAAATGTTTCGAAATTTACGTAGACCATGACAAATTGTTGCATACCACAGAAATCGATTTCGTCTTTCTCCCGAAAAGCACATTTTTATGCAGAAAAAATTACAAAAGGGTTACATTAACTCATAGACTACCTTAGACAATTTTTAATGTTGTCGAAAAGCTTTAAACGCCCCCCACCCTCCCACGGTCAAGCGGTGCGTTGTGTAATTTTCCAAAATCCGAGCGACCCCTATCCTGGCCGACTTTTTTTCCCAAAAAAAATCGAAATTCTCGCAATTTCCCCGGTATGGGCTTTTTTTGACGAAAACTGTTGAAATTCTTGGGTGTTGAAAAGTAATTCCTGTCTTTTTCACTCCCAGAATCCGAAATTTTAGGTCCGAAAATTTTGCGACCCTTCCTAGCCTTCAACTTCGGGCCAAAGATATTGCGACCCCTCCTCCCGTTGAGAAATTTCACAGCCCCGCTTGACCCTGCCCCCCCCCCCAGCAGGGTTGCGACTCCGTGCAACGGGATCGTAGAAATTTTGTTAGTTTGTTGAGAAAAATAAATTGGGGATGGTTGTAAAATTTTTAAAGGAAAAAAAATTCCTCCAAAACCATCTAGTAAGCCGAAAAGAGGTAGTAATAGTCGCCCTCTGCTAATAAGATTGCAGCGCGAAGATTACAGTGCAGCACGAAATTCTTTCCGGTGAAGATACGGTAGTTTGAGTGAAGTATCAGATTTGGGGGTGTGTATACAAGTCTGTTGGTACCTGCTCGTTGGTGTCCCTGCTTCTACTGAACCCAGCAGACGTTTGAGTGTACACAGGGAACGTTCGAGCGATATAGCGTGCACAACTATATCGCGAAAGTATCCCGCACATTGCATAAAGGTGTCGCCGTCCAGCACACCAAGGCCTCTGGTCCATAACACCTTAGGATCCGTACCTAGGGAGTTTATGGAGTCTTTGGCCACAAGCCACAATTTCGCCACCCTGAACTGTCTATCGCTGTCGAGTGATATCCAAGAAAAACTGCGCCATCCAGACTTCTGAGCTATTTCCATGCACCGTTTGCTGCTTTCTAGGAAACCCGCCTCAAGGATAGACCCGTCATCAGCGTCAGAGAGTACACCACCTACTGCGGTAACGCTGAAGATAGGAGTGGGAGGCTGTGCAATAACTGTAAGGAGGAATTTCAATGGTATGGTCAAAGAGTTTGGCTCAACGTAGTGTCGGAATGCATTCGTACGGCTGAGGGATCACAGGGGATTCAATCTGTGGATAGTGAGTGCTCAAGCGCCCACTGAGTCCGCCGAAGACAATTCGAAGGATGCGCTTTATGAGGAACTCAATACGTTGCTGGCCAGGATACCTTGTCAACATGGGGATTGACGCAAATGCGAAGATGGGACTTGATCAGGAATCCCAAGTATTCGGTAAATGGTTCTACCCAGTGGAGCAAACATCAGACAATATCTACCGCCTTGTCGACTTTTGTGAACGCAGTGGTCTGATTATTGCATCGAAGTTCAGGAATAATCGCCGCCATCAGCTTACGTGACAGGGACCAACCCAGCTATCTCCAGAAGAGCAGCAGAAGCGGAAGATGACAACTTTGAAACTACAGCTCGACTATGTTCTGACGAGGAATATTCCAGTATCGGACATTCGAAGATCTAGAGCTGTATGGGATGTCGCATTCAATTCGGATCACCGTCCTGTTCTGTTGAACTTCACTGCGAAGATTCATAAGAGGAAGCGTGGGGCTCAGCCTCTCCAGAGGATTGACATGACAAGTCTCAGGGATGAAGAATGCAGAAGGAAATTCCGACAACGCGTTTCTGTTCATATTGGAGCACGGACTAAGAAGAAACTTTGCGACGCGGATTCTTTTGTCAAGTGCATCCAGGACGCTTCGAAAGAGGCACTCCCGTTTGTGCAGCCTAAGAAGAGATTCGCCTACGTCTCAGAGGAAACGACGTCAAATCACAACAAGGTATGTGCTCTCCGAACTGCAGGAAACATTGTGGAGGAAAAGCGTCTCAGGAGGAAGTTGCGTCGGCAGCTTCAAAGTGACCGCGAACGAGAGTGGACGTGTAGAGCTAAGGAGTTCGAGAAGGCTTGGGAGGAGAAGAATCCGAGGAAAGCCTACACGTTGCTGCGACAGTATAGCGGGAAGATGAAGAGATGTTCTCCTGTCTTGAACACTACCAATGGAGTTGCAGTTAGTGATGCGACGCTGTCAATATGGAAGATTTACTTCAGTTCATTACTGAATCGTCCAGCGCCATCAGTACCTGAGCTCCCGCATGTTCAGAGAGCAGATTACGATGTCAGTGAGGAACCGCCGACTGAGTCTAAAGCTTTGGATTGTGTCCGGAAAATGAAGAATGGAAAGGCACGTGGAGATGACAACATCACTGCTGAAATGCTGAAAGCTCTTCCTCCGTCTGGGATTCGTGAAAGGACCAACATCATCCGTGCTATATGGATGAGCGAACGGATACCCGATTCGTGGAGACTAGCGATGATCGTACCTCTTCACAAGAAGCTATCCGTCACGGATCATAAGAACTACAGAGGAATCTCTCTACTTCGCGTCATGTACAAGGTTTTAGAACGTATCATTCTCGAGCGACTTATCAAACATAGTGAAGGAACGACCAGAGATGAGCAAGCCGGTTTTCGACCCGGAAGATCGACCATCGACCAAGTGTTCGTCGTGAGAAGAGTAATTGAATCGTGGCAGGGGTATTCGAAGCCATCACAGCTTGCTTTTTTTGGACTTTGAAGCCGCGCTCGACTCTTCTCATCGTGATCGAGTGCTCGACGCTCTGCGAGCAGATGGAGTCCCGGAAAAGTATGTTCGGTTAATCGAGGGCATGAACAGAGGAACAACAGCAGCAGTTCGTACACCTGTCGGATTTACGTCAGCTTTCGAGGTGAAAACAGGAGTAAGGCAAGGAGCCGTTGCAGGGCCTTTTCTTTTCAACTTCGCCGTTGATGACATCATGCGTAGAGTTGCAGAACAGTTTCCTGCGGATGTGATCCTAACACCATCAGGACGCTCCCTTGTCGACCTGGAGTACGCCGACGACATTGTGTTATTCGCTGAAAACAACGCAAAACTGCGAAGGATTGTGAACCTGGTTTCGAAGTATGCCGCAGCCTATGAACTTCGTCTTCGTCCCGACAAATGCAAGCAGATGTGGGTCTCTCAGAGGCCTTCAACTGGAGTTTGTGTGGACGGACAACGTATCGAACTGGTGGACGATTTCTGTTATTTGGGCTGTTTGCTGAAGAACGATGGTAGTTATGCAGCGGATATTCGACAACGATGTGCGAAAGCTACGTCTGCATTCAATTCTCTAACCAAGTGTTTGTGGTCTACCCCCATCGCGAAGGAAGTCAAGTTGCGCGTCTACTTATCCGCTATTCGCCCTATCATGATGTATGGATCGGAGACGTGGGCAGCACCGAAGACGCAGATGTAAAGGTTGTATTGCACGGAGAAGAAGCTTTTTAGACGTTTGCTTGGATATTTCTGGCCGCGTATATGCCATAACGAAGATCTTTACGAGGAAATCGACGCAGTACATCAACGCTTAACACGAGAGAGGTGACTTACTTGACTTAATCGGTTGGCTTTCGCCTGACGCGGTCATTCCGCATCTTCACCGAGGTGTGCCGTCCTAGTAGTCAGCCGTGTCCATTTTTCACGGTCTTCAGCCACAATTTGAACACATTCCATCCAGCTGTCACTATTCCATTTCCTGCGAAACGAAACATCGCGCCTGAACTGTCTTTCGATGCCGAGTGACTTTAAATCCTCTTTAACCACATCCGTCCAGAACTTTCGCCTACGCCCAGGTGGCCGTTTCCAGACAGGATTTGGAAGCATTTTAAAGCGTGTTGCACGAGACGATCCGGCGTTCTTCTTAGTATATGCCCGAGCAGTCGAAGTCGACTTTCCATTGCTGCTTGAGATGGCGTTAGAGATGCTGGCACCTCCTCGTGTCAAGCGTTGATGTACTGCGTCGATTTCCTTGTAAAGGTCTTCGTTATGGCATACACGCGGCCAGAAATATCCAAGCAAACGCCTAAAAGCTTCCTCTCCGTGCAATCCAACCTTTCCATCTGCGTTTCGAAGCGCCCACGTCTCCGATCCGTACATCATGATAGGGCGAATAGCGGATAGGTAGACGCGCAACTTGACTTCCTTCGCGATGTTGGTAGACCACAAACACTTGGTTAGAGAATTGAATGCAGACGTAGCTTTCGCACATCGTTGTCGGATATCCGCTGCATAACTACCATCGTTCTTCAGCAAACAGCCCAAATAACAGAAATCGTCCACCAGTTCGATACGTTGTCCGTCCACACAAACTCCAGTTGAAGGCCTCTGAGAGACCCACATCTGCTTGCATTTGTCGGGACGAAGACGAAGTCCATAGGCTGCGGCATACTTCGAAACGAGGTTCACAATCCTTTGCAGTTTTGCGTTGTTTTCAGCGAATAACACAATGTCGTCGGCGTACTCCAGGTCGACAAGGGAGCGTCCTGATGGTGTTAGGATCACATCCGCAGGAAACTGTTCTGCAACTCTACGCATGATGTCATCAACGGCGAAGTTGAAAAGAAAAGGTCCTGCAACGGCTCCTTGCCTTACTCCTGTTTTCACCTCGAAAGCTGACGTAAATCCGACAGGTGTACGAACTGCTGCTGTTGTTCCTTTGTTCATGTCCTCGATTAACCGGAACATACTTTTCCGGGACTCCATCTGCTCGCAGAGCATTGAGCAATCGATCACGATGAGGAGAGTCGAACGCGGCTTCAAAGTCCAAAAAGCAAGCTGTAATGGCTTCGAAAACCGCTGCCACGATTCAATTACTCTTCTCACGAAGAACACTTGGTCGATGGCCGATCTTCCAGGTCGAAAACCGGCTTGCTCATCTCTGGTCGTTCCTTCACGATGTTTGATAAGTCGCTCGAGAATGATACGTTCTAAAACCTTGTACATGACACGAAGTAGAGAGATTCCTCTGTAGTTCTTAGATCCGTGACGGATAGCTTCTGTGAAGAGGTACGATGATCGCATGTCTCCACGAAACGGGTATCCTTTCGCTCATCCATATGGCACGGATGGTGCTGGTCATTTCACGAATCCCAGACGGAGGAAGAGCTTTCAGCATTTCAGCAGTGATGTTGTCATCTCCACCTGCCTTCCATTCTTCATTTTCCGGACACAATCCAAAACTTCAGACTCAGTCGGCGGTTCCTCACTGACATCGTAATGTGCTCTCTGAACATGCGGGAGCTCAGGTACTGATGGCGCTGGACGATTCAGTAGTGAACTGAAGTAATCCTTCCATATTGGCAGCGTCGCATCACCAACTGGGTAACTCCATTGGTAGTGTTCAAGACAGGAGAACATCTCTTCATCTTCCCGCTATACTGTCGCAGCAACGTGTAGGCTTTCCTCGGATTCTTCTCCTCCCAAGCCTTCTCGAACTCCTTTAGCTCTACACGTCCACTCTCGTTCGCGGTCACTTTGAAGCTGCCGACGCAACTTCCTCCTCAGACGCTTCTCCTCCACGAAGTTTCCTGCAGTTCGGAGAGCACATACTCTGCTGTAGGTAGATGTTGTTTCTTCTGAGACGTAGGCGAACTTCTTCTTAGGCTGTACAACCGGGAGTGCCTCTTTCGAAGCGTCCTGGATGCATTTGACAAAAGAATCCGCGTCGCAAAGTTTCTTCTTAGTCCGTACTCCGATGTGAATAGAAACGCGTTGTCGGAAATTCCTTCTGCACTCTTCATCTCTGAGACTTGTCATGTCAATCCTCTGGAGAGGCTGAGCCCTCGCTTCCTCTTATGAATCCTCGCAGTGAAGTTCAACAGAACAGGACGGTGATCCGAATCGAATGCGACATCCCACACAGCTCTAGATCTTCGAATGTCCGATACTGGAATATTCCTCGTCAGGACATAGTCAAGCTGTAGTTTCAAAGTTGTCATCTTCCGCTTCCGCTGCTCTTCTGGAGATATCCGGGTTGGTCCCCGCCACGTAAGCTGATGGCGGCGATGATTCCTCTTGAATGTCGATGCAATAATCAGACCACTGCGTTCACAAAAGTCGACAAGGCGGTAGCCATTGTCCGATGTTTGCTCCACTGCAGAACCATTTACCGAGTACTTCGGATTCCTGATCAAGTCCCATCTTCGCATTTGCGTCAATCCCCACGACAACAGCATGTTGACAAGGTATCCTGGCCAGCAACGTATTGAGTTCCTCATAAAACGCATCCTTCGAATTGTCTTCGGCGGTTTCAGGGCGCATGAGCACTCACTATCCACAGATTGAATCCTCTGTGATCCCGCAGTCGTACGAATGCATTCCGACACGACGTTGAGCCGAACTCCTTGACCATACCATTGAAATCCTTCCTTACAGCCATTGCACAGCCTCCCACTCTCCTATCGTCAGCGTTACCGCAGTAGATGGTGTACTCTCCGACGCTGATGACGGGTCTATCCTTGAGGCGGGTTTTCCTGCAAAGCACCAAACGGTGCATGGAAATAGCTCAGAAGTCTGGATAGCGCAGTTTTTTGATATCACTCGACAGCGATCGACAGTTCAGGTGGCGAAATTGTGGCTTGTGGCCAAAGACTCCATGACTCCTAGGTACGGATCCTAAGGTGTTATGGACCAGAGGCCTTAGTGTGCCGGACGGCGACACCTTTATGCAATGTGCGGGATACTTTCGCGATATAGTTGTGCACGCTATATCGCTCGAACGTTCCCTGTGTACACTCAAACGTCTGCTGGGTTCAGTAGAAGCAGGGGCACCAACGAGCAGGTACCAACAGACTTGTATACACACCCCCACGAGAGAGGTGCAAGCATCTTCCAACGCCATCTCAAGCAGCAATGGAAAGTCGACTTCGACTGCTCGGGCATATACTAAGAAGAACGCCGGATCCTCTCGTACAACACGCTTTGAGAATGCTCCGAAATCCTGTCTGGAAACGGCAACCTGGGCGTAGGCGAAAGTTCTGGACGAATGTGGTTAAAGAGGATTTGAAGTCACTCGGTATCGAAAGACAGTTCAGGCGTGATGTTTCGTTTCGCAGGAAATGGAATAGTGACAGCTGGATGGAATGTGTTCAAACTGTGGCTGAAGACCGCGAAAATGGACACGGCTGACTACTAGGACGGCACACCTCGGTGAAGATGCGGAATGACCGCGTCAGGCGAAAGGCAACCGATCAAGTCAAAAATCTGGTTTCAGTCAAAATTTCTATGTAGGGGTTATTCAAGGTACTGAATACAAATTTGCTGTCTAAGTAAGATTGCAGCGCGAAGATTACAGTGCAGCACGAAATTCTTTCCGGTGAGTATACGGTAGTTTGAGCGAAGTATCAGATTTCAGTCAAAATTTCTATTTAGGGGTTATTCATGGTACTGAATACAAACTTGCTGTCTATTTTTCGAGAGGGGGATTGCGGAAATTTTTCGAAATTGTGGTCGAAATGGGGATCGTAGCTCCACCGAAAACTGGCGCAGTGGCTTGCTCAACCCTGAGGGACTCTCAAGTAAACATAAGCAACCAACCTGCCGCATAATCGCAGTGTTCGCATGCAAACGGCCGAGCATCGTTGTGGATATTCATGTGCTCGTCATATGACCGTTTAGATGATAAACTCTTTCCACAGACCCTGGAATGCAACAATTTAAAAACCAGACAATTTCAGTCATTAGAGGTCGACCAAAAAATTACCCGCAAAGCCATCGCGTCCTTCGCACTGATGGAACTAGGCTTATGATATTTCCTTGAGCAAAGTTCGCCACCTTGTTCTTGGTGTTCCTATGGACTGATGGCCCGGGAAGTGAATGAGCCTGGAAATAAAAACATACATTTCACCAACATTGAAGAGAAATTGAGGATCCGAAAGATTTTTTAATCATTGTGCACGGTAATAAAGTCGACACGATTCGCAGCTTCGATTATGGTTCGCTTCTGTCGGCGCAAACTCAGTGTAAGCACGAAATGGTACTTGCACCGAGCTTGCGCCCACGTACTCTGCACCGACAAAAGGGAACCACAACTGATACAGCAATCCTTGTCGACTGTATGTCAAAAGATATGGGCTCTAAGTATTCTGCCAACCATTAGCTGAATGCCTAAAAGAAAATCACTTGAAATTGGCGAACAGGTAATATCTAGACCATTTTCGGCAGAAAATTGAGTTTCAAGCCCCAGTAGTGGAAATGAAAGACGAATTTTGCAGGGCCAATGACAAACAACCGAGGAGTTTCTAACCGCGGATGGTGAAAATGTGAGAAAGGTTCCACCTGAGCAGGGTTGATCACCAATTTTCACAAAACGGATTTTAGAAGCCGGTATCCTGTGCTACCGTAACCCTCGCAATCGCCGTAGAGCGCGTTATTGTATCATTCAGCGCTAGCATCGCAGCCAAGACAGATTTGAGGCTGACAAGGGAAGGATCATTACATGCGGTGGCCTTTCCAAATGAATTGTGTTTCAAAGATCAATTTTTGACGTAGAATTAGAATTTGTACACTGCAGCTGCGAATCAAATCTCTGAACAGAGTAATGAGCCTTTTTATATCGATTTCTATAGAAAACTCGCATCGTACCTGCCGTAACCAACAGAAATCTTCCGAAAACCCGAGAAAGGATCTTATATTCTTGATCAGCACCCCAAATAACTCCCTGGAGAGTAATTTTTTTTTCGACCTCTGGACAAGTGGGATTGAGTCTACCACCTGCGGGGGACCACGAATGTGAAATACTTTTTTTTTGCCCAAACGTCGTATAGGGGGGGGGGTTATTTGGGGAGCTGAACACGAATATGAAGTTCTTTTGCAATACTCAAGTTGTTTATTGAGGTTACGATGGAAATATGGTATTTTCGCTACTACGACCAGATTAGCCTATTTTTGCCGATGCCGTGATCTCCCAATCAATATTGACCTTTGTCCGCCCGCGTTCACTCCAATCCATTTCCTCAAAAGATTTCACTTGCCATTCAAGCCTATGTACGAGGGCATCCACTTCTCACATCATAGCACACGATTTTTCCGTATACTCACGTGAATCAATCATTCGATTGTCATCTCTTGTGTACTTTCAATTTTGTGCTCCAAGATTTAAGAATTTTCTCGCTTATTCATGGTGCCCGGCAGGGTATCATGAAAACCAACCCTCAATTGGTAGGCCTGTGTGATTTTGATGGTTGTTCAAAGGTTCACAAAAATTCGTGATTCTCATTGTGAAAAGATGCTTTGTTTTAAAATTTTTGTTCATAATAGCCACATGTGCTTGTAGCTATAAATTTGTTGCAAGTCCAATTATTTTCCCAATGAAACACACCAGCCACGGGGATCAAACTTTCACGGCTGAAACGCTTCATTTTCTAACAAAAAAGCTCTCGCACGATGAAATTACTAATCCTCTGCATTTTACGGGATGAAAACGGGTGTTTTACAAGAGTGCGAAACTCACGAGCGCGGCATGGATTCGAACCCGTGATCTGGTTCCTCGCTGCAGCCGGCACTCCGGCTGCGCCAGCCGATCACAGCCCAGGGGGCGCTGACTTCGTATATGACGGCGCGCAGCCTCATTCATCGTAGCAACATACTGGGTTGTTCGGAAAGAAATGCGCGTTGAATTTGTCGATTTATTTCTCTCCTACTTAAAGATTTCTCAAAAGTTTTGTCCATTAGAAAGAGATTTTATTGTGCATCTTTTGATATACTTTTGTCTATGTCTACTTTGTTTTTTTTTTAGTTTAGAAAATGCTTGATCAAAATTTCCATTGCGAGCTAGCATTTGGTACAACTTCAAGCAAGGCGTGAGGCGCTAAAAACGCCTATAACTCCTTTCAGAGAAACTACTCGGAGCTGCAGTGTAAAAATTCGAATTCTACGTCAAAATCGAGCCTAGTAGTGTTTATCTCATTTGGAATGGCCATGGAATGACTATGATCCTTCCCTTGTGAGATCGGCCACTGAACGTTTTTACCCGAAATCGAGCCTATTTATCATACACATTGTATGCTTACGAATGTAGTATAACGCATGTTTTTTCTCGCCTGTCCCTCATCATTTGAAAAATCTGAGTTATTTTGGATTGCTGCATATGCGTTTACCTTATCATGTCTATTTCAACCGTTTCTTTTTTCAAATCCCCGGTTCCACACCACAATTTAAAGCCAAGATTGCACGGACGAGTCCGGGCGGAGTAAGCAGCGGAGCGGTCGGTCATGGCAAAATACAACAGTGATAAGGAGATTTTGACATGACAATTCCGCAAAGCCTTGCTTCGACCGGCTCAAAATGAGCAACCTAGGCTATACATACACATCAGTCGAGGTCTTTATATCAGTCGCTCAGAGTGCAGGAAAGTCTATCGCAACCTGTCTCCGTCGGTAAACTATTCGATGACTTTCTGCCCTTCGTGACTAATGAAGCACTGCACGACGACAGAGAAGTATGGTCGATCACTGGATGGGGGGCAGCCGCGACGAACACACGTGGCACGCACGGAAGCGAGGAGGTAAAGATAGTCATGAATATCGATCAAGTGATGTCACGTTAGATCGCTGCGCCGCGGCTACCCCCCTTTCAATGATCGACGATACGTTTCCAACGATCAACCCATTCACGATTGCGTATGGTTTGTATCTTATCTCCAGAGAGCCGCGCTGTAGCTTCTATCTCGGCATCTTGGGAGCGGAATGGTTGTTTCTCCATAGGCCGTATATACAACTCTCCGAGCACGTCCCCATCCCCGCGAAGCCACTGTGTGATTGGTCATCAGACGAATTGACCAATCATGGATGGCCTTCGCAGGGACGCGCGGGAGAGATGTGCATACGGCCCCATGTCTACCATTGGGTTTTCTTAGAAACGACCGCTCTACTTTCATGATGAAGCAATCATAGCAGTGTCGCTGGTCCCCCCCCTTCTAGTGATCGACGATATTTTATCACGACTACGTTGGAACTCGTCCGAGGCCGCAATTGGTGCTGTCGTTGCGCAGCAGAGGGGGAGGCACTATGACGCAATGCAATTGGCCACGCCCATTTTACCGTGCCGCACTGAATTTCAGCACCTACCCAGAGTTTCCCTCCCCAAAAATCAGTGGCGGCATGCACGTACGCGGCGGGTTAGGTTGGAGTTAGGCAGGGTTTGAAGCGCCGGCGCGTTTGATGATAGCGGCGCAAGGGCTGAAAGGGGTTAGACTAGCACTGAGAAATCTTTCCCTGGCAAACCCTACCTAGGAGGGAGGGGCAGCCGAAACCCCGTTGAGACCCCAACTATTGATTATCTTCAGCACTAGCACAGTAATTATGAAACGCGCCGACGTCCCAAACCCTGCCTAACCCCAAAGTAACCCGCCGCGTACGTGCATGCCGCCCCAGGAGTCGTTGCCGCACGAAAAAATGGGAGTGGCCAAATGCGATACCACAGTGCTCCCCCTGCTGCGATAGCTCCCCGCAATTTTCTGAGCTCTAATTGGAAATATGACTTTGTGTGTAAGATACACTTTTTGAGGACCTTAACTCTCCTGATTTTAAAAGGGGAGGGGAACCCCGGGTTGGTGCGAAGTTCGCTGGGTGTGAAAACACGGCGCGGATGAGTTCAGACGCAGCCACCCAGACCTGTGTTTATTAGATACCAAACTCTTGAAAATTCAGCTCAATTCTGAGTATCACACGGAATAATAAATCATCCGTTTAGTCCAATTTTCAGCGGAGCTATGACACCCCACCCCCGTCGAACTGAATTTGGAAAGTTTTTCTTGATCCCCTCCCTAGATGGAAAATTGTATATAGACTCTGTTTCAGTCCCGGTGAACTCATGTTTCCGGTTATCACAGCGTGGAGCGGTGGCTTTTTCGCCGAAACCTCCTTATCACTAATTATATTTCACCGAGGCCCACCGCTCCACTGCTGGTGATAATCGAAATCAACAGTGGTGCGTTTAATGTTTCCACGATGCCGTGGGAGGGCAAACAGCCTTTCCATGGCCAAACTTGTTTCCCAGGGCCACGAATTGTAACTGATAATTGCTTCCACGTCTTCGCGGCTACGTTTCCATGGAAGCGTTTTGCCATGGGAATGTTCTTGGAACACACCCCAGGTCACTAGGGATGTACCAGAGTTTACTTCTCACGCGCGACTAACCTCTACTACCTCCTTTTGGCAAAGTCAAGCGGGGTTGCGAAACTTCGCAACGGGGGGTGAGGGGGGGGGTCGCAAAAATTTTGGCCCGAGATTACGGGAGATCGCGAAGGTTTCGGACCAAAAACAAAATTTTGGTGAAGATATCCTAACAATTCTAGATATTTTTGGTGACCGAAGGGAAAGAACGTAGCTTTGCTCGTGTTTCGGACGCTTGAGTCCGACCACTGAACAAATTTTCGGCGTCCGACAGTTTTGGTGATCGATTATATTGATTGCTTTGGTTTTCCGAACGACCACATTATCCAAATGCAAAAAACGCTTTTCTTGGGAAAAATAAACTGCCCAAAAATCGCTCCTCGGAGGGATGGCAAAACTTTTGAACTCTGGGAAGAAATTTTTGATGGTGGGAGGGGGGGGGTCGCTCGGATTCCGAAAAATTACGCAACGCCCCGCTTGACCCTGCCTTTTAGCTTACCAAGTGGTTTGGAGGAAGCTCCTTTTTTGCCCAAAATTTTGACGATCTCCCGATAAAAAATTTTCTTCTTTAACAAAAAATTTCCACAACTTTTACGACCCCGCATTACACCGAGTCGCAAGCCTGCTCTACCCTGTTTGAGTTTTTTCCCTATCTCAGAAAAATGAAAACAAGTTACTTGTAACATAAAAGGCCGAAAACAAGTTATTTGTAACATATCTGAGCCGATGTAAGTTACTTGCGACTTATCTCAGGTCATTCAAGTTACGTGTAACATATCGGCGGGATACTGCGTGTGGTGCGCCTCCGATATGTTACATGTAACTTAAATGGCTTGAGATAAGTCGCAAGTAACTTACATCAGCTTAGATATGTTACAAGTAACTTGTTTTTGATTTCTGGGAAGACACTGCGTGAAGTGCGCCTCCGATATGTCAGATGTAACTTGAATGGCACAATATAAGTCGCAAGTAACTTAAATCGGCCTAAAAGATGTTTACCAGGGGGATATACGACGCACTCGTGGGGTCAGGCTTAAGACAGGCGTTCCTGTTGGTGCAATTACCCAAGTTTGAGGTACTTGACCCCCCACCAGCAGGGCAGGCCGTGCACAGCATTTTGTTGCGTAGTGTGTGGTCTGGGACGCGCCCCCTGTGTCGCGTGTCGTCTGCGTCACGTGATGGCCACCCATAGTGAAAATTTGAATGTAAGTTACATGTAACATAAGTGTAACTTACATGTAATATAAATTTAAGTTACATGTAATATAAATGTATGTTGCATGTAATATAAATGTAAGTTACTTGAGACATTCAAGTAAGTTACATTTATATTACAAGTAACTTGTTCTGAATCTTCTGAGCATAAAATTGCAAATTACTGGTTCAGGACAGAGCATTCACCTGAACCCGCTGCTCGAACCATTTAAACCCGTACTTTTATCAATCAGATATCATCGGTGATTACGGTAGAACATTTGCCACAGCTCGGAGTGATCCAATTCAAAATCCAGGACACATTCTCTCCCTCCTAGAAATCCTTCGTAATCTGATAAAAACTACCCAATCAAAAAAAAACGAGTCAGGTAAAGTTTTTAATGTAATTGAATCAAGAGTACTTGAAACTGACAAGAGAAATATGCAGTAACAAAAAGCTCACCACATCAGGCTTCAAACGGCTAACCGGAAGAGACACTTTCCCCTGCCGATTCACGAACATCACCTTCATTGCAAATCTAAAATAGAACTGAATAAATTTTTGTGAAAATCAGATCTGTTACGTGAGAAACATGAAATATCACATCAAAAGGGAACAAAGTGATGAAACAACAAATCAACATTTGGGAAGACGGATTCATTGTTAAGCAACAGTTGAATATCATTAGGAATATGTTATGAACAAGAACAGAGCAAGGTAGTTAATAATGAGAAGGTAATAATGCAGAATTATTTCAAGCCGGGCATTAATATTTTTCACGAACGACCTTCCTCTGTTGCGTGTAAACGCAGCGCTCTGTTGGCGTTGTGTGGCGTCTCGATGGGCAAAACCCATGGGCAAAACGTTCATGCGAGGATCCCTTTTGGCTGTACGGTGCTTCCTAGTTACTCAGGCAATCGCCGCATTCTATGCGTGTCAAATATGCATTCAACTCGAGGACAAGGTAGTTTCGAGCACAGTCAGGGAACGTGCTGCTAGGAAAGCACGTGCTCTTATTGTGATTCAAATCACCGCACCTGCCCCAGCAAATAAGCCGTCCAATGCGTGCACGATACACATTCAACTCGAAGACAAAAACGATTATCCAAAAAAGGAAAGTTAACGATGCACTCCTGAGACGGAACTGAGAGGTCGGCAGCTTCGCCGGTTCAATTACCCAAGTTTGCGGTACTCTACCCCCCGGCCGCTGGAAGCCTCGCCCAATCGCTGACGGCCCCAGATGGTGCTCGGCGAGCTGGCCGCGTCGCACGTCGGTGTGCCAGCCGCATCGCGTCTGTGTGCTGCTACGATAGCGCTGGACTACCTTGCAGCACGTACTCCTGCGATTGAATTTCGCGGCACATGCTTCTGCTATGAGATTTTGCAGCACGTGACCCTGTGATGAAGCCTTTCGATGGGTGTGGTCACTCGAGTTGAAAGCATATTTGACACGCATTGAATGCGGCGGTTTTCTGAGTAGTTGTAATAGTAAGCGGACGCTAGTTTTCGGACGATTGAAGATATAAGTAACGTGTTTCGAGTCAATGGGTTTTTTCGAATCACCGATTCCGAAAAATCATAAATGAATGATATTAAAGGCATCGTGCGCGCTGAAAATCATTTCCAATTTCTTGTGTACAACCAAACCATTCGGGATTCTCGACATCACCCACGAAACTTGATGCGAAAATGCGCACCCTGAAAGTTATGGCCACCTCAAAACTGCTCTGGGGTCGATCAACTAGCACTTTTTCCCTGAATGTTGATGCGACTGTCAAACAACATGAAAAGCACTAATGGCACAAACTCCTCATGCAGGAAAACCTCAGAAACGATTTTGGCGCAAAATTCAATTCCAATTTAACAGCGTATCCAAGTTGGTTTTTTCTTTACAAATCAAGTTTTTGAGCGGCTCTATCGACATTTTCGTTCCCCTACAGAGGTCGAGCTTTACAAAAACGATAAAATAAGTCGTAGTAACCATTTCGATTGAAATGTACTATTCTAGAACCATTTTTGGACGAAAAGTTCGAATGTGCCCTAGACTCACTCTGAAAGAAGTTATGAGCGTTTCAAGCTCCGCGGCAAGGTAAGGGTACTTACTCCTCCAAGGAATTTTTAGGGTGTTTTTGAAACTTCTCCCGGATTTTGGTTACAGTAGGTAACATGCCATTTAGGAGGCGAAACCTACCTTAATAATTCGAGAGTCGACAGATGGACATCGAATTTGTATTCAGCACCCCAAATAACCCCCACATAGAAATTTAGAAACAAATCTGAGACTTCGACCAAACTACCGTACACCCACCGTAAACTACCGTAAGCTGTCAAAAATCGATGAACTGACATCAAATTCGTGTTGACTACTCCAAACAAACCCTAGAGGAGCACTTTGGGCCACATCTGTCATCAGATTACGGAAATCGTCAAAAGTCGATTTTGCCGTCAATTTCTCCTGCCGGTGAGAATCTTTGAACAAATTTAGTCGAAAACTTTGGAAAGACGACAAATTTATTTATTTATTTATTAGGTACGTTG
Organism: Aplectana chamaeleonis; assembly: GCA_029168955.1. Lineage (NCBI taxonomy): Eukaryota > Metazoa > Nematoda > Chromadorea > Rhabditida > Cosmocercidae > Aplectana > Aplectana chamaeleonis. The sequence continues at coordinate 1,298,014 of JAPDOI010000119.1, read as the reverse complement.
CTAAAGGCACAGTACACCCTCAGATATGAAATTTTGAGATTTTCATGTAATGTGCTTATCTGGGTCAAATTCCGGTCCGCAATTACGTCTCGACACGCTTTGCGGCCGCGCGCTTTCGAGTCGGAAGAGTTTCCAGCGCCGCAGCTGCCGATCTGTTGACTCTAGATGGGTTTTACAAACTGAAAACTAAACAAAATAGAAGAAAACTGTATAAAAAAAGTCATATCGAGTCGGCTTTAGAGCTGGAAACTCGATTGACTCGAGCGCGTGCGGCCGCAAAGCGTGTCGAGACGCAATTGCGGACCGGAATTTGACCCAGATAAGCACAGTAATTGTGTAGAAGACCCCCTGTATAACACGTGCCAAATGCGAGATCTCAATTCCTCCAAATAAGCGAGATATAAGCGACCACCACAGGCCCGACCCCCTTCGCTCACCACCACAGGCCCGACCCCCTTCCGGACTTTCGAACTCGATAGCAGCTCGATGGATTAATGAATTCCAACAAGTCGTCGTTCTTCAGTCCACTGCCGGGCTGTCTCCTTATCCTGGCTCGCTCTCGCGCAACGGTTGCGAATGATGAGAAATACAGGCCCGAGACAACTCGTCCACCGAATTGTCACCCTCAAAACATAGGCATCTTTGAATAGCCATAACTCTGTTCAGAGGGGGTCTTGGACGATTTAAGAGGTATAACTGTGATCAGCGTGTGACTCTCTCCAAGATAGGCATAGAATCTGGAAACAAATTTTTTGGGTGTCCTGTGCCGTGTTCACGATGAGAATAGTTTTCTCTGCTTTTCCGTCTATCTCGATGACGGTCCCATGCTGATTCCATTGATGTTTTTGGAATCGCACAAGACCTTCTAGGAACGGAGTTATGGTCCCTCAAAAATTGAGCTAGGGAAAATGGTGGACGAGTTGTCCGAGGCTTGTAACTTCCGTTCTTTGCAGCCGATGTATGCGAGCTGACCTGAGTAAAGAGAGAGGTTGAGGATGAAGGGAAGAACGGGGCTATTGATCGGAAACCATCGCTCATCTCACAATCTCAAGCATTCATTTGTTCACGTCGTTGGGCGTGGAAAGTTCATCTGGGTGTGACGAGCTGACGGGTGTCCAACTTTGGGACCGTAGGGAACCGTTCCGAGCTCATTTTCCTTAGTTTTTTCAACGTTAGGGTTGCGCTAGGCCCTGCAGCTGCCGATCTCCACCAAACAATCAGACATGGTTTTAATCGTGGACACTGCCTTTAAAGGCATCGTCCACGATGAAAACCGAATATGGGTTTATGCGATCATTCGGACTAGTGGGCCATGACAATGTCACTCAGAAAGTTTGGAGTTACAAAACCGTCTCTGAATGAAGATTCGCTTACCTCAAAATGGCTTCCTGGGTTTGGGGGCCGGCCTTGGGGTCGATCCGTTGTTACAAGGAACAAAACTCCTGGGTTGCTGACGGCGGGCGTGCCTTGACGCGTCGTAGGGCGCAATACACACGCCAGTCGATTTCGAATTCGGCATCGATCGAAAGCAGCCGGCAGCACTGGACGCAGCAGGTGGGTAGCCCATTTTAATTTCGCTGAAGTCGTAGTTGAGCGGCATCCTCGGTGAATTGCTTCCAACGCTGCGCCAAGGAACGAAGCGTAAAACTGTTCCTTGCATTCTCTGCGCGACTATCCCAAGTTGATGCCGGCGCGAAATTCAAATTTGCTATGAACTTTCTAAAAATGGGTTTTTCTCAAAAAGTTGACGTTTTTGAGGGGCGTTTCGCTACCGTTAGTCACTATAGGGATAGTACAACACGAAAGCATTAAAAACCCAAATATGGTTTTCATCGTGTACGATGCCTTTAAGGCACACGCAATAGAAAAATAGGGATGCCTAGGACGTGAGTTGAAAAACATGAAAAATCAAGTACATATCGGCATCACTCTTCTAGAAGCTCAATAGCTTCTTCCCGGCAAGGCGTTTGAATTTGGACAGAACAGATGGAATAGGCAGCGGTGTGATATCAAGGTTAGAGAAATGAAGATGGATCCTGCTCTGCAAGTGAATGAAAAGGCTCTCGTGTTACCTTTTAGAGCTGCATATGAGATTTTTTGTGTACTTCCCCTGGTCCTGGGGGGATTTAGCTTGAAGAATTTTGAAATGTTTGATTTCATACCGCCAGCTAGTATTATGAAAACCGTGCAGGCATCATTGAGCTGTCGGCGAGATTCCAAGGAATAGAGTTTTAATTCTCTATTCCTGGTCTCTGCGTTAGGTATTCTGTTGTGCGGCAAGATTTTCGATCTAATATGTATTCTACGTGTAAAGTTATTTTGATTTTTTTCTAGTTGCAGAATATCCTTCCGTTTTCACTGGGAGAAAACCGATGCTCCGCTCTCTGAAATAGGCCTGACGTATGTTTTGTAAGCTTTTAGCTGCATATTTTTGTTCCTGACAGATAACGCCTTGAAAATAAGATAAGTTTTCGAGGAAGCCTTTTTGCACAAGGATTTGAAATGATCAGAAAAATCAAGTTTGTTATTGTAGTGTAACCCCAAATTCCTAATAGAGGACACGGAACCTCAGATTCGAGATTAGCACCCCAAATAACCTCCGAAGGCGAATTTTGAGTCAAATCTGGAATATTTTACTAAAACGCTTCGAGAGCCCTCTAATTAGTATAAGCAAGCGCCCAACCAAAAAAAACCGTACAAGTCCAAAACGCTGTCAGTCTGCGCAAAGTTTGGAAAATGTGCCTTTCACCCGCCTTGCCTGGATATTTCTGGACGCTGAACACGATTATGAGGTCCGTTTCCGGATTTTCCTAGAAATAATGCGCAATAATGTTCAATAGGTACGAAAATCAGAGAAAAAACGTCTATAACTTCTTTCAGACTGGGTCTAGGCAGCTGCGATGGGCATATTCGGACTTTTTGCCCGAAAGTGTTTCTATGATAGTACATTTCATTTGGAATGGTTACTATGACTTATAGCGGTACCCTTGTTAGTGAGTGGGTGAATAATTTGATTAGTGGGTTTCGAAATTTTCGTGCGATTTTTTAGCATTAGGCCGTCTCGACTTTCAAATGATTATTCGAGATCCCAAATTATCCAAGAATGGGTGAAAAATATTTAAAAACCTGCCTTCCACTCGCTTCGAGGAGGTTATTGAGAGTTTTGAACTATTCAACTTTCCTGACTCCAGAGATTGACGAAAAATTCGCTCAAACGTTTTTAGGCCTAGTGCATACTCCCCGCGACGGGCGACGCGACCTCGTGTTTTGGATATCTAGAAATCGACAGAAAGTCGATATGGTTCAAATGCACTGTCGTTGTTGCGCGTCGCGGCTAGTAAGACCTATGCCCTAAAGGCAGTGGTCGCGATAAAAACGTTTTTGAGAAAACCATGAAACTCAGGTTGGTTAACAGCTGAGAGACCATGAAGGTTACGGTGCATAAAACGGGTTATCCTTAGAGTTAATAGCTCCGCCCGAAAAGATCGGAGACTCATGAGTGTATAGTCAAATTTCTTTGACATTAACAGGCAGAAATAAATGCAAAATTAGCTAATAAAAACCGTTGAACATTGTAAACAAGCAATCGAATCAATATTTTTACTAGATGAGGACAGAAATATCGAAGCAGTTCGGCACAGGAGCAAAATTACAAGAAAGATTTATCTACATCTGGGGGGGGGACTTAAATTTTTCTTATTATGCCAGACTTGCTTCCTGCGTTCTGCAGTTAAAATCGGAGAAAGTGTTTTGTAAGCGGGTTTTAGCCTTCTAGACACTCCACCGTTCCTGCATTATCCCTATTTTCGACCCACTGGCGGAAGGTTCGCTGACTACTGACCGGCGGATCGCTGATTGTAAGCGGCAGGATGGCGAGGGATGTCGGTTGGCCTGCCGAAAAGCAGCGGTTCATCCTTATCTTTTTTCAGAGTACCGTTAGCTACTGTTCTCCAAAATTTTCTAGATGCTAAATTAAAATTCATTTCCAGATTTCAAAACGGGACCGACCCACCCAAGGCTACCAAAACCTCATAACTAATCAAATAAAACGTTTGTAAGAAAAGCTCACCTTCATACTGAAGGGAGAGAATAGAACATAATATATCAGATTGTTACAGCTGACTCAGATGTTTTCGTCCCGGGGGGAACTCGTCCGGGAACGACCAAAGCGACGGCCGCACGGCACGCACGCCTACCGCGTGGGCGGACATCGCCCTTTGGACGCACTCACTCATCTCCTTGGCTTTGCATGAAACAAAATCCTTTTCTTTCTCTTTTTTTTGCCCCAGCATAATTCATAAGAATCGATAGCTATCCGATTTCAGGTCTTAGTTTTTTTTTCGTGATGAACTCTGCGTCTTCTCCGCAGTCGATGTTTCCTAACGACATCCTATAGCCATTACCGTGCATTTTCGATCAAAGTGGGAGGAATTACTCAAAAGGGCAGGCAGGGAAAGCTTGAAAAGGGTGGGGGACGGGCAAATCCCTGTTGACCTTTCATCATCAATTGTCATCCATCTTCTCTCATGTTTCCTCTATTTTGCAGACTGCACAGAGGCCTCTTCGTCTCCTATTGTGTGGTTGTGTTTTAAAGCTCTGATTCAGAAGGTTTTATAGGGAACAAAAATTTTTCTGTCTTACTTTTCTGAAAATTAGACATTTAATGAACCAATTGGGAAGTTGTTTTTGCAGTGTTTTAGTGTGAATGGGTGATCATTTCTGTTGCACAAATAGTTCGCCAGCGAGAAAACCGACGTTTATTCAGTCAACTTCCTGGCTGAACATTGAGACTTCTGTTTGCACAGGCGAAACCTGAATGGAAGCCCATTGGCGTGCACACAGTCTCGGCCTTCACGCACTTTTAGACTTCGCGTTGTGCTCCTGAATCAGTCCCAATACAATTAATGTGGGAATAGGTTCCATTTTGTAAGCATACCTTTTGAAAGTTTTTTTTCTGTCATTCTTTCTCTTTCTGCTCCGTTCAGTGACTTCCTGGAAGTGCAGACTATTTCTGTATGGAGAAGCATAGATCCCTATTCTCCATGGAATTCAGTATCCGTGACGTCCACAAGATTCCGATCTTCTAACCGAAAAAAAGACTCTGCAGTGGACATATTGCTCTTCTCCAGAATGCACTTTAACACACGCATTTTTCACTGCAAACACCATGATTTATGACTTTTCGCATTGGAAGCCTTCGATTCCTTTGAGCGATGTATTTCGTATAACGACGTCTCTCCAACAACATATAGTTAGATCAGTGAATTGTTTCTTCAGGAATAAAACATTTAAATTCAAACCGCGGCTGGCGTGGCGGTTTAAATCTCAGCGGCGACTGGCCGGTAATTATCTGCCAGCCGCTGGTGAGATTAAAATCTCCGCGCCAGCCCCGGTTTGAATTTAAATAATTTTTTCCTGAGGAAACAAGCCACGGACCTAACCATACATCATTTAAATGACTTTTGATTTCACAGTGGATTCTCCCACATTTTCGGACGAGACGTAATGACTACCGAGAGCGGCGGAATCCGTAAAAATTTCGTTTCTGTCCTCCAGGCGTTTTCTTTACAGTCACTCGTTCAGTCTAATTATTTGATTCCTTTGAGAAAAAGATCCACCGCCCTCTCGATTGTATCTTACCTTAATCTCCTAGTTGAGCAATTGACATACTTCTTTATCGCTGCAGCAACAGTTTTTGACAGCGGTCCCTCACCGTGTCTGGACCTGCTTCTCAGACAATGCTTTGGATCAACCGCGGACAAGTCGCGTCGAGTTCAACTGCTTATTGCCGTTCAGTCCGCAGAATGCACGCTGATTGCGTAAGCGTGCTGCGTCGCTGTTGCAAGTATCCTCATGAAGAGTTGTGGGATCACCCGGGCACCAAAGGCCAAAACCGCACGGGTGACCCCATGGTCTGAGGATACTCGCAACCGCGCTGCAGCACGCTTTCGCAATCAGCGTGCACTTTGCGGACTGAACGGCAATGCGCAGTTAAAATGCACCTACCGCAAGATGGGCGACGCTCGAAACACAAGTTGCACGCGGTCGATACGCACTGCCACCCGGTTGGTACGCATTATCACGTTGTTTATACGCAGCGCCACGCTTTAGGTACACAATATAGCGCGGTCGGTACGCACAGTCACGCGGTTGCGACGCAATGCTACGCAGTCAGTACGCGTTGCAACGTGGCCGGTACGAGATGCATTTGTTGTTGGCGGTTCGTACGATAGTGGTACGTGGTCGGTACGAAACGAAAAATTCCACTTGCGGTCGGTTCGCTCCATTGTCTGAGTCACTGTTATAAGTCGGTTCAAACTTCTAGCGACGGCCGACGCTACGGATTCCTTGCCATCAATATTGATCGAAAATCGATATGCCTGATATGGTAAAGGGTCTGCAGAGTTGCACCGACCGGCGAGTGGTCGCCGAGCCACAGCCTTGACGCGGCTACAGAAGTGCTCTGGAACATTATCGTCGGCGTCTGTTGCCGCCCGCTGCTAGTGACGCAGGACCGTCGCCGCTTCAGAACGCTCTGCGGTGCCCCCTTGTCGCCCTTTCAACCTCATCAGTCGCCCCCGTCGCCGAAAGTAATCGATATTGCATCACACAGCTCTGCTCGTCGCTGCGAGCAACGCCGCGACTTGAACTCTGCAGGCCCCTAATGGCGCAGGGCCGTCGCGGCGTAAAAACATTCTGCGATGTTTTCTCCGTTGCCATTCACGCCACTTCGGTCGCCCTCGCTTCTAAATGTATGTAATCCATATTGCATCACTCAGCGCTGTTCGTCGCTGTGAGCAACTCCACGACTTGTGCTCGGCAGTCCTCTTTACTCGACTTGCATTTTTTTATCCTAGGTGGCATAAAAACCGGTTGGACAAAAACGTTCATCATACTATTTTATCACAGGGTCTTACATTATTTATCTCCGACATTTGATGTGCAAATGCGCCTATATGGAATTGTTAGCAAGCAAAAAGTGCTAAGAAATGCTTGCGGCGGCAACGACTTTGTTGCCAAGTCCATCGCCGGCGAGCGACTGCCGCTGAAGTACAAACTCCGGTAAATCTTTAGCGAGCTTTCGATTTCGGGCCTCAACCTCAGCGGAGCGGTGGGCCGCAGTGATATATAATAGGTGATCACGATGCCCCGACAAAAAGCGATCATTGTATAGTATGATATTCAAAATGAAGAGCTTACTAGAAATGTCACAGAGCTGAACTGCTAATTTTAGCGTGGCCACTTGCTGCTCGTTTCGAGATATACTGTTGTACCCAAAATCTCCACCAGTCTTGTTATGGCCTGCGAGTTTCTATTCAGTGGCATACCAGGGTAACAGATCTGAGGTACTAGTAATCAGTGATGATAACTACGAGGATTAAGAGCAACTATGACATGAAACGGCTTGTAACGCTGTGCTGGAGTGCGTCACTGACTGGAAAGTCAGCTGTCATGGAGTCTAACTTTGCGGTGAACAGCGGATCCCAACAGATTTTCCAGTTAGTATCTGAGCCAATGTCACCATGGAACTAGCTGCTGAATGGCATTTGTTCCTAGACAATTTTTTCCTCCTCGACATTTAGAACTGTTTTTTTGTCTTCCTTGTCAATTCTTTGGGAAATGGTTGTTTGTGGACGTGCTGCTTCAGATCGGACGAGATGTTGAGTATCCACACGAAGGCGCATCCAATTGCGGTATTGTCTTAGCATGTGTGGGAGGAACAAGGCAAAGTTTACTTAGGTAAATTGATTGCCTTAGAATCTCTGTGAGCTTTTTCCCGCTGTTCTCTGATGTTTAAACTACACTGTTGCAAGATACACAATCATAAAAACACGAAGTTTCTTTTCTCGAGGCGTCTGACTCCCCTTGGCTTTCCCATTCACAAGCCAAGCAGAAGCATCTGTTCTATCATCCATGTCCCTCTACATGAAATATTTTAAATCGTTGCCTCTGTTGGTAGGACATCGTATTTGACAGTTTCCTAGATTCACCGCTCGAATGCATCGTCTGTGGGGAAGACCGCGTTCCATTTTCACGATTTAAGGCTTGAACCAAGCCGCGGTAGTTCGCAGCGTTTGAGCATTCAGTGTTGCGTATCCATAGTGGTCCCATGAGAACGGCTCCATGGTCTTGGAAGACGGAATCCCTCATCCTTCGGAGCACGCTCTGTCGCTAGAACGGTTTATAAATAGAACTAGATGCAGCATTCTCAAGGAGTGGCTCCATACCCCCCGGAAAATAAATACTGTTCCTCAGCAACACAGTAACCCTGATGGTTGACGCAAATTGATCAATAGTCATTCTTGCCGTGTGATGAAGTGGGTGCACGTAAGAGTCCACTTGTGCGTGGAAAAGTGTAATCGCGGTTGTGTGGTTGGCAAAGAAACACTTGATGGTACATCTGCAATCTTCGTGTCGCACACGCCTTTGTTTGCACTCCACCGACCGAGCCAAGTGCAAGTCAATCCTCTTCTGAGGTATCACCGTGCCAATGCATTTCTAATCTTCTCGACAAAATCTTTATAGTAGTTTCATGGTTTTTGTTGGTATGCTGGACTCGAGGCTAAAAATTTGGCACACTTCAGCGCCTGACTTTTGATGTGAGCTGCTTGTCTTTTTTTGTGATAGAAATTGCCATGGCCACTTCCACCATTACATGAGCGATATAGAAAATGTGATGTTACGTCATGGCCTGCCACGCAACATGTCGAAGAAGTAGAGGTCTAAAGTAGTAATCAAGAAGGTCTCGTAGTCCTACCGTACACGGAAAAATGTTATAAAAGCATAGAAAAGGATAATGTTGTAGGCGCCAACTGATACCTCATTGGAATAGCAACACAATCGACTTCTATCCTTCAAGGCACTGTTCGCGATAAACTTCATCCTCGTATTGTTCATGACAAACGCTTCTCGTGGCACTCAGAAGCAGAACAGCGTCGAAAAAAACGGGATGAAAAGATACCCAGGAGTCGCAAAACGGCTTAGAAAAGTGGGCAAACCCCGCCGCTGTGGGGCAAGTCCGGCCCGTTTCCGCCCCTCGACGTGAACAAAGGAACACTCGAAATCGTGAGTTGAGCGATGGTTTCTGATCAAAAGCCCCGTTCTTCCCTCCACTCTCAACTTCTCTCTTTACTCAGGTCAGCTCACATACATTGGCTGCAAAAGACGGAAGTTACAAGCTTCGGAAAACTCGTCCACCATGCTTCCCTAGCTCAATTTTTGAGGGACCATAACTCCATTCTCAGAAGGTCTTGTACGATTCCAGAAGCATCGTTAGAATCAGAGTGGGACCGGTTTCAAGATAGGCAAAAAAAAAACAGAAAAGCGATTTCTATCGCGAACAGTGCCTTTGATTGCATACGCTTTTAAATGTGCATTGGGTATGTGCAATGACTTGCCGGGCCAGCTAATGTTCAAGCGTACTTATCTTCCTAGAAAGGTCCAGTACCAAATCACTGAGGATCGATCCCGTGATTTTGTGCGTGACGCGCCCCCTGCCACTGCTCTACACGCGCTCTAAAGGCACAGAACACCCGGAAAATTATTTTTCAGTTTTCATGCTGATCTTGGAAAAAGTCAAACGCTGATCACATTGGTACCTCTGGAATCTTCCGAGACCCTCATTAAACAGAGCTATAACTCCTCAAAGATGCCTATATTTTGAGGGTGAAAAATTGGTGAACGAGCTGTCTCAGACCTGTGTTTATCTTTAATCGGCATCGTGTTGCGAGAGCGAGTTAAAAGATGGAGACAGTCCGGTAATGAAGTGAAGAACGAAGGCTCGTTGAGAATAAAGTGTGGCCCGTGGTGGTGAGTAAAGGAGGTCTGGCCTGTGGTGTTTGCTTATATCTCGCTTATTTGGAATAATTGAGATCTCGTGCTTGGCACGGGTTATACAGGAGGGGTCTACTACACTATCAAATAAGAATCACAAAATTCATGTTTGGGGTGTACTGTGCCTTTAAAGGCACATTCCAGCCATAGAATCGTTTTTCGTTTTTTGTATCTATCTTGTAAATGGCCCCACGCTGATTCCAATGATGTTTCTGGCATCGGTAAAGACCTCCGGGGAACGGAGTCATGGCCCCTCAAAAATTGATTTGCGGAAGCATGGTGGACGAGTTGTTCGAGGCTTGTAACTTCCGCCATTTGCAACCGATGTATGCGAGCTGGCTTGAACGAAGAGGGAGGTTGAGAATGAAGTTAAGAACGGTTCTGTTGATCGAAAACCATCGCTCATCTCAAAACTGTTGGGCTTGTAACATCGTAAAAGGGGAGTGCCAAAGTGGCTTCCTCCTATATCTCGCTTACTCGGAGAAATCGGGAGCTCGCACTAGGCCGGTGTCATACGGGGTAGATCTACTTCATAACTATGGAGAAATTTCGAATTTCGTCCCTGAGCTTGGACTGTGCCTTTCAGCCCAACCAAGTCTTTTGATCCACCGGGGTCGTTAAATCGGAACCAGATTCATCTGTCAAATTTAAGTGACCGCGTGTCCACAAAGCGCACCCACGGCTGTTGAGGCCGCCTGAATATCGCTTATGGGTCAGTTATCTAGTAATCCTTGGTCGATCATCTAGCACTTTTAAATAAAATGGTGATGCGACCGTCAAACAACATGAAAAACAATTATAGTCCAAACTCCACTCACCGACGCACGTCGCGGCCCTCCCGCACGGCCCAAGTTTGAGGCACTTTGCCCTATACACAGGCAGGAGGCCCCGCAAGCGCTTAGACGGGTCCTTCATCCGTTGTGCAGGGCAAACTACTTCAGACTTAGGTAATTGAACTTACGTTACTGCCAACATCTCAGTCCTGCCTCGAGAGTGCGTCTTATACTTCCTTAGGTAGATAGGCACGCCACGTAGATAGGTATGCGATAAAATAACATATGTAGAATGGAGCGATCTCATAGCTCAAAACGCTTTCCCAAGGTTGCCGGACTCGAGCCCGCGCGATCATACATGAGCATATTCGTCCCCTACAATGCAGAGAAACGATGTAGGAGAACTCGTCAATAAGAACTCGCCAGTGACATCTTGCGCCATCAGGATCATTCAAAATGAACTTTTTATCGTCGAAGAAGATGGCATTACCCACGATTTGGAGAACGGAGCCTTGCTGCGTGGAGCACTCACGTTCCCCTTGTTCATGTTCTTGCGAAAACGCTGCTATTGCTCAGCATGCTGATCTTGAGAAACTGTCGAGGACGAAAAAGCAAATCGTCAAGCTTTTTATTGCGGTTGGAAGAGTGGTGGTCGTAACGGGTCCAAACCGCTAAAGGGGCGGGAAAGTTGCGAAGGGCTCTGATTGGCAGTTGCCGGTGTATTCTCCAATCACGATCCTTCGCACCTTTCTCGCGGTTCGAACACAGTACGACCACCACCAGCTAGGAAACGGCGCGTATTTGACACATATGATTAGTTCCTGGAAGCGTTCTTTAGCACATTTGAAAATTCAGTTGATCAAAGCTCTTGAAGTTGCAAATGTCCTTCTCTTTCTGTCTTTCGTTTCCGTTCCCTCGCACCATCATCGCAACTAGTTTTCCATTGCCCAATTTTGACCGCTGAAGGGCTCTCGACAAACCACCTCTTGCGTGTCTGACTACGTCGCTCTTATTCTTTTCACGGTCTTCCACGTCATCTACATTCTGATCATTTCCTCGAAACCCGTCTTCAGGTTGGTAAAATGTTTAGGTTTGCGAGAAATCGACCTCCTATATCTTTTTTATGTATGTAATTGACATGCATTTTCTATTTCTTCGTGATGAAAGATTACTGGCTGTAGATGCATAAGCAAACATGTACATCAAAGTACACTCTTGAATTATTGGTGGCAAACCAGCACCCGAATTTGTCCTTCCTGTGGTCACGCTGGAATCAGCCTTTTCCTATAGTGCTTGCCTTACTCGCACGTTCGTGACTGATTTTCTTGGTTTACAGAGTTTCACTGCTTACAAGCCCCTGCAATATGTTGGCTACCGACAATGTGGCTTCGGGTGACCCTACGGCTTTCCTTTATTAACTAGGGTCTCTCCTTTAGTGTAGTCGTACTCCCCGAGCGAGTCTTCCGCGTACCGCTATAAACTCAGTTTACGAGCTTATGAAAAAAGTTGGCAGTTAAATATATCATCGACCTAGAGGCTAAACGGTTATTCTCGACAGCTGGCTTAATTGTCGACGAGGTTGTTAGAAAAAAACTACTCTTCGAGGATTTGCGGTATATTTTGGCCACGGCGAGGATTCACGATACGAGAACCTAATGAAACCTGAACTTTCAAACTATGCAGTCCAAAAAGTGTTCCATGCTTTCGTTGGATCTCTAGGAAATCAGATATAATAGCAACAACAAAAGCGTTTAGTGATCAAACCTGGGACCATTGTGACATGAAGGGGGAGACATACATCTACACCACTAAATCTACTGCGGCTAGTGATTCGCTGGTCTCTTCCGCCGTCTCTCTCTCCGCATAGTAAAAACTTTCGTATTTCACAGCGCGATTCTTGGTTCAGGGCACTTTTGTAATATATTCGCTACTCCTCCTCTACACCTACCATCATACTTGGTATATCTGATTAAAGGCAGCATACACGCTCGTAAACGTGATTGAGATAACTACGGAAATAGAATGGTATGGCCCAGATTACAACGTCTACGCATTTTGAAGTGGCAAAAACGCCCCACAATGTGGCTACAGGAGTTAGAAGTTGGCCCCGCCCTGTATTTTCACGTCCCTGTATTTGCCCTTTTCCTGCAACGCAATGTTGCTGGGTCATATTCACCGTCGGTACTGTTGGTAGATTGCCTAACAAGTGAACCACACACGTCACTGCCGGCGAAGATGACCCACCAACCCTGCTTTGGGGCAAAAGAGCAAATACAGGGGGGGGGGGGTGAAAATACAGGGCGGGGCCAGCTTCTAACTTATGTAGGGGCATTGTGGGTCATTTTTGACACTTCAAAATGCGTAGGCATTTTGTTGTAAGCCATACCGTTCGATTCACATTGTTATCCCAACCACGTTTACATGTGTGTATGCTGCCTTCAAGGCGCTATTTATACTCCTCAACGCCAACGCGTCAAGCCCGTGACGTCCGCTCGGCCATTGCGGCGACGGCCGTGACGACTGCTCCATCATTTATCACTAATCCATCATCAATTTCTTCCCTTTCAATGGATTAATAGCAGTACTATTCTCTGCTACCATGTACGGATTCTGTTACTGCGGCAAAAATAAGGCCCACTCCAAGCCGCTTCGCCATCGCGTCACCGTTGGAATATCCACCATGGTCTCCGCTGAGGATTGAGGAGTAGGAATAATGCCTAGAAATAGTCGACGTTCCTTATGATTGTTCCCTTGATGAAAAAATGGGGTGGAACAAGCTCATTCTCAAAGGAACTTTTTTGTTCAACTAGAAATTGCAGTTAAAACGCGGAAAACTCGCATCTCCTCGCACGGAACATGAAATCACTGATCTCTGCACAAATCTAGGATCAAAAACATTGAAAAATTAAGGAGAATGCTGAAAACGTGGCATCCCTCGTTAGCACTGCTGAGCGGAACTCCGATTTACCGATCTCTGATGATCTTTGACGCCCCGATTTCTGAGTAGAGCGCGCTAGGAATGAGCGGAGGTTCTTTCATAGTTTCTCAAATTGAGAACCAAAGAACGGAATACCGTTTCAATTTTGCAAAGCAAAAATCAAAAATCTAATGGGCGAAATCAGCCACGAATCGAAAAATTGGGATATTGGAAATCCGCTTGGATATTGAAAAGATGCTGGACCACTCATTGTGGTGTTTCCGATATTGTTCAACACTTTGAGGCTGTTTCGGGATCTAAAAAAAAAACGGGAATCGGGCGGCGGAAAAGCTTTCGGAATTCGGAAATCGGATTCGCACTCATCTCTGACGGCTAAAAAATCGGAGATACCACTACATGTAATACCGCTGCTAACATTGGGAAAAAGGGGCAAAATGGGCAAAGTTAACAACAAAAGCGTCCTGCAGCTCACTTTAGGCCAGGATCATACTTCCAGCGACGGACGACGCGACCTAATGTTGGCCACAAATATCGACTGAAAATCCACATGCCTGACATGCACTGCCGCTGTCGCCGGTAGTGAGAAGTACGTTCCCGGCCCTGAAGTGCTCAATCTGAATGTTCATGTTAAACGCATCGTTCGCGATAAAATTTGTTTCTGGGTTTTCACTATATTTAGGAAGCTTTAGTACCTTACACAACAGCCACATTCAAAAAACCGCTAAAAAGTTACTGAAAACTGCTTTTCCGGACACCTGTTTCTTCTTTTTCAGACCCCATTCAACAAATCGAGAGTGGAACAGTTGATAGCTATGAATCGCTGTGTTGACCCGTGATCTCCCGATCAAATCCCGTTCATCTTTCTTTCACCCTTATTTTCAAAGGAGAAAAGGTTGTTCGATATGTGCAGAAAAGGCATTCATGACGTAATCATATGATATATTTCATCAACTTCCCCGCATTTTTACTATATCACTTTTTAATCAGTCCCTTTCGTTTCCCATTAGGTGAACGGACGCAACAGATGATCGACCCAAAGGCCAACCCCCGAACCCAGAAAGACGTTTTCAACTGGAGATAACTCCATTGTGGTTCGATTTTAAGACTACAGACTTCGTGAATGGCCTTATCAAGGTCCTCTTAAACGATTCAACATAAAAACAGGAATTCGGTTTTCAGCGCGCAAGGTGCTTTAAAGGCAGTGTTCACGATAAGAATCGTTGCTGATTCCAATGATGTTTTTGAAATCGCACAAAATCTTCTCGGAACGGAGTTATAGTCCCTTAAAAATTTTAGGAAAACATGGTGGACGAGTTGTCCGAGGCTTGTAATTTCCGTCTTTCTCAGCCGATTTATGCGAGCTGACCTGAGTAAAGAGAGAAGTTGAGAATGATGGGAAGAACGGGGCATTTGATCGGAAACCATCGCTCATATCACAAACTCGAGCATTCATTTGTTCACGTCAGTGGGCGTGGAAAGTGCATCTGGGGTGTGACGAGCTGACGGGCGTCAAACTTTGGGACCGTCGGGGACCGTTACGAGCTCAATTTTCTTGGTTTTTTCAACGTTAGGGTTGCGATAGGCCCCGCAGCTGCCGATCTTCACCAAAAAATCAGACATGGTTTTTATAATGAACACTGCCTTCAGAGGCGCGACATATCGGTTCCAGTAATATCAAGTAGAAAAAACTTCACGAGGAGAGCCCTTTTTCGAGCCAAGTTGTTTCATCATGTGATAACGGGTAAGTGGAAATTCTCTCGCGGTGATTAGCTGAAATAAACCATCGCTCGCGGATTTACTCGTCACCGCATCATGATTGTTTTGAACTCTGGTCAAAAAACGGGTTTCCTCGTGCAGTTTTCCGGGCATCCGAGTTCACGTAATAATTTTAGTCTGATGAATGGACGGGATCGCGACGGTAGATCGCCGCGCGTACGATCGAAACGCCATCGGCCTGTGTAGCGGCGAGCAACGCACGGCCAGCCTCCTCATCCATGCGTCAGACTAAAATGAATACGGATACCATACATATGGTTCTCGAGAATTAGCAGGGGATTAGCAGATTTCCAGAATCCCAACTTTCGATTTACCGACCTTTAAAGTTTTTTGCTTCCTTACGTAGGATTTCTGCTCACCGGAAGTGGAATGAAAAGGTTTCAGGGGGTTTTCTGAGATCCGACTTTTACCTCATCCCTGATCGTGAGGTTAAATGGGGCCCATTCATTGACTTTGTAAAGTCCGGGCGAAGGCTGTTACAGTAAACTCCAATACCAGCTCAATGTCCTTGATCGTGCAACCGCTTTTTGAAGTACTACGAACTCTAGACACGCTGTTTTACTTGAATTTTTCTTATTTATATAAGTAAAGTTTACCTATAAAACTCCCATGCTGGCCGCAATAGTACCATTCAGTCCCAAACAATTAACAAGAGATTATCTGTCACCACTGTTGAATAAGTGGTTCACGGCGAGGTGACCTCGCAGGTTCTCGTTGGGCCGCACAAGAGCGGCAGAATTATTAGTATATTGCATACATTGATTATTTATGTACCTTATGAATTTCCTTACCTTCTTTTACCCAGAAGATCCTTCGTCATCCCACCGTTGAGCATTTATCCGGCAGGCGTGACAGATAATCTCTCGGTAATTGTTTGTGAATGAATGGTACTACCGAGGACAGCATGGGAGTTTTACAGGTAAACAATTATGCCTGTGCTGTATTGGAGTCTATAATACTGCTCACCCTGTCCTTGTTGCTTTGTGTGGTAAGGCGTGAACCACAAAGGTTATTCTACACTGTCTCACCCTGGCTGTCCCTTTGTGTGCCGCCCCGTCTGGGCCCCAGATGGGGTAAATTTGACGCTCCCAGAAGAAAGTGTCCGAGACGGCTGCTGCTCTCATAGTCGGGCGACATTACACCTTGGCGCTGTGAGAGCGGCTCGGCTTTCCGCGGAACGTTCACGTCAGGCTGGACCACCCATTCCAGCTTATTCACTTACCCAAGTTGGCCGGTCTGCGAAGTGTAATTGCTCTGGACCGAATTCGTTACATCACGTCATGCTCCGGACTCTGTGCCTTGTGTGCCATTTTTGAAAGTTCTTCTGCATTTTCGTGTCCCTCACTACGCCATGAGGCCTGAACTTTCTCCATTCTGATGATGTTATTTTTCATACCTTGCCGGTTACTATAATTATTCATATTTCAGCCCATAATTCTTGCTGGTAGGTTTTCATAACTGCAGAAAAACGCTGCGAAAAGCCACAAGGAGTTGTCATATGTACAGTGCCGCCGCTCCGCGCACTCTGTCGTTGCGAGACCTATCCCTTGGAAATTCGCATCCATTGCGTGTTAAGCACTATTGTATACATCAATCTCAGGTGATGAATTAATCCGTGAAATATTCACATGCTCTGAAGAGGTTCGCGTGTGGAAATTAACCCGAACGCCTCTAATTATTCAAGCTGGCAGTCAGGTCTTCCAATTACTCCAGTTCTCCTTACATAATATGTATGTGGCTCTTCTCTGGTGCCTGAGCTGCACCCGGTTTTTTTCTCAAAAATCTTTAATTGCTACCTTTAATTTGCATTTGTCTACTTGCGCGTTATAACATCTGGAAGGTAAGCGCAAAATTCTGTTTTTCTCATCAGACGATGTTCGCCAACGGGTGCTTTCACGGTGGTAATAGCCCTTTCAATCGCGAATTGCATTCAATTTACGGGTAGGCTTCTGGCCAGGATTTCAGGCTCCTAGGTTCTTGCTCGTTTCTTATTTTTATGTCAGCAGGATTGTATCTGAAAACTGCATTATGTTTCTAAAAACAATTATGGCGGGCGAGGAGTGGAGGGACTTTATGCACTCAATTTTCAACAATAGAAGTCCGTAGTGAAACAACATGCTTTGTATGTATTTACTTTTCAGAAAAAGACCTTCAGGCGCACCTGGATCCTCGACTTAAAGACAGTGTTCACGATGAATATCGCAATCGAGTTCGACCCAAAAATGGGAATGTTTGGTCGTGAGGTAACTAATAGTGAAGAAACAGGGAAGAAAAACGTCCAGAATATGTAAGTCAAAATAACGGTTTCTAAATTCAGGGCGTGGACGACAATCATGAACCCTGCTGATTTCGGCAAGCGTGCGCTAATCGCGAAATCTGCGCGAATCGATAATGCTAACTGCGGCAGAGTTGCTTGGCAATTTGCCATAAAAAAATGTGCGGCGCCACAAACTCGTCCCATCGGGGGGCGGACCGGGATAGGTAGGCGCGCCGGGAGAGCTTTCGAAGCCGTTTGTATTTATTTCTGGCCAGTTTTCGTTGCCTTCTTCGACCCTATCCTCTACAGCACCTGCCAACTTAGTGTTTCACACCGAGACCTCGAGAACGAGTTTATCGGTAACACTGCCTTTAAGCAGATACCAGCATAGCAATTGTCTACTGTAACAGCGACCCCTACAATGCCTCTATTGTCTTGCGTATGATTTATGACCGCATGGCCTCTGAAGTTTACTGCTCCACATTTATACAGTTGCTCTTAGCCTTCTGGATCTGGACTACTAATCATAGATATTTTCTTGACTTGTAAACATTTTTAAGGCATCGTAGCTCAAAAACAGTAACTCATTTTCCACTTTTTTCGCGCACGTAGGCCCACGAGGTAGAGGAAAATAGCAGACCCCCATGACCTCAAGGAACCCTCAAATTTTGAAGTAAGTCTCTTTCAAAGATTTGAAAGTATTCTTCTTTTCGCCCTTCACGTCTCGAAAATTTTCTAAAAATATGAAACTTTTGTTGTGCATGTTTGGATGTTAGTATGTGTACTTCGAGATAAAGAGTATTCAGTTGTGGATGTTTTGCTCATGTCGTGGCGCTTCTGTTCCTCGTGCTAGAAGATCGACGTGGAGAACACCTTTTCAGTCCACGGAAGCGTTTCAAAGGCAGGGTTCACTATGGAAAAGTTGCCCGTTGGTTTCTCCGGCATTAATGTAAGCTTTGGGTCCTTTCAAGGCGACAGTGCATATCAGGCATATCGATTTTTGATCGATATGGATTGTGGACATTCGCTCGTCGCTGAAAGTGTGAACCCGGCTTGAGGACATTAAAGGCAGGGTTCGTACTAAAAACGACTTTTCAGTTCTCTTCATGGGAATGTAGATTTGGTCATCACAAAAGTAAAAATGAGTGAAAAAAAAACAGAAAACGCGGGAAAAACGCTCAAAAACAAAGTATAACGTCTGACTACCGGGTCGGCCGGCCCCCTAATTAACGAGATTTTCATTAATGCTTGCTTATCCGCTTTTTATTTTGGTATTAAAGTAGTCAGCAGTCTCCAGAAATGCTCAGATATTGCTTTAGAAGCAGAATTAAAGTTGACAAATCAGACTTTTACACAAATTTCGATAATTGGTGTCGGGAGAATACCAAGCATTAACATGTTCTTGAGCGTTTTTTCTCCAATTTTTCACTTATTTTCACTATTTTGATGGCCAGATCTACCATTCCATGGGGATAGCACAACAACCGAATTAATCGAGAACCCTGCCTTTAAGGGCGAAATCATGGCGAAAAACGGCCAGGAAGTGGGTGAGAATATCATGAACCAGCCGTGCCATTGAATCACCCCACCCGCGTCATATACCAGTTGTCCATCGTTCGTTTCACCAGAGGAACAGTTGCCGATCTTTTGAATGCTCTTTATCTCTGGAAATGCTAATATCCATGTGTGGCATTTAACCATTTTATGTTCAAGAGTTTTTGGTACACGAAACAGAAAACAAAGTCGCTTACCTAAGATTTTCGAAGCTCAAAACCATTTGCGACGTTTGGTTTGACGTTTTGTCCGTAGTGCGCAAAACACACCAACAGACGTAAACAAATATTTTGGAGGTTTTTCCAATAGTTTTCCACTCCGATATTCGTGAGTTCTATGGGAATGTAGTCATGAGGATATTTCCTGTTATCTTCTGCTTCGTTATCTTGCCTACTCAAAAACATGGAAAACTAGAACACGGTTTTTTATCGTAAACACTGCCTTGAATTCAAATTTTTTATTTTTAGCGCAGGTAGGCATACGAGGTATGCAGTGGAGCTTAGCAGACCCCCTGGCCTCATGGAATTCTCGAACTTTGGAGGAAATCTTTTTCAAAAACTTCTTAGCATTCAACTTTCCACTTTTTACTTCTACTTCGGTGTGTTTGGTGTGACAGGATTTTGTAGGGTCAGAATTATGTTGCGCCTTGGACTCCCTTAGATAAGTTATATCCTTTTCCCGAAAGTTTTTTCAATAAAATTGAAATTTATATAATGTGTGTTTAGATTTAGGTATATCTCTAGATTGATAGCATTCAGTTGTGGATCTTTTGCGCCTGTCGTGGCGCTTCTGCTCCTTGTGCTAGATGATCGACCGGTAGAACGCCTTTTCACTTCATGGAATTGACTTGACGAGGCTATAGCATTATGGATGCGCAACACTGAGATCTCAAGCTTTGCCAACTCTCTCCACTTGGTCAAAAGATTGGATTGAGCACAGATGTTACCTTTAATAGTTTTTATTCAAAAAAGTTTTCGTTTAATTTGTACTCACTAGTTTGTTATGCGAATATTATTTTTTCCATCATCTATCAAACCCTATTAATGTATGAATATTTTCTGGCTTTTTTCGATTATCTAGAAATTTTGAAAATCACGTTCCCTAGCTGCCACATCGATTCATCATCCACGACCCGTCACCACTTTTTGATCATATCATCAGCAAACATTTGTCGCTGCTTATCTCCTCCTTCCCCTATCACTCACTCTCCAGGTTCTCCTCGTTCGCTGCTCATTCTTCCCCAGGAAACGGACCCGCCCACTTCCGACAGGCTCATGACCTCATTAATCCCCTACACTTTCACTGAACATACTGTTAGCTTTTGATCAACTGATCATATAGGAACATATAGATATTTTGCGGAGCGAAATTGAGGTTTTTATTTGCTAGTGACACGCATCAATCTTAACAATGATTTCTATCTAAAAAACTTTAACTTTCGATATATTTGAGCACCATAAAAATGGTGTAAAAGGTTACGATCACATTAAGGATGAAAGGATAAAGTTCTCGGCGTGTATCTCCTCTGAGGATGCGCCACACATTCAGCTTCCATTTAGAATCGTAGAAGCTTCTGAATCTATATTGGGGCTATAAAATGACTACTGGGGGCTAGACAAGATTCGACTCAGTGTTTTTGTTCTCTTAGACAAGTCTGGTACCGGTTTACCAATTCCGACTCTGAGAAATATTGCCGCGAGTCCTCTGCGACTGCCCCGCGACTTCCCTGAGATCCTTCACTCCCCCGCGACTTCCCCGCGATTCTGCCGCAACTTCTCCGCGACCTCTTAGTGTATAAAGCTTCCGCGACTTTACCACGACTCCTCCGCGTCTCCTCCGTGACAGCCCCGCACCTCCTCCGCGTCTTCCCCGCATATGCTCCGCGGCTTTTTTCCGCGAATTTTCTCCGCATCTCACCCGCTCGCGGAGGGTCCGGGCGAGGATCGATAACTTGACCGTGTGAGCTACAGTGGCGCATTTTGCCACTGCACCACACGCGCCTCAAAATTTCATTTATGAAAAAGAATGCAATTCAGGAAACTCACGAAGGTGAAAATCGTCGCATCCCGTATCTACATAATATTTGTTAAAGTAAATGGGCTGCTTTATACCTCAAGAACTTCTACCCGAATTCAATCCTAACTATTTGATCGGATATCCTAAGCTCAAATTGAATATGTGATCAAATTTTGAATACTTCACATTATCCGAAATTTTCGGCCAAAAATCTGTTTTATTAGACTACGTGATTCAGTGAAAATCTGTTTTATTAGACTACGTGACTCAGTGTATTGGAAAAAACTGGCTCTAGTTCGGTACCTCTATAGATTTCCTCGGACCTTGTACAATGTATGACCTTACATTCCAGGCAAATATTGCGTGCATAAATTCAGGCTCTATGAAAAATGTCTTCCTATCTCTCAAAACTAGCCTTTAAATGGCCACTTGTCGTCCGAAAACGACTCATTCCTAGCACAAATTGCACGATCAGCCGGATGCTGCCATATTTCATCAAATTGAAGGCGAAATTGGCGGCCGACATGAGCTCTTGACTGCCATTTTCTGAGTTCTTGTGGCTCAAAGGGTTGGACTAGTTGCGTATCTGAATGTATATTTTCAGATTTTTCATGAAACTTTTCTGGGAAATAATTTTTTTCAACCACGTCGAGTCCAACATATGAAGCTCTACACTGCGTAAAGGCCGGGTTCATACTTCCAGCGACGAGACGCAATGTTTACCAATCATATCTACCAAAAATCGATATATTTACCTGATGCGTCCTGTCGCTGGTTCCGAGAAGTATGATCCTGGACTAGCAATCCGGACCCAACTTCTGTGCATCGCTGAGTGTTCTCGAAGCATTGGGGGTGCACATTTTGATCATGGTTTTCTTGTTTTTCAGAGTCGATCATGTTTGTCTTTCCGTTCATCTTGGTTTCCGATGTCGCCGTTGGCCACAATAATCTATAAATCTAACATCCTATACTCTAAGTTGTAAAAAATATAACATTTAGGTCTCAAAATTGATGGCTAAAACATTACAAAGAAAGTCGCTACTCCCATTAGAAACTCGTTGTGATTTTTACATAAATGTGCACTTATCACTAGCTCCATCTCTAACAGTGAGCAGGATGAGTGGTCCATCTTCGTAAATGAACTTTGTTCATTTCAATGTCCATAGTAATTTCATCCAGAAAACTGAATGCAATTAAGTCGTGGAGTGGGGTAATTAAACAAGAAAAGCTGCTCGAGCCAGCACTAGTCCAGAACGTTTACCTCCGACTCGTGTCAACTCGTATTCCAATTATTGTGTCTCTTGCTCAGAATCCGGATCATATTCTCACACCAAGTGCGAAATCCCGACATGCGAGAATCCATTAAAATTTCACGGGATTGAAATCGCTCTGTGCTAAGGAAAAGAATTTGGTTGCAATACAAAAAACATCCGACAAGGAAAGGTCACTTGGAGAAAGTAGCCATCCCGAACAAAATTCAATTGTTGAGGATCGAATTCTGTCAAAAACTCCAATTTAACCTTTATAGCTGCGCTCTGTTTCTTCGGATGGAGTTATAGGCGTTTATTGGTTGGTTGCCATTGTTAATTGTCATTATGGCCATCGTGAGCTAACTTAATCTTTCTTAAACCCGGCAATCGACCTACATGATCGTGTTCAGTGCCCCAAATAACCTCTATAGGGAGAGATTGGAGACTTCTATAGGCTTGCGTGCACCTTAGAGAACTCGTTAATGAAATCTATCGTGTACACTTCCCTCAATTAAGGGAGGTCTACAAACACGATAAAAACTGTGTTCGAGCCTTCACCGGAAATAGAGAGTTCTGGGGTCCATTGCAACATAAATCTTGAAAAATGACTAAAACGAGTCATAAATAGCCCTATACGTCCCCAAACTTGGTTGGGCTCTGCTCGCTCTGCCCACATACTAAGAATACACCGAGGAAGTAGGCGGGGTGGGCATGGCACATTCAAGTTTTGGGGCCTTACAAAGTTATTCATGGCTTGTTTTGTCCGTTCATGGACACTGTTTTTGGGCGTTAGGCCTCTTGATTTCCGATGAAAACTCGTTGACTGTTTTTATCGTAAACCCCGCCTTTGAGTCAATATTCGGTTCGTATCTGTTTTTTGACATTATTGTCGGTATAGCAGACACTAGAATACCATGACCATAAAAAATCACTGACTGATTGAATCGAATAATCGCAATGAATTTTCTTGAAATTGACTTTTTGAATGGACCGAATCGAATACCGTTTTTCCTGTAATTTACCCCTTCCCAACAACCGAGCGTACTTCTAGAAGAAGTTAAAAATAGCTTTCCTGGGCTACAATTAAAGTCTATCAGAATGAGGCTGTCCATCCACATAGTCGGCGTGCGTGTCGAACGGCCCTCGCGGAAGCCTTTTTTGACGAGGCTTTCCAGGCCTGTAAACATCCAACAGGGTCATTACTTTTTGTTCGCCTGAAGTTCCTGCTAAATCACATACAAACCCGGAAAATGTCTTTTCGACGGCCTCGCTCCACGCACGCCGACCGCGTGGGCGGACAGTCTCATTCGGACTTTACAGGGTAATGCTAATGCTTGATTGAATCGAATATTTGGTAGCCCGAGTAATCGACATCCGAATGTTATTGAAGTCATCCGATTAGATCCTGGACCTGCTTGGCACACACTTCCTGTACAAACTAGGTAAAAAGTAGGCTCCCAGAAATTCAATAATGCGTATTGCATCAAAACGGAAACCACTAACCCCTCCCACGGACGAGTTGGCTTCGCTCAAATGTTGAGACGCTAACTTGTTCATGAATGAGCACGCAATTTCCATCTAGGAGTTTGAGGACTGGAGCTCGTTTTTTCGTACTGTTTTCTCTCAACACCATGGAAAATTACCTATGAGACTCCTTTCCCGTAAAAAATACCAGTTCATAATATCAAACATTTTCCGTGGGATTGGAATATGTATCGAGGCTGAGTTTCTTTGTTGCACAAAACGCAGAGGGCTCATGTTTCAAGGCAGCTCATTAGGCCTACTGTTTTTGCTATTCCGTGGTTCTGTGTCGCGGGGAAGCGGTTTTCCTGGAATAATTCGTGTTCCCATGCTCCATTTGAGGACATATCGACCATGTGTCTATTCTGTTGTCCTAAATAATGTTTCTGAAAAATTGGTCCGTCAGCGTTGATGAATAAGCTGTACATGAAATGAGCTTTGGATGACGAATCGCTGAAGCCTTACGCGTTGCAGAGCCGGCCATCAGCCGTCTTCTGCCTGTGGTGGCTGGCACAACTCTCTGATGACATCATCACACATAAATAAGGCTGCACAATCGAATCCTTAGAAGTGCATCAGACCCCTAATTATACTCGGTTGTTCAATGCTGTCCAGTCCATGGATTCCCTCTGAAATGCTAGAGTTTTGCTATGTGACGCTGTCCAGCGGCATAGTTATCCCTTTTCCAGACTATTTCGTTTTCTAGCCAATAATTGGGATTTCGATAAGCTCTCACTCTCCTACAATGCAATACCACATCTTTTATCATTGTCTTGGCTAAAAGACAGTGATTACAATGAAAAACGTTGAGTATTTTAACTGGATTTCGGAAGGTCGGAGGCCCTTCCGATTGCGAAAATAATGAAAATCGGCCAAAAAATGAGCAAAAATTAGCTCTAGACGGCTCCGAAACTCGATCGCGGCATGCTGCACCTCCCACTTCCCCAATAGCCAACCAGAATGTGGGCGGGGCGGGCTTAGCACATCCAAGTTTTGCAGCCGTGTATGGCTTCTTATTGCTCGTTTTTACCAGTTTTTTTCGAAATTGTTGTTGCAATGGGTCTCAACCTTTCCTCTTCTGGCAGACACTCAAGATCGGTTTTTAGAGGGAGTACTGCCTTCAAACGCACTGTCGTTCTCGGGGCCAAAGTCCGGTCCGCAAATGGGGACCGCGGCTGCCGCATCGCGCGACACGATGGTAATCGTGCTGGGAGAAAGGTGAATCTTGTCACGTAATGAAACAGCCGTAGTCCGCATTTGCGGACCAGAGATTGGCTCCGAGAACGATAGTATGTGTGCAATATAAACCCAGAGGCGCTTCCAAGAAGCCCCTCATTTTGACCGATTAAGAGTTGCACGCGTCGATCATGGCGAGACATAACTGCTGATAACGAGGTCAAAGGCACTGTTCACGATAAACTTCATCCTCGAATTTTCCATGGTAAACGCTTCACGCGGCTCTCAGAAGTAGAACAGCGTCAAAGAAACAGGACGAAAAGCCACCCAGGAGCCGCAAAACGGCTTAAAATGTGGGCGAACCCCGCCGCTTTGAGCAAGTCCGTCTCTTTTCTGACCCTCGACGTGAACAATGGAACACTCGAGATCGTGAGATGAACGATGGTTTCCGATCAAAAGCCCCGTTCTTCCCTTCATTCTCAACTTCTCTCTTTACTCAGGTCGGCTCGCATACATGGGCTACAAAAGACGGAAGTCACAGGCCTCGGACAACTCGTCCACCATGCTTCCCTAGCTCAATTTTTGAGGGACCATAACTCCGTTCTCAGGAGGTCTTGTACGAATCCAAAAACATCATTGGAATCAGAATGGGACCGTTTTCAAGACAGGCAAAAAAACAGAAAAGAGATCTATATCGTGATCACTGCCTTCAGGACAAGAAAGACACACTCGCCCCTGTCAAACCGCAGTACGCAGAGCTCTATACGAATGCGTTGGACCTTACGTTCAATTCTAAAGTAAAATTCGCCTTTTTGGCTATTGCACAATCGGTTTTATCGGACAGAACACTTATGTCGTTGGAAGCATCAAAACTAGCAAAAGTGACCGTGTTCGAGTAAGCAATTTGGATGAGTTTGTATTGAGGGGCGGGAACTGTAAAAGAAATGGGCGGAGACTGCACGTTTTGGTGGTTCAATATGGCTCAAATACGGTAACTCTTAATTGTTTTTGACGCTTTTAACTGCGTGTGCGTTTTTGTAGGAGCCGCGCAACTCCATCAATATCGCCATCTCAACAACTTTTTGAACGTGTGTGCTGCCCTCAAGACAGCGCACCCTAAAAATTGTCTTATAATGTTTCATAATGTTCTTGCGATGGTTGTTTTATCAAAGGCAGTGATCACGATAATCTTCGATTTTGAGATTAATAGCTAAATCGATTGTTTGGTCCCCAAGTAGAACTGCAATGACGAAGAAACGGAGAAAAACGCACCAGAATGGCACGGAATCCTTTACTCTCACCCCACCTCTTTACTCTCACAGGAACTGTTCGTATTGACAAAGAAACCATTTGTGGGCCGGTCCTTTGCGATTATTCGCTTTCTGTCGCTCCTTTCTTTCCTTTGGACCCTAACTACTTCTATTTTGCCTAAAATGTCTTCCATTTTTGATTAGCCCCATTTTTTACCGGTGACAACCACCGCGAACATGTTCATCCGACCGGACAACTAGTCCAGGCCGAAGAATAATATCTCTAAAATAGGATGATTTAGTGGGTTTCCCGCCGTTTCTTCGTAATTTTGGTAACACTTGGTAGCCAACGCATTCTTTTGAGTGGAAAACTCGGGAACGAAAATCATTGTGAACACTGCCTTTAAGTAGAGGATAACAGCAGAAAAAAGTCCCACATATTCCGATTTTTTTAGAGTAGAGATTCCTTAAAAAGTTGCCGAAAATGTATTCCAAATCCTGACCGTGCATATTTGCTGCGTTTTTAAAGACAGTTTTCACGATAAATTTCACCTCCGACATCTCCACGGTTTACGGTAGGTCTGGTGCCCTATATAGCAAAGGAATGCTTAAAAAGGAAGCGAAAGACGTGTTTTTGAGCCAAAATAGGACCTCCCTTATTTACGTTCATTTTTGAGCGTGGAGTAATTGACCGCTATGAAGGATTATGCCTATCAGTGCAATCAAGCGATCAGCTCACTTATCACTTGATCGTTCCTGTAATTTGAGTCTTCATTTGTTCACATCGAAGGGCGGAACTGGAACACCAAAACGCTTGTTTGCAGCCTTTATTTTGCAACTCCTGACTCGTTTTCAACCGTTTTTTTCGGCACTGGGAGCCTGAGACCCTTCTCGACAATCATTTCACTGTTGAAAGTCACAGAGGATGATCTTTGTGAACGCTGCCTTTGAGTGTCACAGAATTTCCCATAGTCGGAAATGGTTTTGCGCTTTCAACTCTCTAAGTAGGTCGTTTGCTCTTGTTTCTCTTCCATTAAAATTCTTCAGAAATAAGCTTTAAATGCATTCTTCTAGGAGTCAGAATCCCTCGAGCTGAAGAATGCGCAGCACTGAATCATTTGCGCACGCTTCTCCTAATTGTCCTAGATGACTAGCCGAGTAGCACCGCCCTTTTATACCAGGAATCTATTTTCATAGGTCCATTATTATATGTGGAGGTGCGAGACTGAGTTGTCAAATTTAGCGAACTACCCTAACCCGGTTTAGACGTGGGATTGATGAGAAAAAAATGTTTCTGCGTTCACGATGATTTCAAGAACATTTTTTTTATTTTGGAAAAATTCGTAAGTGGAGTTTTTTTCTTCAATTTGAATTTCGAATGCATATCCGGTCGGTCGTGTGATTCGTTTTGAATAGGGATAAACGTTTTAAAAGTATTGGCGGAGTTTGCACGCTTGATTCGAACAAGATTCACCCACTGATTATGTTTTTGCTCGAAATAAAAAATTTATTAAGTAACTGATATAATTAGGTTCAGAAATAATTGAAATAAAATTGCGCCCTAATGCTGGTGAACCGCTTAGAAGTGTACAGCGGCATTGTGCACCCGTTTTGAAATTTGTGGGGAAAATGATTTGATCAAAGTGGTGCTTGAGGAGGAAATTGAGAGGAAATTTCCGTCTCTGTCGTCCACGATTAAATGCGAAATATTGCTGCTAGCCAACGGCTATTATTCATCAGCCGATTCTTTCTCTATTGCCTGCCTTCTCAACCGACCAGTGAATGAAATTCGAGATCAGGATCCGAATCATCTCACGATTTAGAGCCAAATTCGGAACAAATAATTTCAACTTTCTGAAAACTGCCTCTCTACTCTCTTACCTTATCGCCCAACAGACAAAACCCGCCATTACTCGCTTTGGCTGCGACTAACATAGCTTTGAAAACGTCAGTGGGAGTACATGAACTGGTATGAATTTCTTTAGAAACGTCAATTTTTGCCAACTGTGATTTCTTAGCAAACAAACTCTAGCCTTATTAGAATATCTTCATTCGACCAAAACAGTTTATTGGCGATCACTGGACTAACCAGGTAATCAATTCTGATGTTTTCACAATTTTTATGCCCTGTCTATTCTATGGCGTGGTATATGATCAAAGGATATCTTTAGGTAGTTGAATTGAATACGAAACTTAGGTGTTAGGCAAGACTCGAACCTGCATCGCATCGCTTTCCGGGCGAGATAGTTACCATTGCACCACCAGCACCAGATCGCGTCTTTGTGGTGTAATGGTATTGCTATCGCCCAGAAAGCGATGCAATGCAGGTTTGAGCCCTCACTTACACCTTGGTTTTGTTTTTTACTCAGCTACATACCTTGTTACAACTAGATATCGTTCTGAACCGTTTGCTTACCATACTGCTGTTTCTGTGCACTTTGGTCTTTTCCTTTGCTCCATCTGTACTTCATATTGAATCCTATTTATTTATTTATTACGTTAAGGAGTCAAATTTTATTGTCTTGAATTTTGGAATTGTAAAGTTTTTCATTCCTAATTATTAGATTTTCGAATTTTTCCCACTTCGATTTTGAATACTTTGCTCTATTTTATTTCGACCCTTTTCAAACGTCGGTGTTTTGTTCCGTATTTCGTAGATTATTGGTTTGATATAGTTTTTTCGAGGAGTTAGTAGTAAGCCCTAGTATGTACATATTTAGATAGTGGGTACAACATCAAAACGCTACCGTACCTCGAACGACAGAAACTGCCACTGCCGATTGACGGCCATCAGGAGAGAGATACGGTCCTGTTTTGTCGCTTTGTGTAGTGAAACTTCATAGCTCAAGTTAGTTCATTTCACTGTTTGATCAATGTACATTCGTCTATTTAACTATAAATCTGCATTTCTGAAATAGAATTGCCTAAAAAATTTATTTCTCTTTTTCTGGGGGCTCGTTTGTCAGATTTTGGAATACTTGAAGTCGCGGCGGATGCGAGCTCTCATAGAAACTGTGAACAGCATTTATGACCCATTTAGGAAAACGAGTCGTTCAATAAATTCTCTTCTGTCGTTTCTGAAAATTATTCTTTTTCTTAAACGTCTGGTTCCCTCCGGAACACCCTCTGCTTCACCCGAAACATTTGGCGTTAGCCCCGATACAAGGAGAAATAACAGCAGTCTGACGGAACACAACTACGAGTTTCTGAAGTTTCTCAGTATCCAAAAAAGGTGTTAGTCAGGCTCTGAGGTCCATCGTCGTTTGGAAAGGGATTTAAGAAATTCTAGACGCAGCGGTATAGACCGTTCGAAAGCAAATTTTTGATTCATGAGCGTTTAATTATTATTTTTTGAATTTTGTAATCTAAATTCAAATAAATTTTTTTGAAATTTTTTGTTTAATTGATTTTCGAATGAATAATTTTGACCCTTTTTACAAACCACTTTATCGATCCGCAAGTCGGTTAAATTGAATTTTTTTCTGAAAAAAAGCTAGTTGCGTCAACTTGTAGGACAAATAATTTCTTCTCGATAGGCACATATATAACGTGTCGCAGAAGTTTCTCAAAATTCGATGCGCAATTCTCAATTGGAGAAAAGTGCTGGGACTTGCATATTCAGTATTCTAAAAAAACAGTCGAGTCTTCGATGCGAATCACTATCCCGTTCGGCCCTTAGCTCACCGAACACCACAATTTGCTGTTTTTTCTATGTCGCACTTTAGTTTTTGATTGAATAGTTCGTGGAATAATGATAACGAAAACACTGTTTCCCACTGGCGTCTTATCAGTTGCGGTTTCGCGGGCGGCTCAACTTCGCCTACACAGCCCTAACAAACCCAGAAGCCCTTTTCGTCAACCACACATCCATGACTTGAGGGTAAGTTTTACCCCGACTCTGTTCACTCCCAATGCTCTACGCCAATACACTCTCGAAGAATAGGTTTTTCGTAGATGAATACGGCCTTAGATCTTTCCCAGAATCTCGTTCTCCTGTTTCCCGTGTCACAAAACTTATTACATATTCTGCTCCTCTTCATGATATTAGGCTCAATCTAGAGGCCACTGCTCTGTGTTGAGCACCACTGTCAAGGAAGCTCTATCTGAGGCTCAAAACGGAATTCCTACTAGCTCATCTAGTCAGTAGGGGCGAGAACTGGCCGTGATTCGACCATATATGGTCTATTAAGTGGTGTTTTTTCCATGGTCGTTTAGACATAAACGGCCAGACTGGTGCCCATTCTGTCACATACACACAACTCCTAGTCTGCCCTTTCCAATTCCACCAGCCCAGCAATTTGCATCAATACCCTACCAGTTGGAATAAAGCAAGGGGTAATTGTTGCATTGAGGGAATTACTCAACCTAGTAGTGTTACAGAGAAGAGTGTTCTTCCGAAAAATTATTAATAGCAATGACAAAGTAGAGTCCGTAGTGGACAATTTGTGCACTCTATACGCGCTCGCCACGCTCCGCATTACCGCAACTTCTCCAATTCAATGTTAGACCACAAACTTATCCTGCTCTTAGCATTCTTGAGATACTAAATGTTTACCATACTTCTGATTCTTATCGATTAACGATAGAATATTTTCTCGAATTCTCGAATTCAGCTACTGTGCTTATCTGGGTCAAATTCAGGTCAGCGATTGCGCCTCGACACGCTTTGCGGCCGCGCGCTTTCGAGTCGGAAGAGTTTCCAGCGCCGCAGCTGCTGATCTGTTGACTCTAGGTGGGTTTTAGAAACTGGAAACTGAACAAAATTGAACAAAACTGTATAAAAAAGGCATATCGAGTTGGCTTCGGAGCTGGAAACTCGGTTGACTCGAGCGCGTGCTGCCGCAAAGCGTGTCGAGACGCAATTGCGGACCGGAATTTGACACAGATAAGCACAGTAATCTGAAGAATCTAAACATTCTGTCTGATCATCAAGCCAATCTGTTCGAAATGCATGAAAAATAGAGATTTTCCATTTTTTTGCAGGCTGAAATTTCTTGGACTGTTCGGAAAAAGAAAATATTTGGTCTTCCTACACTGAGTATTCCAGAAAATCAATTTTTAACAAATTGTAATGTTTCCGAAAAACTTGATTAGTTTGGAAAATCTGGAACACACGGTAAATTTTGAGAAACTAAATACTCTTCCTAGAATGGTCTGCACCGACACATGGTCCGCTACTGGCTCTCTACCGGTCCTCTACGACTGTAATCGACGCGTCTTTGACCGACCCAGGTACACATAGGCGCCCTCTATCAGGCCTATTTCACACTTCCATCGCTGATCGCCGCGACGGCATGTCTTGAATACAGATCGACGTGCGACGGGTTCTCGATCGATGCTCATGAATATCATGCCGTTGCGTCGCGCGGCAATCGAACTCTGAAAGAGGCCTTAGCGATCGTTCGTCACTGCCGCCACTCAACCAACCACCACGCCGTACCGGGTGGGCCGAGAACTAGTCGATTGCCGTAGAGAGGGCCGGTGGCGGACCATGAGTTCATGCTCACCGTTAAAAAGAGAGTATACTTCATTGGGCAATCAAATTATTATGTCCTCCTACTACCCGGCTTACTTAGAAATTCGTTATATGTGTATTGGGTGAAATTTTTAAAAAAAAATTGTGTTTTCGAAGTACTTGATATGTCCTGAAGAACTTTTGAAATGATCTGTCTAATCGAAAATGCTGAATATACGGTTTATTTCGCAGATAAAAAAAACTGATTTTTCTTCAGAAAATTTGGTTTCTGTACAACGAAAACGGTCCTTCGAAGGCGTGGTTTAATTGCGAAATCAAAGGATTTCATCTGCAGAACATTAGAATGTTTGAAGTGTTTTTTCCAAGTACTCTGCTCATTCGGAGAGTCGAAACTTTCGGCTTATTAGGATAATCGAAATATTCGTTTTTGGTATATATGACAATTCAAAATATTCTATTTATTCAAATAAGGAAAACACTATTTTTTCCTGCATTGACATTTTCGATCTTTCGAATATTCGGCCGAAATTCACAAAAAAATGGCCACAACGAATTCATTGAAAGGTGTTCTCGAGAAATATTCGAAAGTTATTCTTAAGTTAAAACACCTTATGTTTGTGGTAGTTGTATTTTAGGAATAATTTTCGAACTAGTAAATTATTCGAGTTTTCAAAGTAATGAATCCAATACCCAAAAATTCAAAATTTCTGGCTCTGCAGTGTTCGAGTTAGTCATGTTATCAGAAAAAAATCGAATTAAATGAATTGCAGTCGAAAAACCACTTTAAAAAATCCCATTGGGATAATTTTGCCAAATACCGGCGTGGCCTTAGGCCCTAGTTATAAATCGGCGATTCGGTGTCGGCGGTTTTTGCGGGACGTCTGCAATTGGTCAGATTTCGAAATTGACCAATAGCAGACATGCCGCGGAAGCCAGCGGCGGCGAATCGCTGGTGTATAACTAGGGCCTTACATATATGGTTCGTGTCATTCAAATAGGGAGCCGTGACACGACAAGGCGGGAAAACAATTGGGCGATGGTTATTGATCGAATAAATTTACACGCAGCTGATTGGGCTCCCTAATTCAATCAAACGAACGATACAATTTCGAAAATAGTTGGGTTGACCAGGTTTACGAAAACGGACGAGTTTGACCGCCTTCTGCCGTTGTTAGAAGCATCAAGCTATTCCATTCAGGCGAAGTGGTCCCGAGAAGAATAAGCTAATGTTCAGAGGGCGGGTTAACTCGTCTGTTTCCTTGTACTCGATCAAAACCCCAAGGAAGGTTGAAGACGGTCTTGCAAGTCTTTTCAGATTGAATAAAAGAAAGGAAGTCAGCTAATCATCCTCCGTTTCATTCGATTGAGCAGTCAAAAATCGGAAATAGTCTAATAGTTTTATTACGAATTTTCGAATAATTTCGATTTACTGAAAAATATCTTTATAAACGTTTTTTTTTGGTGTGAACTGAAATGGGTCGAATATCTGAAAATTCGAATATTTCCACTTCTCGAAAAAGCTAAAAATCTAAAAAAATCCTGATTAATTTGGATTTGATCTTTTGAGCGGCTCGAAAATTCTTATGCATGAATCTCATCTTCTCTTTCGAAAAGTCTGCAAATGTTTCTCCGATTCGGATCTATGGAGAAAAGCAGTTGCACTTGCAAACTAATTGTAAACAAAAGAAACGGAGAGCACTTAGATACTCATTTAATTGCATTTCCTTTAATCAATCAGATCCTGTGAGAGACTCCTTTTTTGTTGGAAAAACATCTATTTTTGATAGATTCTGGGCTGTGGGGCTCAACACACAAAGTGCAGATTTTCATCAACAAAAGCTCATTATTCATTGCGTTCCACAAGCTGAGCGAACATTTTTCATTGATTGAATGTCATTTCACATCTAACAATCCCGAACTATCTGCCTTTTAGTTACTGAGGCAAATTTATTGGCGCTAGAAAGTAAGAAGTTAAGTTGTGGTGATGTTACTATAATTATGCCGCACCCGAACTTCCGCTCTCTCTCACTCCCCAATATTTCATCGCAGAACTCATTAATGGCGAACGGCGCCCTGTGTTATCTATCACTTCTTTTTATGTGCGTTTACGCTCATCAATAGGTTCCATATAATGGATGAGTTGATGGATTGGCCCACGGATACATCCATTTAACTTGCCTATTCAATACTGAATGCTAGAATAATCCATATTTTCAGCTAACTCCACATAACTAGATTCGAAATTGTTGACATATCTAAAAGTAAATAGAAGTCGGGGAATGAATTTTTCCTATTGTTTAAATTCTCATTATTCCTAAATATGATTTTGAGATATTGCTATGTATTCCTACTCGCTCCTCCGGAGACAAAGTTGGTCGGGCCCGTCGCGTGCGCGGACTGCTTCTCGCTCTCTGCCGCGCTCTTTCGCTCCGCACACTCACGCGAAGGAAGAAGGTACATTTCACTCTGAAATAGAGGGTGCACCTGAAGTACGTTCAACGCAGGTATTTCGAAAGAATTCATTGTTATCGATGGATTTTTTTCTGCGAAGGGACTCATAATTTATGTAGACTAATTATACCGCTCGTAGGGTTTGGTCAAAGGCGAACGGGGACACGTTTTCGCAACTTTTTTAGCGAAATTTCATGGAATGTTTCACATTAGACCTCTCATACATATGGCTCTTTGGAATTATGTATTTTTGACGCACCAAACTCTGCCATTAGTTCAAGCTGGGCGCAGCTATGGGAATGAAGGAAGTATGCCTCAGATATGGCAGAAATAACATCTGAAACTGAAAAGTGTGAACCATTTTCGTTAATCATCAACCTGTCACTTGTTTCACACTCTCTTTCTGGCGCATTGCACAATGATTTGGAAATAACATTCAAAACTGTTTAGTGGAAATTTGAACCTTAGCAAGCCCAGTTCTTTTATAACATATGAGATCTGAAAAAAGGAATTTTAGAGGATTTATTGAAATAGGGCGCTGAAGACACGGAAACGCGTCCCCTCCTGAGCATTTCTATGAGCAATAGTATGACATACTGCAAAACCATACT
Organism: Aplectana chamaeleonis; assembly: GCA_029168955.1. NCBI lineage: Eukaryota > Metazoa > Nematoda > Chromadorea > Rhabditida > Cosmocercidae > Aplectana > Aplectana chamaeleonis. The sequence continues at coordinate 1,263,131 of JAPDOI010000119.1, read as the reverse complement.
TTGAAAAGATTGAATATGTTCTGTATCGTCATTCCTTGTTAGGGTCAACATAAAGACCTTTCGCTAAAATTAGTCCAGCGAATGGTTGAGACGGGATCATTGCGTCAGGTTGTGGGGCCTTCGCGACACTACATGTCAGCGGAGTTTTGATTACGCTTGAAGATATTCTGCCGCCTCCCCTTCCATTCACTCGACTAAAGTCTGCAAAAAGACCATACTTTTGAGAACAAAAGGACGAATCGCCACGATATATCGCCGCCGCCTCTTCAGGCCGAACTGGGCGCGATTCTCCTACCCTTTCTATGCAATCGAAAGCGTAATGCAGTATAATAATTTTTTAGCCTGGACTGTTGTCCGGTAGAATGAACGGTTCCTCGGTGGTTGTGACCAGGGATGAGCAGACTTCTGCGTTTTGCGTTCCGAAAACCGCAGTTTTGCGCGTTATTGGGCGTTTTGCACCTTTCTGAAAGCCGCACAATGGCTGGAAGGTGCGGAAATATTTGGCCTACTAAGGCAGAAGCAGCTAGTAACAAGTTTGATAATCCTTCCGCGTCTCTCATTCCGTTCCGAAACCCGGAAAAATGTTTTAGCCAAAATCCGATTTCCGGGTTTTGATAATTTTACTCCGCTCATCCCTTGTTGTGGCTGGTAGATAATGAGGTCGATTCACGATGGAAGAATGTTTCATGAAAAACAGTACTAGTTGGAGTCTGGAGGAAGGAACGGAGGAACGTAAAGAAGAGAAATTCGAAGAACGTGTTTAGAAAAGTTTCCATCTTTCCATAAGCAACTCCACTTAGTTAGCTTGGGCGGAGTAAGACTACAACACTTCGACTACTTTTGGTGCGTTTTTTCGTCATTCTTGTTTCATTTCTACCCTTGAAACCAGAATCACGTCTTAGCAAATTATCTCAAAAATGAAAATAACCGTGAAAACAGATTTTGAAATGAATGCCACCGATTTTCAGAAATCTGCAATGCATGTTTTCAGCACGAGAAACTGATTACAATACCAAAGAAAACGACAGTAAAAAATGCCATAATTTGGAGGATTTGAACTATTCATAAACTCTAAAACTCTCCATATTCCGTCCTTGATTACCTTATCCGCTAGGTATTCTTCACTTTCAGTATGTTAGCTTTCCAAGAATTTATAACATGGATTTTTTCTATGTACGGGGTGGATTATGTATTACAGTACGTTAGCTTCCGATACCGCCACTTGTTGGCCAAATTTACGGCGATTTCAGAGCGTGGATGATTTATGTAACTACATATGCACCTGTGTGAAGCCACGGTGACTAACGCATTGATTCTTTTCCTCAGAATACGCTAGACTTCACACTCTTCTCTTTTCATCGAACTAGCACAACCGTAGAGACCACTGCCCACTAAGGAAGTACCTCTGGTCAACCTGGCTATTTATATTGAAACACGTTCCGATTTGGTAGAGTCCTCGCATTCAATTTAGTCCGACGAATGGACGGAGCTGCGACGGTAGATCGTCGCGCGCGATCGAAACCCCGTTGGCCGGTGGTGCCGCCAGCGCCGCACGACAAGCTGCAATCATCGCGCCTAGTCCATTCACCAGCCTGAATGTGATACGCAAACCACACACCTCTGACGATGTTTTCAAATCCGAGATTGCGCTGCTTAAAGGCAGTGTTCACGATGATTCTCGTTTCCAAGTTTTCCACTCAAAACAACGCATTGGCAACCAAGTGTTACCAGAATCACGAAGAAACGGCGAGAAACGCACTAATTCGTCTTATTTCAGTGACATTATTCTATAGCCTGGACTAGTTGCCCGCTTGGATGAACATGTTCACGGTGGTTGTCACCGGTAAAAAATGAGACTAATCGAAAATGGAAGAATATTTTGGGCAAGACAGTATTAGTTAGGGCCCGAAGGAAAGAACGGAGCAACACAGATTGGAGAATTGCAACAGACGGGTCCACAAAAGATTTCATTGTCACAACGAACAGTTCCATTGATACTTAAGAGGCGGGCTGATACTTGAGGATTTCGTGCCCTTCTGGTGTGTTTTTCTCGGTTTCTTCGTCATTTCAATTCTACTCGGGGGCCAAACAATCGATTTAGCGATTAATCTCAAAATCGAAGATTATCGTGAACACTGCCTTTAAGTGATCTCCGAACCGGGTTACGCTTAGCTTTTCCCATATGCACGTAAAGGTACCCGTCAGACAATTTTTAGAGAGTTTGAAAACATTTTTTCGTATTCGGCTCTGAGGGTTATTCCACAAATCTGGGTTTCGCTTTCCGGTATTACGAAAGTTACTGTAGTATACGATAGGTGTGATGTACTGTGCTTCTCCGGGTCAAACTCCGGTCCGCATGCTTTGCGGCAGCGCGCTTTTGAGTCGGAAGAGTTTCCAGCGCCGCAGCCGCCGATCTGTTGACTCTAGATGGATTTCGGAAACTGGAAACTACACAAAATTGTAGAAAACTGTACAAAAAAGCCACATCGAGTCGGCTTTGGCGCTGGAAACTCGAATGACTCCAACGCGTGCGGCCGCAAAGCGTGTCGAGACGCAATTGCGGACCGGAATTTGGCCCAGAGAAGCACATTAACTGAGCCGGCTTTTGGTACCTCTACATGTAAAAAATCGAAAAATAGATAACAAAATCGTGTTCAGCTCCACGAATAGCATCCACAGAGAAGTTTTCAGCTAGATCTGAGAGTTTGACCTAATAACCGTATATCGACAGGACCGTACCGTAACTATCGACAAACTAACCTTCAAGGCCTGTTCAGATCTCGAATACACTTCACAGAGAAGTCTTAAGGTGAATATGTTGTAATGTATTGAAATTCACCAAAAGTTGCATTTCGCTCCGAAATTTTTCCAAAAAGTGAAGCTTCAAACCAAATCTGTCGAAGTTCTGCGAAAATAGACAAACGAGCCTCAAATTCGTGTTCAAGACTCCGAATACCCTTCAGAATAAAGTTCCGTGCCAATTACGGAACGTTTTTTTCTTCTAAACGCCCTAAAAGCTGTATGAGTACTACGAGGATGCAGAGCCTAATCCTCATTAAAAATGGCAACGGAACTTTTTCTGCAACCTTGCAAAGGGCAATTAATAACGGGATGCATGCAGGGGGGGGGGGGGAGTTACTGCTGTAATTAGCCTTCTTGTCCGCTCCAAAGAATGTTCATTTTATTCACGATATCAAATGAGCCGAAGATTCTGTTGCTTCAATGCTCATCTAAAATTTCGTTGGCTTCTCTCGCAGCGAAACATTTTTGGTTGTTCTCTGTTTGTGTTAGGCTTGTTCTGCCATTTGTCATTTCATCGATCAGTTTCGCTGCATTTTCAGGTTTTTCGTTGTTCTTGTCCGTAACAATTACAGCCTTTAAAGCACAGGACACCCGGGAATTGTCTTTTAGGTTTTATATTTATCTTGACGAAAAGCGCACGCTGATCACAATGGTATCTCTAAAATCGCGCAAGATCCCCTGCAAACGGAGTTATGCCCCCTCCCCCCATCAAAACGAGGTCGACTCCACCCGATTCTACCAAAAAATCAAAAATAGGTCAGCAAGAACTTAGTTTATTGAATCCTAGAGTAGGGATTAGGAAACGGTGTTAATAGACAATTACCCCTACTTTTCAAGTGAAACTTGCCCAGAAAGACGACGTGACAGTAGTTCGGCATGCACGCCGACAGCGAGGGCCGACTTTCGCATTCGGACGAACTAGTTCTACTGCTCACCAGAGATCAGTTAGAGGCAGTATCCACCATAAAACTGTTTCCGAGCTTTTAATGGAAATTGAAAGGTTAGAGGCCATTGGTGACAGCAATGTAAAAAATGGCAAATAAGTAGCCTGAAATCGCCTTATACGACCCTAAACATCAATATAGAACGCTTCGACTTCGACAACGAAGGATTACTTCAGTTCATTACTAAATCGTCCAGCGCCATCAGTACCTGAGCTCCCGCATGTTCAGAGAGCACATTACGATGTCAGCTGAAAGCTCTTCCTCCGTCTGGGATTCGTGAAATGACCAACACCATCCGTGCCATATGGATATGGATGAGCGAAACGATACCCGATTCGTGGAGACATGCGATCATCGTACCTCTTTACAAGAAGCTATCCATCGCGGATCCTAAGAATTATAGAGGAATCTCTCTACTTCGTGTACAAGGTTCTAGAACGTACAATACCGGCCATAACTTCTGTCCCAAAGCGCGTCGGCGACGCGGAATCGCGTCGAAAACGCCGTTTTCGTTCGGAGTGGACTTTTTGAGAACCTGAAAAAACCATTCGATTCCTCTCGATGAGGAGATAATGACTATATGTTCAGACTTGAGAAAAGCTCGAGTCTTAACCTAGTTATGGCCTATTTTCCCTAAAAGGAGTCAAAATCTTTGTGAGTGGTTACTTTCTGAATCCGAAAACACTAATCGCTTTCTCTCGTCGTCCTGATTTGAAAAATCTTTTCCAGTTCAGAAAAATGTTACTTCTTGACATAGTTATGGCATATTTCGCCCACCCAAAGAGTAGGAATGCTCTATCAACGGCGAAACTTGAACGTGAGCATCACCAGTATAGTTGTGTCGTAATTCTGACTTCAAAGCTTTCTCTGTACCTGGAAAAGTGCGAGATTTGACTCTTAATCTTTCTTAGTTTTATATGAACTCGGTCTTGGCGATGGTCTCCCTTCAATTTCTCGGTTCTCCGCGCTCTCCACGCTATGGCTCCCCTCCCTCTCTGACGCACTCCTCGCTGCCTGTACTGCCTCGCTCGAAGACAGTCCCCCAAAACCGAATAGAATTTCGAGGAGCGGAGACGGAGTGGAGAGTCAGTATTATGAAAGCCCGGTATCTGAAAGACCAAAGGTCGAAATGGGAGAGGAGTAAACATCATGGGTGTTCTCTGAGATATTGCTATAGCGAGACGGAACGCTGGTCGACTCAGAAAAGAAAGCAGTTATCTGAACAGGTGGTCCGTATTGAATCAGCATCAAGAGTCAATCGGAACAGGAGTTAGCGTTATGGGTGGTTTGCCCCTGGTTTACTAAACCCTATTCTCACACTACGGTGAGTAATTCAGTGGTTATAGACCACCAAGCCAGCGCGCGCGGTCGCGGCGCGCACAGCATTGATTCGTTTCCCACTCATCATTGAGCACTCTTCCAGGAATGCGGATGTAAAATCATGTCATAAAAGAAAAGTATCGCATCCTCACTCAATGAGAAAAATTCATTTTCACCTAGTTTAGAAAAATCCTCAGTATTAGCTCAGTTTAAAAAGAAATAACCATCAGTGCCATTCTGAAAATTCTCTGTTGTCGGTCAGTGATTCCGCGGTTATAGACCACCCAGCCAGCGCGCGCGAGCCGCGGCGCGAACAGCATTTATTCGTTTCCCTGCGCAGAGTGTGACTCATCATTGAGCACTCTCCGGCAATCATTCAGTACCAGGAAAATATTGAATCCACATTTATTAGCAAAAACACATTTTTACGAGGTGAGTTAAATACTTCAACAGAAATTGCAAAAATATCTACAATTAAGAAAACAACAATTGAACACAGGTTTCTAACCAATTAACAAAAAGTTACTCTTTCCAATCGAACGCCTGGTTTTCCTGGCCAGCCGCTCCCTGAAGCTCATCAGGATCATTCAACCCGCTGATGTTCTTGCGCAGACGACGTGCTCTGCTGTTGAGCTAGTCCTTCGCTCTCTTCCACATCTGCTCTCGGAGGTGGGCGGGTACGTCGAAAAACTTATACAAGCACTAAAAAAGGCTTTAAGAGGCTATTGTAAATCCATATAAAAATTTTCAATCTCAACTTCTGCATGAATTGCACTTCATCCGCGGACTGCACGCGGTCATCCAGTGCTTTGTCCAGCACGTCCGTTTGATCTTCGTAGATCATTTCTCCGAGTTTTCTCACAAACTTTAGCGGATTTTGTTATGTCTGTTGGAAGTATTTTTTCTACCTTGGTACGATTGTGATTTTTGCTAATAAAACGTGGATTCAATACTTTACTGGTTCTGAATGATGGACGAAGAGTGCACAAAGATGAGTCCCACCCTTCGCCTGGGAAATGAATAAATGTGTTCGATTGGAAGGAGTAACTTTTATTAATTGGTTGGAAACCTGTGTTCAATTGTTGTTTCCTTAATTGTAGATATTTTGCAATTTCTGTTGAAGTATTTTACTCACCTCGTAAAAATGTGATTTTGCTAATAAATGTGGATTCAATATTTTCCTGGTACTGAACGATTCCCGGAAGATTGCTCAATGATGAGTCACACCCTCGCCTGGGAAACGAATAAATGCTGTGCGCGCCGCGGCGCGCGCTGGCTGGGTGGTCTGTAGCCGCGGAATCGCTGACCGACAGTTTTCAAAATGGCACTGTTGGATATTTCTTTTAAATTGAGCTAATACGGAGGATTTCTCTCAACTAGGTGAAAATGCGTTTTCTCATAAACGAGGATGCGATACTTTTCTTTATGACATGATTTTACATCCGCATTCCTGATGAGTGCTCAATGATGAGTGAAACGAATCAATGCTGTGCGCGCCGCGACCGCGCGCGCTAGCTAGTGGTCTATAGCCACTGAATTACTCACCGTAGTGTGAGAATAGGATTTAGTAAACCAGGTAAACCAGAGACAAACCACCCATAACGCTAACTCCTGTTCCGATTCTCTCTTGATGCTGATTCAAAACGGACCACCTGTTCAGATAACTACTTTCTTTCTGAGTCGACCAACGTTCCGTCTCGCTATATAAATATCTCAGAGAACACCCATGATGTTTACTCCTCTCCCATTTCGACCTTTGGTCTTTCAGATACCGGGCTTTCATAATACTGACTCTCCACTCCGTCTCCGCTCCTCGAATTCTATTCGGTTTTGGGGGACTGTCTTCGAGCGAGGCAGTACAGGCAGAGAGGAGTGCGTCAGGGAGAGGAGAGCAATAGCGTGGAGAGCGCGGAGAACCGAGAAATTGAAGGGAGACCATCGCCAAGACCGAGTTCATATAAAACTAAGAAAGATTAAGAGTCAAATCGCGCACTTTTCCAGGTATAGAGAAAGCTTTGAAGTCAGAATTACGACAACACTATACTGGTGATGCTCACGTTCAAGTTTCGCCGTTGATAGAGCATTCCTACTCTTTGGGTGGGCGAAATATGCCATAACTATATCAAGAAGTAACATTTTTCTGAACTGGAAAAGATTTTTGAAATCAGGACGACGAGAGAAAGCGATTAGTGTTTTCGGATTCAGAAGGTAACCACTCACAAAGATTTTGACTCCTTTTAGGAAAATAGGCCATAACTAGGTTAAGACTCGAGTTTTTCGCGAGTCTGACCATATTTTCTTTATCTCCTTATCGAGAGGAATCGAATGGTTTTTTCAGATTCTCAAAAAGTCCACTCCGAACGAAAACGGCGTTTTCGACGCGATTCCGCGTCGCCGACGCGCTTTGGGACAGAAGTTATGGCCGGTATTGTATCATTCTCGAGCGACTTATCAAACATCGTGAAGGAACGACCAGAGATGACATCATGCGTAGAGTTGCAGGACAGTTTCCTGCGGATGTGATCCTAACACCATCAGGACGCTCCCTTGTCGACCTGGAGTACGCCGACGACATCGTGTTATTCGCTGAAAACAACGCAAAACTGCAAAGGATTGTGAACCTCGTTTCGAAGTGTGCCGCAGCCTATGGACTTCGTCTTCGTCCCGACAAACGCAAGCAAATGTGGGTCTCTCAGAGGCCTTCAACGGGAGTTTGTGTGGACGGACAACGTATCGAACTGGTGGACGATTTCTGTTATTTGGGCTGTTTGCTGAAGAACGATGGTAGTTATGCAGCGGATATTCAACAACGATGTGCGAGAACTACGTCTGCATTCAATTCTCTAACCAAGTGTTTGTGGTCTACCACCACCGCGAAGGAAGTGAAGTTGCGCGTCTACTCATCCGCTATTCGCCCAATCATGATGTATGGATCGTAGACGTGGGCAGCACCGAAGACGCAGATGGAAAGGTTGGATTGCACGGAGAGGAAGCTGTTTAGACGTTTGCTTGGATTTTTTCTGGCCGCGTGTATGCCATAACGAAGATTTTTACGAGAAAACCGACGCAGTACATCAACGCTTGACACGAGGGAGGCGCATCTCCTAACGCCATCTCAAGCAGCAATGGAAAGTCGACTTCGACTGCTCGGGCATATACTAAGAAGAACGCCGGATCGTCTCGTACAACACGCTTTAAGAATGCTTCCAAATCCTGTCTGGAAACGGCCACCTGGGCGTAGGCGAAAGTTCTGGACGGATGTGGTTAAAGAGGATTTGAAGTCACTCCGCATCGAAAGGCAGTTCAGGCGCGATGTTCCGTTTCGCAGGAAATGGAATAGTGACAGCTGGATGGAATGTGTTCAAATTGTGGCTGAAGACCGTGAAAAATGGACACGGCTGACTACTAGGACGGCACACCTCGGTGAAGATGCGGAATGACCACGTCAGGCGAAAGCCAATCGAGTTAGTCAAGTAAGTAAGTCATATACCGCTTGCTCCACCCCACCCCCCCCTCAAACGGCCACCGTTTAAAGCAACCAACTGAAAACCCGTTGGCAAAAAATTACCGATGATCAGATGACAGTAACAAGTTCCCATAATGCCATCCTCGGGCAATTTCACCCAATGTTTGTTTTTCGAAGTTGATTTTTCAGATGTTCGTCTTCATCAGTGGTCGTTTAGGCGAGTGGGCGGGGCGTGCTCCCTGCATTGAAGATTAGGATCGACTATTCGGAGCTCCTTTCCGGCCGTTTCTTCTACATTGCTGCTACAATAGGCACCGGACCTTCCATTCTCGGCAGAAACTCGGAGATGGTTTTTCTGCTTTCAAGTTCACTCGCGAAGTTCAGTGCCTCGAAGTGCCTGTCAATTTATGACAGATGGCATGCGGCTGCGGCGGTTTATTCGAATGCGGGCGTTCATTGACGCATTGTAGAGTTTTCAACGATGATCCGCGAAACGACTTATACTCCTGCATTCCATTGTGAACTTTCGGCAACAGTTCGCGGGAATTTCGAATGCATTTTTTACTCATTTTAGCATCTCTTGCCTGCTTTGCATGCTGTAGAAGTTGTTTCTTGCCAGTTTTGTCCACTTTGAGAACACACTTATTCAGACAGCCTAAGAGTAGGATAATAGTAGATGTAACAAAGTAACGCATGTCATTTTGCCCGACAAAACCAATACTTTATAGCAGAAAAGATCATTTCTCCAGGTGGCTTGTTATTAGGCGGAACCCAGTTGTTTCTCGGTGTCATCCTTGAAGTACGTAGTTGACAGTTTTTGATGACTCTCTCGAAAATTACTCGCGTTTTCCCTACTCGATCTCCTCAATCGGCCATTCAGGGTTAATTGACGGCCACCTGACCTTCAGCGTCAACTCCAGTCGACCACAAAATCTTGAGATGAGCCCTTCATTTTCACTGCATCTGTCCACCTTTCCTTATGTGGCTGCGCTTGTCTTAGGTAGATCCAAATTTCCGTGACTTTCCTGTATTTCAAAATTTTCCGGTTCAAAGAAAATCAAATGGAAAGGGTTTCTGAGTAGAGGTGAAATTTTGACACTATGTATACTGCTAACCCCTTGAAGAAAGTTAACCCATCATTCACCATTTGAACCCACGGTTGACTCTGAGAGTTTTGGCAGAGCAATAGCCGCGAAATATCCGCGAAATGCCTGCTAGCCGCGTAATAGCCGCAAAATAGCCGCCAAATAATGCTCGCCGCGAAATAGCCGAGAGATAGTGTTCTCCAGGTAGATATACGGCGCGTTTCAGAGGCATGATTTAGATGTCAGCACCTCCGTGGATTCAATTACCCAAGTTCGAGGTACTTGGACCTCGTTCAGCCTCTGGGGGCCCCACCCTACCGCTGGCGGCCCCAGATGGTGGCTCGGCGAACCGGCGACGGTTGCGTCTTGGTTACTTTTGTTTACTTCTAGTTATTTCTCGGGTATATCTCGGCTATTTCTCGGCTACTTCTTGTCCGTTCCGTTAGAAGCCGAGAAATAGCCGGGAAACAGCCCGTCAGGAGCCGCTGCGGAGCCTGGTGGGGTATTTTGCGGATAATTCGCGGCCAAAACTCTCAGAGGAATTCTCTGCAATAAAACTAAGCAAAAAATCAGCATCATACATATATAGCCCATTCAGAAAATGGCATTCACGCTTTTTGTACTCGGTCCCTGAACTGATCTATGCTAAAATCATTCACAAAGCTTAGGCTTGGGAAAGTTAGATGCGACTGCCTCAAACTTACAGTGAACGCTCTTGGAACTAGAGGGTCGGACTCCTGGGTAGGTCATCTATCACTCTAGAATAAAATGGCACGCACCAGTCAAAAATATTCAAAAGCTGTTGTAGCGCGAACATCGAGTATTGTTTATAAGTATTGAAAAAAAAGGTTCTTCCTATAATTTGAATTTCTTGACGGTTGCGATTTCGATCATCATTCACTGGAGAGCCTTATATGGGTGAGAACGTGGAAAGTAGTGGGAGGTTCTTTGTTTGTATGGTTTTGAAGTTGATCCAAAAAGTTTGGTATCTCAAACTTGCGCTCTTCCAAACTTAGCTTGCTCTATAAATGACTCCCAATAAAGGAAATCGTGGGGTTGATACATCTAATCCTCACTGAACAAGGAGCAGAAAGCGAGTAATCTGTAAGAAATTTCCTGGTTTCTAGCCAGAACCTGTCGGGAGCTTGCAGCCGCGGTGTCGCACCGGAGCCGAGGTGACGAATTCCCGGCAGATTCGCGGTGGGATCAAGGCACTACCCGGATTCTGCCGAAATCCCACTGCCTCGACTAGGTCGAACTGCCGGGATTCTACCGCGAATCTGGCGTGATTTTTCGCACATGGATACCAAGATTCGACCCATCACCATCACTCCTCAACAACCTATCGCGTCGTGGTCAAAGATGAGCGAAACCAAAGTTAAAAATTCGTAAATCGGGTTTCGGGTTTTTACACGAATTGTTTCTCGGATTCCGAAAATCAAGGCGAAAGGCCTTGACAGTGCGAGGAAATGCGGTTTTCAAAAGGCGAAACGCTGAATACTGCTCATCATGTTCGTGGTACACCTGACTGAGCCGCTTCCGCTGCAGGTGCTCTCATTGCTATTATGGACAGTATGGCGGTGAACCTGCTGCAAACTTCTAGGTGAACTCCCGCCATTTTTGTGATAAATTCACGGCACTTTTGTGAGAAATTTGCGGCGGCCACTTTTCTATAGTTCCTCGGTGATTTCGCGGCATTTTCCATGCTCGCGGCAGTTTCCCCTGTATGTCTAATTCTAGGTTAAATCTAGGTTCGCGGTGAATTCTCGTAGACTCCAGGCAATTTTTCCCCGAGAAAATCCCTCGACATTCAGCAAACCTAGGGTGTTCGAATACCTGATCTATCGAACCTTATGACCTTTGAGTCCTCCGAATATGCAGCCTTTCGATTGAAGAGCCGACTATTTCATCTGACTGAAATAGTCGATATGTGTCGGATCATTCGAGTCAATTCAGATGTAATCTACAAAACACCCAATGAACGAAATTTCTTCGTAGGTCTTCAAAAAAACGGACGTTAAAGGCACACACAGGACACCCATAAAATTATTTTTTAGGTTTAATCCTCATCTTGGGAAGGGTCACACTCTGATCACAATGTTGTTTTTGAAATCGTTCAAGACCCCCTACGAGGAGGTGTGGCTCCTTGAAAATGCCTGTATTTTGAGGGCAAAAATTTGGTGGACAAGTTGTCTCAGGGTTGTAATTCTCTTCACTCGCAGCATCTTCATTCGCACGAGAGCGATACAAGATTGGGATATAAACCAGTAATGAACAGAAGAACGTAGACGCGGTTGGAATTCACCCATCCATCTAGATATTATTGTGTTCGAAAATCAAGAAAGGGGTGTGGCCTGTGGTTATCGGAGGGGGTCGGGTCCGTGGTGGTCGCTTATATCTCGCTTACTTAGAGGAACTGAGATCTCGCACTTGGCACGTGTTATATAGGAAGGGTCAACTACACAATAGAGTATATCAAACGAATAATATCGATTTTTTCGAATAAATCTACTTTTCTCTTCATGATCGGAACGGTTTCAACAGCACTTGTAATCACACATTAGGGTAAGTGAAAGGTTCTCATATTTGATAAAAAAGTGGGGTTCCGTCTATTGATTAACATGCCGAAGTCAATTAATTGAGTTTTTATTCGAATATTCGAATAATTGAATAAATGGTTATAGCAATTCTGCGATTGTACAGAAATTTACTTTTTCATCAATTATGGAAACCTTGCCTCTCACGTAATGTTTGATACCAAAGGCAGTTGAAACCATCTCGTCTCTGAGAAAATATAAGTTATTTGGAAAATTGACATTATTCGATTGATATACTCTACTACACAATCAAATAAAAATCACAAAATTCATGTCTGAGGGTGTACTGTGCCTTGAAGGTCTTTTATTTGACTTCTAAAGTAATTTCTGAGCACTTTTAGAGGCTACTGACTACTTTAAGAGCATTATAAAAGACGGTTGAACAAACAATCAGGAAAATCTCGTTAATTTGGGGGGGGGTGCGGATTCCTGTAATAGCCGTTCTACCTTGTTTTCGTGATTTCTTTTTGCGCAAAATTGTCCTTTTTTCACTTATCATTACTCTTATCATGACCAAACCTGCATTCTCATGAGAAGAGCTTAGAATCGTCTCTGTCTCGAACTCCGCCTTACTTTTCGAGCACCAGACTTTTCGGATAAGAAGGGGAATTTCGAACGTTCCAAATGTAATCGGAGCAGGGACGTTTAGGTAATCAACTTTCCAAATACGGTAGGTATAGGGCTGCTCAGTTATAATCTTTTTATCCGAGACAGTCCACTAATCTTAAATGGACTTTAGTTATCATTGAACTACATAATTGCGTTTGTGTGTAACAAACACAGTCCACGGCAATGGAAAAAGGCGGTGGTGCAGTTACGTATTTTCACTGAGCCTGCTGCAGTTATGGCTGGCTTGGTTCCAAGTTTGTCAATAATTGATAAGGAAGCAGCTGATAAATTTTTATGGATTAGGTTTCCTCTTATTCTTTCATTTCTCATGTTATTGCTGTGTGTCTCTATAGTGAAGACTTCAAGTGCATTGGTATTGTGTGTGTGAGAAAAAATTTTAACGTTTCCAAAATTCGAAAAAAAAGTAAAAATTTGCCGTCGATTATGGTGGAGCGTCCAAGGCAAGCCGCACCCTAATCTAACGCAAATTTAAAATTTATTCACAATTTTGGAGGAAAAAAACACCGGAAACGTTGAAAACCGTTAGACTTTCCTCCCACACACAATAGTAATACACCTAAATTCTTCACTATAGTTATGTAGCGCAAGAATGACAGGAAAAAAATGAAAGATGCAGAGAAAATCATAACATAGAAGAATTATCAGCTGTTTGCTTATCGATTATAAAAAAACTGGAGCTGAGCCAGCCATGGCTACTGTAATACGCAATCGCACCATCGCCTTTTTCCCCTTGGTGTGGGCTTTATGCTTGCGTGTTTTTTAAAATATAGATGTATTTAAAATCTCCATGCCTTTGAATTTTCGTAATTTTTCAGGTAGTGAAGGACGCCAACTGCTCAAAGCTTCGTCCAACATATAGGAAACTATTATCTCCATAGCTTAAGTAGGATTTTTATAATTAAGGTGAGAATTTCTACCGTATACATATTCACCAGATCAAATCGTCTATTTATTTATTTCAGATATAATGCTGCCGTCAGAGATGAACCAGTTTCTTATTATTCTCACAGTTATTGTCGCCAGTATCGCGTTTATACTAGTGCTATATATCTATTGTCACTACAAATGCGGCTGCTGTCAACGACGACAAAAACACTCATCAAACCTGCCAGAAGTTCGAGTCACATTGCACAATGATTCCAAGTAGGTCTTTGTTTTTCTTATAGAGCGAATAATATTCTTTATTCACTTTGTATTAGAGGTATGGTATACTTTTGCGACACACGGTCGCGTCGCTCTGCACAGCGACAGCGACCGCCTCCCGTCCTTTAAATCTGTCGCTGTCGCAGTGCACTGCACAGCGACAGCGACAGTGGTAGGGACAGGCTATGGCACAGTTGCAGTATATCAGCCCTCCGCGACACGTCGCTGCGACCCACACGCGACATCTGTTCCTACGACGACCGTTGCCGTTGCTCCGATGCGGGTCCCGCCACGATGTGTTAGATTGCATGCCTGTCGCTCATTACAGCGACAAAGTATACCATAGGCCTTACACAAAACGTATTTTAATGGTTCTGAGCTCAAATTTATGTTAAATGCTCGATTTTTTTGCATATTTTTACTGTATATTCCTCTCGAAGGCCTTCCGTAGGATCCTGATGGTATCTACAAAATTGAATATTTGGCTATGAGCTCCAAAAAAATAGGATACAGGGGATGAGATTACGAGGCGGGGTTAATCCCTTTGTCGCCCAATCTGCAACGACTTGGAGTGAGGAGAGACCTCCGTCGATTGACTGACGGACTGATATATTAACCCGGCCCCGTACTCCAGTCTCCCCTGTGTCAGAATCAGAGGAAGCACATTGTAACTGAGATAGACTTCTTTGGCCCTGTTTCCCTCCAAATTTTGATAACCGGTTGGACTCCAAGGACTCCGATTTCTTCTTCACGGGTATAAGGAACTCATTTATTCTTTCCGAAGGTTAGAACTAGCAATACGTGGAAAAATTTTTTTGTCTTTTTCTCTGCTCGGGCGACCCTCAACCCTTAGCCACCTGACAGTTGGGCTCGCTCTCCCAATCTGCAAGTCCGCTTCTGATGCTGCCCCGGCCATCGCTGTTGCTATCCGGGCTCCTCCAGTTCGCCCGGACAGCAACAGCAGTGGCCCGGAGATCGGGAGAACAACCCCAGCTGCCAGGAGCTATCGAATTTTGAAGTGACGAACCGCGAAATTTTCAAATCCTCTTTTTTTTGCGTTCCGCCTTTCAGTCCACTTAGACGCGTTCATTTTCCGCCAGAACTCGTTTTACGCTTCTGCTTCCCTGTAAAAATTTTTGGGGCACATCTCTCTGACCGGATATTCCAGATGGAAACGGATAACGGTTTCCAATACGTGAACAGTTTTCACGCTATACTCAAGCAGATAACGCTTTCTAATTCCATCACTGTCCATATGTGAGAGTAGAGTACCGGTCCGCAGTTGCAGCACGCAGCTCGAAGACAGTCGCGCTTGGGCGATGACTCCTCCGACACTCAGAACGTCGGAGGGCCGTGCGCCCGGGAATTTCCGACCAAAGGCGAGCGGCGGGGGCCGTTTTGCGAGCGGAAAATCAACAGGCGCGAAGCGGGGGCGCCACCGAATTTCGTTAGCTTGGCCCTGCAGGGAAAATTCGAAACAGAGGAAAACATGCTTGCTCGGGCGAATCGCATGACACGTTGAACGCCAGAATCAAACCCGTGCCACATACGGAGGACAATTTTATGGTGACTTCACTGCAGGCGCCACTGAGTAAGTGCTTACATCATCGCGCACTTTTTGGAGAAGGGTATAGCACCCGCCCGGGGTATGAGAGAGTTGGTTCCTGGAGATTGTTATGCAAGGAATCAATCATTTAGGCGATGACATCGCTGAGATGCTCTGCGCGGGCCCCGCGCCCTTTTGCTTGAATGCCCGGGCGTCGCGCCCATTGTGAGTCATGGGGCTGGAGCGGGGACCTGTAGGGCGCCAGGCGCGGAGGGGGGCCTCGCCTCGCTGAGAGGTGGGTTCAGGGGCGCGGCCCTCCGACGTTCTGAGCACTGGCAGCGGTCTCCTACGGGAGTCGGCTGGGAGTCCTAGCCCCATCAGCTATAGGACTCCTGTTTGCCTCCTGCAGGAGTCCTGTTTTTCTCCTGTAACAGACCGAAAATTGCACTGAAGTTGAACGAAATCTCATTCTGGGGTGCGTTCCAAGAACATTCCCATGGCAAAACGCGTCCATGGAAACGTAGCAACGGCCACGTGGGAACAATTTTCAGTCTTAATTCGCATCCATGGAAAGCAAATTTGTCCATGAGAAGGTTGTTTGTCCTCCCACAGCGTCGTGGGAACGTTCTTGGAACGCACCCCTGAAGGGAATTTCAAATAACGTTTGGAAGAATCAAGCCAAACCCGCCTAGTTTTTGTCTTGCTCAAACTTGAAGCATGAATTTTAAGGTTCTCCGCTGACAAGCAGCAAAAATTACTATTGGGGATAAGACCTCAATAGCGTTACTCCTTCACCTATCATGAAGGGGGGAATCCGGCTCCAAAGTATACCTATCAACTCAGACAAACTCACGGCTCGTCCGCGGCGGCAGATGAGCTTTCCGGACGGTCCGCGGCGCTTGGCGGCTGATCCGCGGCACGATTGATAGTGCGACGGTCAAACGGCCGACCCGCGGCGCTGTTTGTTCTCGAGGGGGTGGCTCCGAGGCGCACCGCCAATCCACCATCTCAATACTGATCGATGAAAAGCAGCCACATATATTTTTGAGTTCTTTTTGGATTGAACGACTCCACCACCTCATTCCCCGCAGTCTTAGACAATTTTCCAGCCGCTGACTTCGAATTTATCGTATTTGTAACTTCTTCAAACCGTTATATCTACATGCACGCTAATTATTCTTTCTACATAGATGCCATCGCAACAACTTCTAGGGCAGAAAAAATTCACGATGGTAAGTAAATTTTCATATTCTCGTTCATTTTTGAGATTCTCTTCTGATTCTGTTTTTTTTTTCTAATTCAAATAATTTTCATGATTGTTTGGTTTGGTAATTCTCCTCATGTTTTTTTTCAAGAATAGTTCCGGTTTGATACCGACTTTGATCGATTTCGGCATGAAACCAGATCTACCCTAGAAAACCAAACAATCATATAAATCACTGGAATGTAAGGAAGAGAAACAAAAAGAGAGAATCACAAAAATAAACGTGAAATAAAAAATTACCTACCACCGTGAATTTTTTCTCCCCTAGAAGTTGTTGCGGAGCCATCTGGAAGGATACAATTGGTGTGCATGTAGATTTAATACTTTAATATATGAAGAAACACAGAAGGACTGGTTTGGTCACAGAAGCCAAGAAAATTGAAGAAAATGAAAAAAACACCTACAATCAGCTTATCGGCTACGGCGCCGGAATATCTTCCGGCTCGAGCGCGTGCGGCCGCGAAGCGTCTCAATACGCAATTGCGGAGGGGAATTTGACGCAGAGGAGTGGAATTTGACGCAGAGAAGCACAGTACATGAACTCTGTTTCCATCGAGTGGGATATTCGAGTAGAGCACCACTCCCAGTTAGATGGAAACAGTCAGTTTGCCCACCCCAATCGACTCATTGGCCGTGAGACAGATTTCGGCATTGTTGCACGCTCTTCGCGCTAGCTTTCTTATCTCCTCAGAAAGCATCAGTATCACAATTTCGCAGGGTTGCTCTACCGTACGACTTATTTTCAGAGGTAGAACAGCTCAATTTACATGTAGAACTGGTTTCGATGTGCATTTGTAGACTTGTTCAGTTTATGGCATATTGCAATGCATGCCCATGGTAACACAAACAACTGATTGTGCAATAACTATGTGTTACAGGTCTTCAGTCTAAACTAATATTACAAAGTTGTTGCTTAAGAGTCATAAAATATGAGCTCTCGATTTCGAGAATTTACAGCTCATGATCATACATTAATCATTTGTTCATAATCATAATTATACATCACCGATGTCTAAAAGATTGCAATAAAATATAATATTTTCACAATACTTCAGCGATACATGTCACAGTTGTACAGCTAAACTATCGAAACCAGTTATGCATGTTAGTCGAGCTGTTCTACTCTTGAAATTAGCTCTTACGATGGAGAAATCCTGCAAAATTGTGATATTGAGGCTTTCTGAGGAGTATGGAATGCTAGCGCGAAAAGCGTACTCCAAAATCTGTCCCACGGCCAATGAGTCGGTTGGGGTGAACTGGATAACAATATTCAAAAGGACTGTCCGCGGCGGCTCTCAGGACGGTCCACGGCGGCTGTCAGGACGATCCGCGGCGCCTGCAGGACGATCCGCGGCGCCTGCAGGACGATCCGCGGCGCTGGCAAGATGGTCCGCGGCGCATTGCCGGCGCATCCGCGGCTTCGGTGAAGGATCGTCCGGTCGTCGGCCGCGGACGATCCTGCAAAAGCGCCGCGGATCGTCCTTGGGCTTGTCTGAGAATCGATGACGGGGGCGCCTGTGTGAACCTGGGACAGCCAAATCGGCTCCCCACCCAACGCACAGGCGTATCGAAGGCAGTGCGGGTTTGATCAGTCGCTCAACGTAGGTGGTCCCGGTCAACTGCCGGAGGTCTTCTGTGGTATAGGTGACCCAAGGGAAGCGATGCGACACGATGACCTGCAGGAGACCGCTTCGCTCAAGTCCGGTCATCCACACCACAAAATAGCTCCTGTTGTTGACCTCGATCATAGTTTTCTCCCGTAGGAGACCGCTGCCAGTGTCGGAGTCCCTTAGTCTGGGTGGTGGCCATCGTGTATCAACACTCCTGAGGAGGCGGGAGAAACGGGGAGGAGCGAGGTTCCTGATTGGACGCAGCAGCCGGGGGTCGGGGCTGGCCCGTGTTGCGTCCAATCAGGAACCTCGCTCTCCCCGTTTCTCCCGCCTCCTCAGGAGTGTTGATACACGATGGCCACCACCCCCTTAGTCTCACTGGGATTTCGCTTGCACTGCGTGTCGCAACAACGGTTCTCTGCAACTGCGGGCCGGGACTTCAGTCTATACTGGGGTACGTTCCAAGAATGTTCCCACGACGGCGTGGGAGGGCAAAAGATCTTTCCATGGTCGAGTTTGCTTCTCATGGCCACGAATTATAGCTGTAAATTGCTTCCACGCGACGGTGGCTACGTTACCGTGGACGCGTTTCGCCATGGAAATGTTCTTGGAACGCACCCCAGAGCGATTCCCTACTCCAAATCTAACAAGTCTAATATCAACAGTGGGCGCGCAATCCTTCGTCCTATCGATTGTGACATAGGATCCATGCAACCTCACTTCGGCGATTCATCAAGTGTTCAATGAATCATGAACCAGGACAATGTCCTACCCCGAGGAAGGGGAGAAATCCTGCACACACCTCGAAAATTTGCAAACTTAGGGGCTCTGATTCCTAGAACTCAGATAGAGACATCACACTTCGCGCGGTACCACTAGCCGACGTCCCGTAACCCCTCCCGCGGAAGGCCAATAGATCGGTGGCGGGCAGTCGGCAGCGCCGTATCGTTGACCGCCCGTACGCGGTGAAAAAGCACTCTGCGGCCCTTCTGCCACCGCCTTACGGCTCATCTGTTGATTGACAGAAGACAATCCTAAAGCAGTTTGCTGCTCATTCAAAAATCACCCTTCAAGTAAAGGCCTGTTGAAACAAAATTTAAAAAATCCGCTTAAATCCGCTTCTGGAGATTCCATCTTGAACCACTCTTGACAAGTAAGGAGTGAGCTTATACGAGGAAGCTTCCCACGCTCACTGGTACTTGCAGTCTTCCCATTCGCAGAAGCCATTAACGGACAGTGGTTCACCTGCCCAAGGCCAGCGTCGCACACAGCGCGGGTTTTGGAAAGAGTCTCAACACAGCGTTCTCTGCTCAGCAAGTGTTCATTGGCTCCACTCTAGTGGGTGGTGCAACGATGATATCAAAGTGGGAATCGATGAGTGAGTGTTCGATGACCCCAGGAATAGCCGACTGCCCGCCGACACTCCGCGGAATGACGGGAAAGCCTCTCTCTCCGCGGGAAGTGGGGCGCTGTGCCACGCCCACAAAATTGGGGCCGCGCGAAGTCGAATAGTCCGACTTGGCCGGCGGGAAGTGGGCTGTTTTTATCTGAGAACCCCCAGCGTCATATTACGGTCACTTGACGCTAGGACGTCTGCTATGGACGGAGCCTAAAAAACATAATTACTAAAAATCTGAGTGCAACGCTACCCATCGCAAGCCCATTGTCGGATACAGTTCCCAAAACTTGTTCCGATCATGGGGGGGGGGCAAAGGTTGAGGGTATTTCCGGAATCAATGTCAAAAATTGCCCTCTCAGAGGTTCCTGTGATAACAGATTTTTCCGCGGCTATGGCACATTACGACCAACATCCATAGGCGCTTTCTGAAGTGAAATTACATCTAAATATGAAACATCTACATGTTCTAAAATTTCTTCCCGACAAATCTTATCTTCTTCAATTGTATAGGACCGAATGTCACCGCATTACCATTTCAGAACCCCACTATCAATGGACTGCCCGGATATCGACTTCATCGACTCACGAAATACAAATCTCGTCTCTTCGACGGTGCGCGTCTCATCCGTACACAACGCACCACATCCGCTATAGAGCAACATTTCTCTTAAAACCCACATTGGCCTTCTTGTACAGCTTGCAATAAATTGTTTTTTTACGCGATATCGAGTCTGTACTAATAAGATTAAATTTATGGTCAGGATCCTCACCATAGCCCTTCTGGCACTGATTTAGTTAACCTACGTTCACGCAACATCAAACCACGGCCATGCTGATATAAAAGGATGGAGAAGAAGCTCCCTCTCTTATGTCACATTAACTGCAAGCCTCTTGTCAGACCCTACCATTCTGTCAGAATCTGTCCTAACCTCCATCCGACTACTAGTCTTGGTGCGCAGAACAGAACACTCCCACAGATTCTTGTCCAGGTCCAGTAGGCAGTCTGTGATATTCTGTTTTGACATGAGAACCATGTAATTAATATTGTATATGTCGTACATGCACAAATATAACAAATTTGTATTTCAACAAAAACAATAAGCTTAAACAGCCTCCTCCTTGGTAACCTTGACTGGCTTTCCTCCCCGAATTCTTCCCGTACGGCGGGCAGCGATGAGACCAACCTAAGCATACAGCATAAAGGAAACGATGCAGAAAAGACAACTATAACGATGTTGAGGAAAAATGTTCCAGGTTCTGATTGTTACCTAGTTGGTGACCTTCGATAAAAAATTGACAAATTTAGGACCCACCGAAAACATCTCGACGAGAAAATCTACAAAAAAACTGTAAAAAATTGCATAGATTTTCTATGCGAGTTATGCTCAGCTGAGGGTGATCTTTTTTCTATTTTTCGTTCCTCAGTCGAACAGATAGATTCTTGTTTAAAAAATCGACCGTTCCGAAACAAACATTTTCTAACCCATTTTTGATCGGAGAATTTGATTCTACCCTCCAGAGCTGTTTAATTTTACTCTTAAGAGGGCAAGCGTAGGTCGGATCTACGGAAACGAATAGTATTGCTCGTGCCATCTGTAGTAAAACTTCGCAGTACTCCATCTCGAGTCGCTGATTCCGAGCAGCTACAGGGTGCGCTTTAAATATGGTGACAAGGGTTCAAATCACATCCCGTCGACATATGTGCGTCGCTATTCACCCTGTATAGTATGTTCTTTATATAAAATCTCTCTCCAGATGTAAAAACTTTGGGAGCGCAAAATAGTTTTGCAGTAAATGGTAAGCGAAGGCCTGAAGGAACCCTGATTTTTCACAGTAGAACTCGTCATTGTGCGGAATCGGTAATTGTTGCTCGTTCCCCTACGTGATCGTGAAGAACTGGTCCAATGGCGTAATTTCGAAGCAGAGGGTGTCTGCTTGAAAACGTGTCATGGCTCAAGTCCTTGGGCCATCTACTGAAAGAATGCGAGAGCCAAACGCCGAAATCCAATTGTGGCCCAGGTCAAATTTCAAGGTAGCTGAATCCGGGGAACGCTTTTCGTTTACCTGACGACGTAGAGGCGTCAAACTTGGAGCATGTGTGCCCTGAGTGTTTTCTACCGATCTGTGCACATAATGCCAAATTTTCTCAGAAAACCATAAAATCGATTATCAACTTTCTTGAAAATCAATGAGAAGTACAAAATTCGATGTAGAATATTCTTCCGCACTGGCTGTCGGCAGCTGGACACCCCTGCAGAAATGTACAACCGTCAAGTCCGATGTGTCCGCAGCTGTGGCCCACGTGCACCATACCATACGCGCATTTTTTAAAATACGAAGTCATTGGACAGGAAGTTGTTCTTTTCGCACAGAAGAGTTTTTTACAACGAATCATTATGAATTACTCTTGTGTCAACGTATTAGGGAGGAAATGCTCAGATTACGACACATTTAACCTTGTAGTAAGCAAAGTGACTTTTTTATCTTGAAGCGTTCAATACAGAAATTTGAGGCGCAGAGCCATACAATGTAATCCATTTTTCAGACCTTGAAAATATTAGGGTGAAATGTCTTATATTTTGAAGTACCAATCTTCAATGAGGGCCGATCGTAGAAACCCGAATTGGACTGCGAATCAGGGGAAATCCAGATTGGACGGTGCAGTCTTCGGCTGCACCGTCCGGCAGGGGAGGAAAACCCCGGGTGTGGGCTAATTTACACCCTAGCGATTCCGAGAGATGCGAATCAGGGGGAATCCAGATTGGACGGTGCAGCCTTCGGCTGCACCGTCTGGCAGGGGAGGAAAACCCCGGGTGTGGGCTAATTTTTACCCTAGCGATTCCGAGAGGTGGGAATCAGGGGAAATCCAGATTGGACGGTGCAGCCTTCGGCTGCACCGTCTGGCAGGGGAGGAAAACCCGGGTGTGGGCTAATTTTACCCTAGCGATTCCGAGAGGTGGGAATCAGGGAAATCCAGATTGGACAGTGCAGCCTTCGGCTGCACCGTCTGGCAGGAGGAAAACCCCGGGTGTGGGCTAATTTTTACCCTAGCGATTCCGAGAGGTGCGAATCAGGGGAATCCAGATTGGACTGTGCAGCCTTCGGCTGCACCAAGTCTGGCAGGGGAGGAAAACCCCGGGTGTGGGCTAATTTTTACCCTAGCGATTCCGAGAGGTGCGAATCAGGGGGAATCCAGATTGGACTGTGCAGCCTTCGGCTGCACCGTCTGGCAGGGGAGGAAAACCCCGGGTGTGGGCTAATTTTTACCCTAGCGATTCCGAGAGGTGCGAATCAGGGGGAATCCAGATTGGACTAAGCAGCCTTCGGCTGCACAGTCTGGCAGGGGAGGAAAACCCCGGGTGTGGGCTAATTTTTACCCTAGCGATTCCGAGAGGTGGGAATCAGGGGAAATCCAGATTGGACGGTGCAGCCTTCGGCTGCGCCGTCTAACAGGAGGAAAACCCGGGTGTGGGCTAATTTTACCCTAGCGATTCCGAGAGGTGGGAATCAGGGAAATCCAGATTGGACAGTGCAGCCTTCGGCTGCACCGTCTGGCAGGAGGAAAACCCCGGGTGTGGGCTAATTTTTACCCTAGCGATTCCGGGAGGTGGGAATCAGGGGAATCCAGATTGGACTGTGCAGCCTTCGGCTGCACCGTCTGGCAGGGGAAAACCCCGGGTGTGGGCTAATTTTACCCTAGCGATTCCGGGAGGTGGGAATCAGGGGGAATCCAGATTGGACTGTGCAGCCTTCGGCTGCACCGTCTGGCAGGGGAGGAAAACCCCGGGTGTGGGCTAATTTTTACCCTAGCGATTCCGGGAGGTGGGAATCAGGGGGAATCCAGATTGGACTGTGCAGCCTTCGGCTGCACCGTCTGGCAGGGGAGGAAAACCCCGGGTGTGGGCTAATTTTTACCCTAGCGATTCCGAGAGGTGGGAATCAGGGGGAATCCAGATTGGACTGTGCAGCCTTCGGCTGCACCGTCTGGCAGGGGAGGAAAACCCCGGGTATGGGCTAATTTTTACCCTAGCGATTCCGAGAGGTGCGAATCAGGGGGAATCCAGATTGGACTGTGCAGCCTTCGGCTGCACCGTATGGCAGGGGAGGAAAACCCCGGGTGTGCGCTAATTTTTACCTAGCGATTCCGAGAGGTGGGAATCAGGGAAATCAGATTGGACAGTGCAGCCTTCGGCTGCACCGTCTGGCAGGAGGAAAACCCCGGGAGTGGGCTAATTTTACCCTAGCGATTCCGGGAGGTGGGAATCAGGGGAAATCCAGATTGGACTGTGCAGCCTTCGGCTGCACCGTCTAACAGGAGGAAAACCCCGGGTGTGGGCTAATTTTTACCCTAGCGATTCCGGGAGGTGGGAATCAGGGGGAATCCAGATTGGACTGTGCAGCCTTCGGCTGCACCGTCTGGCAGGGGAGGAAAACCCCGGGTGTGGGCTAATTTTTACCCTAGCGATTCCGGGAGGTGGGAATCAGGGGGAATCCAGATTGGACTGTGCAGCCTTCGGCTGCACCGTCTGGCAGGGGAGGAAAACCCCGGGTATGGGCTAATTTTTACCCTAGCGATTCCGAGAGGTGCGAATCAGGGGGAATCCAGATTGGACTGTGCAGCCTTCGGCTGCACCGTCTGGCAGGGGAGGAAAACCCCGGGTATGGGCTAATTTTTACCCTAGCGATTCCGAGAGGTGCGAATCAGGGGGAATCCAGATTGGACTGTGCAGCCTTCGGCTGCACCGTATGGCAGGGGAGGAAAACCCCGGGTGTGGGCTAATTTTTACCCTAGCGATTCCGGGAGGTGGGAATCATGGGACATCCAGATTGGACGGTGCAGCTTTGTACTTAATAACGGTTATAAACACTGAATAAAAAAACGTCCCTTCAGCTTTTCTATTCTTCCAGCCTTCAAGGCATGATCGATGTCATATTTTTGATGTTTCGCCGTTTCTTCCACTCTTCTATAGTCTTGTATCTTCTGCTTGGTGTAAATGATAAGGGTAAGAAATAGTGATTCCATGAAAAATTATCATAAATGATATTTCGATTATTCCCTGGCATCAAATCAGGATTTTGTCACCCTAATCAGCACTGAGACCCCTAAAAACACTACTTTCCTTCGTAACCACGCAGAAGAAACAAAAAACAATGGAAGAGAAAGCAGGAAAAACGAGGAAAACACAAAAATGAAAAAAACCGGCGATCATCACTCGGCCTCAATTAAAAATTTCTGCGCGTGAATGGCGCGTTTCGTTGTTGCCTGCAGACAGTGCTGCCTAGTTGACGGTTGTACGTTTCTGCAGGGGTGTCTATTTGGAAACACCCCTTGAACACAAGGTTGACCGCCTGAATGTCTTCAGATAATGCAAAAAAAAATAATGAAAATGTGGGTGCGCTGAAGTTGACAGGGCCAACGCATGTAATTTAGCAACTTGCCCTCACGTTCTTGTGGTAGAGGGTCTCAAGAATTCCGCTATGGTACGTTTTCAAGCAGACACCTGCTTCGAAATGACCTCCTTAGAGCAGTTCTCTAAGCCCGAATAGGTAGGAAAGTTCACCGAAAATGACTAAGAGTCGATTTACTTCTCACACAGATTGAGGACTACTCAGGCGTTTGCCCACCATTGATTTCAAAAACGATTTCATGCTACGAATCTTCGTACGTTTTCAGAGAGAGGTTCATACAAGAGAGAAGACGGCAGAAGCCGATTAGTCACGCACATAAGTCGACGGGATGAGATTTGAAACCTTGTCACCATATTCAATGCGCATCCTGTGTAAGACCAAAACTGTCGTTTGTGTGCTTTTTGTACCTTCCAAAACGCTCAGTATACTTCCAAAAATCTGGAAACGGATCTCATATTCGTGTTCAGCGCCCAAAACAACCCCTGAGCAAAGTTTGGGTGAAGGCACACTTTCAAAACTTTGTGCAGACTGATAGCCAGTTACTTCTATTAATTAGGGCTTCTGAGAGTGAAAAAAGGTCTGATTGAATAAAAAAATTTGTATGCGGGGGTTATTCGGGGTGGTGAATACGAATTTGATGTCCATTTATCGATTTTCAACCTATTAAGGTAGGTTTTCTCCCTAAATGGCATATTACCTACCGTAACCTAGAGTAAACCTCGGAATTTCGACAAACATACCCAAGATTCATTTTCAGCACCCTTGATTACCCCTACAAACAAGTTTCGAGCAAAACCTGAAGTTTTTTTTCGAAACAACAAAAACTTTCTGATGGGTGGTGGTACCACCGTCAGAAATTTTTTCGCGCTGTTACCTTTTCGCGAGATTTTAAAAACGCTTATATTTTTTTGGAGCCAGCGGCTCGGAAAGTGATACTGCTAAGATTTACTATAGCTGCTCAAGAGATACTGACAATACAATTCGTTTCTGCAGATCCGACCTACTCTTTGCATATTTCCCTTGTAAGCAGAAATATGGAAAAGTCAAAAAAAAATACTGCAGGAAATCCACTCACCTTCTTTCCTGCGCTGGCGTCTCGTCGAACGGTTGAGGGATGACCGATGTGCTGGTGGTTACCTCCTCCATGGGGATGCTCGACGGGATTCATTGCGACACCTCTGACACGTGGCCAGCTGTTTCTCTTGGCCTTGTACTTGTGATAAGCACGTCCAGCCTTGAGCATAGGCTTGTCGGTACGACCGCCACCAGCAACCAAACCTTAAATTGATACGGATTATGACACAAAACAGGAAGGAAGACCTCCCCACAACTCACCAATCATAGCACGGTTGGCTGACTGAATAACCTTCTTGGCTCCGGATGGGAGACGAATACGGGTCTTCCTGGTTTCAGGGTTGTGGGCGATAACAGTGGCATAGTTACCTGAGATGAAAAAAAATGAATACGGATTCGCAACCCTAAGTTAACCCACATTTGTCGTGAACTCAAAGAAGGTAATGACTGATAGCAAAACACGTATTCACAAAATAGGAAGCTTCCGTCAACTAAAGCTCACCTGAGCACTTAGCGAGCTTTCCTCGGTCACCGCACTTTCCCTCAACGTTGCAGATGGTGGTTCCCTCAGGAAGAGATCCAACTGGCACGATATTTCCGACTTGTACAGCGGCTGAAATGGGAAAAATACGTTAGAAAACTGAAGAAATTACTTCTCTTGGCTCTGTTATGAACTCTGTTTGTCTGGATATCATTTAATCAGCAGCGTTCAAATTCGAATGTTATTATTTTCTGGCCTTGTTAGTAGTGGACAGGCGGAGAGAAAGTAACATTGGCATGAATCCTAATGAGACTTTGCGTTCCCCATTGGAGGTTGGAGCAAACTCGGTGCACCTGTGTTATAGCATATGGCACCGAATTCGCGCAAGCCTTCAATAGCCAACGCGAAGTCTCAATAGGAAGCTAGGCGGAATTGAGCGATATGCAGGGTTGAGCAGAGTTGCGACCGGCCGCGAGCGGGACCTTTTTCGAAAAATGAGAAAATTTCTGAGAGCCTAAAAATTAAGAAAAAATTAGGGTTTTCTCCAAACCACTTGCAAGGGTAGAATGAGGTAGGAGTAGTAAGTCGCGTATGAATTCTGAACTGCATACATATATTTATCTATTTGGTACGCTCATAGGAACGCGCCAAAGCAAAATAACATTAAATAATGTGAAAAAGCCACGAGGAATGCAATAAAAAAAGTGATTAAGAATGGAATGGAGATTAGTTTATGAGATTAAGAAGGTAGCTCTAATGTTATGCTGGAGTCGACTGCAACAAATTAAGAATTTTAAAATCCTTATTTTCTATCCGACGATAAGCCTTGATTTTGGTCGTGAACATTTTTTCATATCAGGCGGGGGGAGGTCGTAAAATTAGGGTCAAAAGGGGGTCGTAGAATTTTGGTCACCGGTGGCAACTGCCTTCTCAACCCTGACGATATGCCGACGTATTCTACGGAGCCTAGAAAACCTAATTCTCCCGGCGCTCGCCTCGTCCTGTGCGTTGCGGTCAATGTGATTCAAACGCGCTTCCTCGCTATATCACCCACTAATATACTACACTGCGACCCCAACATAGATTATAATGGCCTTCTCGATATTTTTTCGTCTTTCTTTGATGCAGGAAACATTTACGGAGCCCGATTTTTACGAATAACGTTTTGAGGGACGTAATCAGGAGTGCGCCTGTCGATATTCAGGGGATAAACTGTAGGTTGCGACGGATATGATGTCATAAAACTAAAGTAACAAATCGTATCATTTCAAAAATCGGTGTTTTTTTGTTTTTTTGTGTTTTTGTGTTTTTTCCTCAGCACCCCCACACACAGAAGGTTTTGGCCAAATCTAAAAAGGAAACTTCTACTGGCAAAAGTGACCATTCCAATGAAATGTACATTACTAAAACCATTTTCAGACGTAGGGTCTGAATATGCCCTCTGCAGGATGTTACGTAAATCTACCACACCTTAACTCCGTCGGGAGCGCGCGCTCGCGTCGCGGCTTTGCATTGGAGCGCTCTTTCTCACAGCACACTGCAGTTCCTCGCTCGTACACTACTCTAAGTAGGTGATCTGCGATACTTAGTGTATGTTAGGGTTACATCGGCCTCCAAACGGCGCGTATAGCTGCAGTGTTAGGGTAGACGACACTCGACAATGTCAATCTCGCAAAAATTACTAAGAAAGGGGAATAGATGAATTCAAGTTGGTTCGGTATACTAATTGCAACACATGTGTTCCTTCACAGATTGGTCAATACAAGATGAATGCATGAGAAGGTGGTGCTCCAATATTCATCTCTCATTTCTCGTCTGGCAACATCGTTTCCAAATTTATCAGGGTATAATCTGCAAGCCAGAGGAAATAATCTGCAATCTAGAAGTGTGAAACATCGCAGAATTCGCTTTTTTTTGTGGGTCATATGTCACTGGACGTTCCAGCTCCGGCGCTGGGTGCCCTGCGCCTCATCTCCTATAGTTGTTCATGAAGGGCCTTGACGCTGTTAGGCTTCGCTGTGTGTTTCTTCAGTTTTGCTCGATGAATGTGTTCTATATCTTTAATTACCACCTGATTCGCATGCGTTAGACACTTTTCGTGTGAGAAACAGCATATTTACGGTGCTACCGTACTCTGATGTTTTCCAATCTTTGTCCACGGAAGACATAAGAATAAGCGAATTGCAATTTTTTTACATTCGTCCGATAGACATAGCTAGATCAAAATTAATTTCCGAAGTTTCTAATCACAGAGAAGCAAAAGGACTTAATAACGCATTGAATTTTGGTCAACACATTCAGAGTACAAACCATCGCCGCGGACCAGGCTTTCCCCTCTTTTCATGACTTGAAGGTCATAACGTGGCGATATGGTGATTCTAAGCATTTAGTATTGCGAATCGGTACCTGAGGTCCGTGCCGGATGTATTAGTACACCACTAAGCAAGAGAAAATTCTGAAACCTTGTATTCATTTTCGTTGGCAAAGGTGAGACAGAAAACTGTGTAATCCTGTGAAAGACCGCATGCTCCATCCTCGGTATGCCTCTCTTGACGATTAATGGCTAATCCCTCTTGACCCCCTTCTTTCTTACCACAGATAGGGCATGTAATTTACGAATTCGCCAAATTCCGTTCCTCCTTCAGTTCACTGCACTGGTCCTCGGAGTCCTGATGAACATTCTTCAAATGCCGGTAGAAACTCTGTTTATGGAGCACCTTGCTGCAAACAGGGCACACAGAGTGATCAGCGTCAGCTATGTCAGAAGAATTATAATCCTTGTAACAGCCGGCTGTTTCGAAAGAGGGCTGACATACTTCCCCCAGCGCGGAAAATTGTTCAAAATCGATATGGCTCGCCTTCACTGAGTTTCGAAATTTCTGCGCCACTTAATAGATTCAAAGTGGGCTTGAGTTCGATAATCTGGACATCGTTTTAGGAGAAATAAGACAGAAATTGCGATCTATGGAGAAATTTTCCAATTGCTCCTCAGCATACTGTACCAAACATTACATATAAGAGTTTTCCTGAGCAAAACTGTAGTTTTTACGCAGTATAGTGTGCTCGAAATGACCTTTTTGAACATGAACTAACGGTATGCCGGTATCAGCTCATCGGACTGTGTAAAAGATATTGGAGCACCACCTTCTCATGCATTCATCTTGTATTGACCAATCTGTGAAGGAACACATGTGTTGCAATTAGTATACCGAACCCACCTGAGTTAATCTATTCCCCTTTGTTAGTAATTTTTGCGAGAATCGCATTGTCGAGTGTCGTCTACCCTAACACTGCAGCTATACGCGCCGTTTGGAGGCCGATATAAGCCTAACATACACTAAATTTCGCAATTCACCCAGCTAGAGTAGTGTACGAGCGAGGAACTGCAGTGGGCTCTGAGAAAGAGCGCTCCAATGCGACGCCGCGACGCGAGCCCCCGACGGAGGCGAGGTGTTGTAGATTTACGTATCATCCCTCTGCAGCCGCCTAGAATCACTGTAAAACAATTATAGGCAAGTTCCCGTGATTTCCGTACCTACTGTAGCCTCCAAAACGCAGTTATCTTTCGAAAATCTATAGACGGACCTCGTAATC
This sequence comes from Aplectana chamaeleonis, assembly GCA_029168955.1. Classification (NCBI taxonomy): domain Eukaryota; kingdom Metazoa; phylum Nematoda; class Chromadorea; order Rhabditida; family Cosmocercidae; genus Aplectana; species Aplectana chamaeleonis. The sequence goes on along the minus strand of JAPDOI010000119.1, from coordinate 1,232,767 downwards.
GTGTTCACCGCCTAAAACAACCCCCGTAGGCAATCTTTGAGTAAAAGCACATTTTTCAAACATTGCACAGTGACAGCGCTTTTCACTTGAACGGACTTTCGGCTTAGCGTGCACTTATGAATTGTGGCTTTCAGAAAGAGTTCCAGGTAAGACCTTGAAATCCCCCAGGGCCCTGATCACGGATCTGAGTTTGATTTGTCGATTTTCGAAAATTGTCGAGTGAATTCATTCAAAGCTTCTCATCAGGAGGACAATTTTATGCCGCTCTTCGCATTGCCACCGGATGTGCAAAGAGTTCCCCAGTCGAGCATCTGCATGCCGAAGCCAGTCTATTGCCTGTGAAGGAGCACTGTAAGCTCCAAGCCCAACAATTTCGAATCCATATTATTAAGCAACCAAACCACCCGTCCTGGAGAGTGCTTAACCCCGTTAGAGAGAGAGAAACAAAAAAATTCCATTTGCCGGTGCTCCATGCAAAGTTAACTTGCAACGATGGCACGACTCACAGCTAGAACGACTCCGTCTTTTGCGTGAGGAGCACACTAAGTTCGTACGGTGTCATCTTGAGAAGGCGGCGGTGAATCCTATACTAGCAGAAGTACCGCCCCCAGTCTGCAAATCCGAGACTCAACTCGGAAAAAGGGCTAGATGCACACTCGCATCGCTGCGCTTCTTTTTTTTTTCTCCAAAAGTGTCCCCATATTTTTACGACCCCCCTCCGTTGCACTGAGTCACAACCGTGCTCAACCTGTACTGAATCCAGCACTTCGCAAAAATAAGTTTTTTTATTCTCTAAATAAGCCGAAGCATCTTTTTAACTCGGGGAGGGGGGTCTTCGTATTTGGCGCTGAAGACTTCCACACGATGTAGGTAATCCGAAAAAAAAAGACTAAAACTTCGCAGTACCCCGCCCCAAGCAGGTGTTTCCATAAAATTATGAGCGTTTCTAAAGCTTCGCGAAAACGTGAGTGTAGAGTAAGGTAAAGGTACCCATTTCGCAAAATTTTTAGCTCGAAAACGATGAATGGGGGGGATCGCAAAAAATTTGGACGACAAATGAAAATTTCCGGAAGTGGTCGGAAATCATAAGACACCTTCTCAGAACTTTATTAAGTAGTCCAATTCAATATCTAGTAGAGCTACTCTTCTTGCTGACGAAATCCGGGGGTAGTTCTATCAAATTTTTGACATTGACGGTTCGGTGTGATCAAATAATGACCTGCTTTTGAGTAGGTTAGCAATTTAAATTGGTCCAAGGATAGGAACGAAACCAGTGTAAGTTACTAGGTGTCTACTGGTATTGTACTTTACAACACAAGTGTTAAGGTGACCATTTAAGAAGACAACGATTTGAGGTGACTGCAAGTGCAGAACGCGCTTGTTTGCGTTGCTGCCTGATGTTCCTGCCGAACACTTCAATAAACGATCGACCACGTTTGCATGTGGTGTGAACAAAACTTGATGCTGGCTCTTGCTTAATGGTTCGAAAAACGACAAAAGGACATAAAATATGTGTTCATCACCCCGAATAACCAGGAGTGACTCCAAATCTGACTGTGGGTGTTATTTGGCACGCTGAACACGGATTTGAGGTCCATTGTTAAATTTTCGAAATTTTAGGTTGAGTAACGCCAGTTAAAAGGCATTGTGCTTACCGTAACCCACAGTAACCCTACGTCTGACGAGGAATAGACCATAGGTTCGAGTTCAGCGCCCTAAAAAATCCCAACTTGGAAGTTTTGAGCCGGATCCCGAATATTTTTTTTCTGAACACCTCAAAAATTTCCTGATGTGTACCCATAGCCTTTGGGGAAGCAATAAAAATGCCATTTTTTGGAATCCCCGCAACCATTTCGGGAATCCCAAGCACGGTTCATTCATGTACTACTGTCACAGCTCCCAAACCCTGCGACCATCGGCACAGCGCACCCCGTCCGTTGACAACCACGTTGCGTTTAGTAGGAATATATGTTCAGCTAATCAGATGTGGTCTTTGCAGGTACGCACGCTCAGGGAAAACTGCACATGCGACCCCAAAAGCCGACGCTTGTAACTTCATCAGAATCAAAGAAGGAAAAAATAAGAACCGACCATATTAAGGTTAACATAAAGGAAGACAGACTAACCCTTAGATCCGCAGTACACGAACTGTCCAGTGTACATTCCCTCGGCGGCAACAATGGTGCTCTTCACGGTCTTGTACTTGTATGGGTCGCGGAAAGCGACGATGGCCAACGGTGCACCACGTCCGGGATCATGGATGATGTCCTTCACAACACCACGGATGTAGCCGTGACGCTCAGCATAGTCCAGTGGTCGCAGCTGAGCAGCTCCCTTGCGGTGCTTGTTGTGCGACTTGAAAATACCTCCAGCTCCTTTACGCTGGACACGGATCCGACGACCCATTGTTTGACACCCTAAAGATACCTTGAATGGAGTGGTTTCAGGATACACACGGCAACCGAAACAGAACGGAAGGGAAACCCAAAGTGGCATCCCGGCGTGGGTCACTGTCGCGTAGGGTTGAGCAGACCGTTGCGCCAATTTTCGGCTAAGCTACGACCCCCTCCCAAATGACCAAAATTCTTAAAAATTTCCAAAAATACTGCGACCCCCCTCCCGGGGTAGAAAATTCCCTAAACTTTTTGAGAGTAAAAAAGTTGGAAAAGGTTCGAATTTGTGGTCAAAATCTGTCAATTCGTACGAGCCCCCCCCCTATATCTCTTTTTTTTCCCCAAAATTTCCACTTATTTTATGACACCCGTTGCGCCGAGTTGCAACCCTGCTGTCGCGAAGTGCGCAGAAACTATGGGGAGTGCACCGCAGCGAAAACTGTCGCACGACGATACCAACTGTAGGGCCTTTCAGAGTGGCGTCGCAGAAAAATTCGCTGTCGCGGCGACGTGGTGAGAGATGGGGGGGGGTGCTACGCAGCGCAAACCTTGCCGCGCGACGGGAGCGAACGTCGCGCTTTCAGAGTGGGAGCGACGGCGCGAGCTGGGAGCGATGTTCTGCAACGTTTTGCGAGGCGAATGGTCTCGACCATTTTCGTCGTTGTCGCTACTTGTCGCTTTAGTTTCTTCATATTAGTTAGTGTTTCTTCGTTACTATCTCGTATTAGTTAGTGTTCTTTCGTTACTATCTCTCTGTAGAATCATCTTTTTGCCTATTTCACTAGCTGCTTGCCATCCAGGATAAGTTTCGTCATGACATTTGTTTTGTCATCCAGAATTCCTTTCGTCATGGTATTTAATTGGCTATCCAGGATTTATCTCGTCTTGGCGTTTAATAATTTTTTGTTGTGGACACCATCATTGTTATGCAAATCTTTTCAGTTGAAGGTGATTCTACTGGTGGTAGTGTCTCCTGGTATATTATTCGAAATCTATAACTCGTTTTTGTTGACCAATTCCAGAATGTCTGAGATTGCAGAACACGCGAGGGATGGCACGACAATATGTTTATGCGCTCTGATCGAACTTGAAGGGCAGCGAAGAAACAAGAGACGCTGAGAAAGAAATAAGACGCGGGGGAAGTCGATAGGCCACGCCTTTTTTCACTCTCTCTGAGGAGCGATGCCGCGAATTTCGCAGCGACGCCACTCTGAAAGGCCCTAATAGGCATCTGAGCGAGCGCCGGTGCGGGTTAGTTATGGCGATCGTTACGTCGCACAGAGAAATGACTTCGTCAATTCTTGTCGCTCGCGCATCGCCAATTCTGCGACATCCCAAGAGCACGCCCACTTCTCATCAAAAAAGTGGGTGTGATCTTGGGATGTCACAGAATCGGCGACACGCGATGCGATTGACAAAAACTGTCTCAAGTAAATTCTTAGTGAGACGTGTCGATTACCGCAACTACCACACGCAGGTGCTCGCTCAGCCCGCCCGTTCTGTAGGCCCCACCATTGCTGATATCGCGCTGCACGGTTTTCGCTGCCTTGCTCCCCCCCCATCGTTCCTACACACCCCGCGGAAAAGCAAACCTCGCCGCGTCGCCACTCTGAAACCCCCTTGAGAAAACAAGCAACAAAATTACAAAAGCAATCACACAGCAGTTAAGAGTCAATAGAATGAATAATGTATTATGTTATCATCAAGTCTCGCTTAAGACAAGTTCAAATTGAATCACTTAACTTCTAATCAGGTAAAAGGTAATTCGCTTGTATAGACGGTGTGTAAACTATGGAATTCGGCCAGAAACAGAGCTTACTCAGAAAAATTAAAACAAGTTACTCGTAGCATTAGAGGCGTAAAACAAGTTGTCTGCAATATATCTAAGCCGATGTGAGTTACTTGCGACTTATCTCAGGTCATTCAAGTTACATGCAACATATTGAGGATGCGAAACGGCCGCATTTTTTGCGACGGGGTTGACTGCGGCGCGCTTCTACTGGCGCATCGCCAGAGCACGGTTTCCGTCCTTACTTTCTGTTATAGCGGTGTACTTGTCAGTGAAAAGCAGTGCCGTATAGTGGCAATAACTGTATTGATGAAGATTCATGAAAATTTGGCACAGATCACGTCACAATCTGAATATGGCAGAACGAGGACTGAATGAAAGGGCTAATCAAAGCGGAATTCAAAGAGCGTTTAGTGTACTGCTAGTCGTGAGCGTAGTTTAAGCCAGCAAAAAGTCAAATACACTTAAAAAAAACGAAATAGTCGGGCTTGAGCTGAAAGGCAACCGACTATAAGAACTTTTTATTCGGCAAAATCTACGATCCCAACGTTATTGTATTGAAATGTTTCACATTCCTAACACGTAAGTAGAATGCTTCGAATTAAATCTTCTACTTTGCTCGGGGAATTTTCGCAAGCGACTCGAAAAAAAAACCTCGACTAAGTTAATTCCTGTGGTTTGTACAACGAATTTCTCATAATTTTCAGTAACCTCGTTCTTCTAGAAACACATACTTTTTCCGTTCTAAAATGCACTATCCCCCTTGAAAAAAATTCCGAAAATTTCAACCACCCCCGTTAGCAAGCTATCCAGTCCTGCTCGACCCTGTTGATAGGAGCTTTTTGTAGTTGTAAGGATATTGCGGTACAGATGCAGAACGTTTCTAATTTTTTTTCCATAGCTTTCAGTCACGGAGTGGGCGAAATTTTGATATAAACGCCGAATATTCTTCGCGAACGTTTTGGACTCTCGATGGCAGCTCCCCATTAAAAAGGCTTTATCTTAATCCTACAATAGGTAGTCTGAAGAGGTTTATATTTACTACATACTTCATTTACTATTCAGTTTAACCATTTCTCCGATAGTGACGTTTGGATCCAGCAGACGGGTACTGTGCAGTGAACAGCTCCACTGCATACATGGACAAGACTACTATAGCCGTTGTGAGACGTCTTCAGTTACACCTATGAGGTATTTGCACTCGATCTCTACGGAAGCACTTAAAAATCTATCTCTGATTTGTTAGGTCCGTGGCCTGCGTCCTCAAGAAAAAACTTTAAATTCCAACAGCGGTTGGCGCGGCGATTTAATTCTCAGAGATTGAGATTTAAACCGCCACGCCAGCCGCGGTTTGAATTTACAAGTTTTTTTCTTGAGGAAAGAGGCCGCGGATCTAACCATATATTGGCAACATCCGGTTCGAGAGCAGATTTAGTACCCGCAAAGAAAACCTTTGACCCGTTTCATCGCAACCGTTTGCAGACACTCTTGAAACGAGTTTGTACAAATTGTTGATGCATTAAAAGAGATATATGCTATTATTCCTTCACGACTCTTCCTCTGACTAAGAGGAACGTGGACGAAAACCGTGATCTGGCGATGCGCCAGCAGGGGCGCGCCGCAGTCGACCCCGTCGCAAAAAATGCGGCCATGGGAAACTGCGTCCACTGCGCCTCCGATATGTTACCCGCAGGGTTGCGACTCGGCACAAGGAGGGGTCGTAAAAAATTTCCGGAGTGAAAGTAATCATCTTTGAAATAGTCAGGTGCGTGGAAGAAGTATGCATTTTAAACCTTTGAATAAGCCTAAAATGGTTTTTATCCTAAAGGATTAAGAAAATTTTGCTAATTTTTGCAAAATTTTGGTCAACGGGGGGAGGGGTCCTAGCTCCGCCAAAAATTGACGCAACGGCATGCTCAACCCTGTTTACCCATAACATAAATGGCACAAGATGAGCCGTAAGTAACTTAACTCGGCGAAGAATAAATTTCAAAGGGAGTACTCAGAGAAATGAAAACATGTTACTTCTAGCATTAAAAGCGTAAAGCAAGTTACATGTAACATATCTAGGCCGATGTAGGTTACTTGCGATTTACCTCAGATCACTTAGATTACAAGCAACATACCGACGGTTGTGCGCCTTCAATGTGTTCCTGTAAACTAAATGTCACAAGATGAGTCGCAATCAACCTAAATCGAACAGAAGGCATTTCCAAAGAGAGCATACGACGCACTCTTGAGGTCAGGCTTAGGAATGGCGTTGCTATCGGTTCAATTACCTAAGTTTGGGGTACAACACCCCACCCTGGGTAGGCCCCGCACATTTTCCGCTTAGCACGTGGTCCGGGACGCATGCGGACGCGGTCTCTGCATCGTGTGTCGTCTGCGTCGCGTGATACCAAAACCATTCGAAAATATAAATGTAGGTTACTTGTAAGATGAATGAAAATTATTGGTAATATAAATTTAAGTTACATGTAATAATAAATTGAGTTACTTGAGACATTCAGTTAAGTTACATATGGTTAGGTCCGTGTCTTGTTTCCTCAAGAATAACGTTTAAATTAGAACCGCGGCTGGGGCCGCGGTTTGAATTTAAACGTTATTCTTGAGGAAGCAAGACACGGACCAAACTGAATATATTACAACTTAATCTCATTTTTTTGAGTAGGGCTCCATACTGTTTAGGGATAGTTCTTGGGTATAATCTGTGATTACCTCCCCCGCAATTTAATGACTTCCATCAATTTGTTTTCAGTCCGACTTTTGCCAGCCTTGATGATTACTTGAATTATTTATTTTAATTTAAATTATAATGAACCTTAACTACTACGTGATGGTTTTTTATCAATTTGCTGCTTTTATTTGTGAACGGAGACGGGTTGGCTCGTGCAATGAAATGAACAATTAACCTTTCACCAAATGAATTTAGACTACTGATTAAATTTTTTCTTTACTATAAAAAAGAATGAATAAAATTCATTAAATACAGAGACAGTGGAATTGCCCAAATGCATCCATATTTTATCTGCAATCCTTCGTAGGACTTTCAATTTTCCATTCAACTTTAGGCATTATCGAAATATCTTATACACATTAAAAAAATATATATATATTTAATAAAATCGAATTTAACGAAAAAAATTACGGCCTATAGCTGAAAAATTGCCACGGTGTCAAAATTTTTCTCCGCATTTTGAGAAAGTTCTTTTCTTACAATACAATGTACAAGCTTTAAAACCGAAACTTCTGAGTACCATCCCGGTTTGAAATTCGGTTCTATCCATCCTATATTTCCCGAGAATGGACGTTCACACAAAGAATCACCCATTAAAAATGGAAAATAATTGCTAATTTTCCAAGATGGTAAAAAAAGGAACAATCGCTTAGGATTGAAGAAAACCAAAATCACTAGAATTACAAGTTTGAAACAAAACTAGCCCTCAAAAATTAGGCCACTCAAGGTGAAAACTCAGTGCGAATCTTCACAGATGGCCTCTTCCATCCGAAAAGTTATGAGTTTCATCGGACTGCATTTAAACTTCACAAAGCAACACTGAAATAGCCGAAATACGAATTAATTTAGGGTGAAAAATAAAATAAGAATAGAAAATGAACTGAATACGAATCGATGTGGTGGGCATCGAATACTCAGCTAACCTGATTTTCAATGCGCGCCGCTGCGCTGCGTCTGTGACAATGGAGCGCGCTATTCCTTCGACTTCATGGCCCTGTATGCCCGGTGTGCAAATACAGTAGCTGAGCTGTTTGGAGGTGTTGGATGAGGCGCTGCGTGACAGAAAACACGGAAACGAGATTCTTCATGAGTACATTGTTGGTTAAAGAAGGCTAATAAAGCCTCTGGGACATATATAGCAAAAAATCGATACGGGAGAGAAGCCTGCCATTTTTGGAGCACCTCGTGGCTCTGCTGCTCCATCGACTTCTTCTCAGCTCCAAAATCTCCTTTTATGGTTTTAGACTGTCTCGAGTGCTAACTTTTGTTTAGTGCGACTAGCAGCAATTTAGATTAAGAGGAGGCTGCTAAAATATTCGTTTAGATATACTTCCGGATTAAGTTAGACTATGGTGAATACTGCTAGTTGCTACGTTCAGAAGAATGTATGTATTAACCCATAACCCTAGCCTGATGCCTTATTCATAAATCAAATATCCGTGTTACTCTCCTTTAACTCGATTTTCAATGAAATTTAAGCCTTATTTTGAACCCGAGGAAATAGTACAGTATCGAGCAAATTTTTTTTTGCAAGAAAAGCGTTTTGCAAAAAAAAAGCTACGCATCGCCATAATTCACTTCGAAATTGACGACATGAGTTTTTCAGGTAGTTTTCTTTATCCTCTCGGTTAGGTGAATGCAACGGTATGTGAAGAAAGCCTTTTTTAGCTCCAATGGCTCGTTGGAAAATGTGTATTTCCTTCTGAAATTTACATCGACCACACGTTTTTAACCTGTGGTCGATGGAAATTTTAGAAGAACATGACAGATTCCTGCTATCATGTCGTCTGATCAGTTCATTATGAGGTATTTTGTGGTTCAATTATGTATTTTTCGATAAACTTTTGGAGTTGAATCCATTATTTTGTAATACTATCGTGTAGGACTAAACGAATACAATCCAGAATTAACTATAAAATTGAAATCGGACCACTTTGAGGCAAGTTATACAGGGCTTGTGTGGCTTTGTGAGCGCTAAAAACGCCACATAACGTTTTTTTTTGCACAGAATTCGCGTGGATCTGTAGCTCCATCTAGTTGTAATCCGGCCGCACGAAGTCGTCCTTCAAGAATGTCTTTTTTATTTCTGTATACAGAAATGGATTAATTGGACTACAGTACCCGACGAGGTGCGCAGGTAAAGGCACTGTAGTCCGTTGATATAAATTCGGAATCGAAAGGAAAAACTCCAGAAAAAGTAGTTCAAAACACCATATCACTCAGATGGGTTACGCGTACCTTGAACTGAAATCATATTTACACGCACTACTGTTTATTTGTTTGGGCAACAATCGATCTTCACGAATAAACTGCTTTAAAACATGATTTCCGACTTTTCATATTTTTACTCCGCGCGTCATGCGGCTTAAAGGGGAACATTTTTTTCGAAATATCGAGCTCGTAGGAGCGCATTCTAGATGGGTAGAGGAGACGCAAATGTTGCTGCGGTTTGCTGGTTTTTTCAGAGAAAAATTGGGTTTGTTTTATGAAGCTTCAAGCATTGATCACTATTAAACTGAAAGGTGTCGTCTTTTCTTGAGAGAACTACGGATATCAAATTACCCCTCCGTTTCAAACACACTTCTTATACGTGAAGGCAGTGTCCGCTATAAAAAAACCTTATTCTAGATTTCGTTGCTTTTGAGTAATGTGCTTCTCTGGGCCAAATTGCGGTCTGCAACTGCGTCTCGAAACGCATTGCGGCCGCACGCTTTCGATTCGAAAGAGCCTCCAGCACCGATCTGTTGGCTCTAGCAAGGGTTTCGGAAACTGGAAATCGAGTCGGCTTTGACGCTGAAAACTCGACTGAATCGAGCGCGTGCGGCCGCAAAGCGTGTCGAGACGCAATGGCGGACCGCAATTTGGCTCAGAGAAGCACAGTAGGCAAGTTCACGAAGTAGATGATAACAGAGACAAGTCCCCACAAAACTCTCAAATTTCGAAAAAGAAACTGTTTAAAGAAACCTTGAAAATATTCAGTTGCGTCTGTTTAGTGTGTTTCGCGGGGGGGGGGGGAAGGGGGGACTGCAGATTTCGAATGATCCAGACGTCGGGAATGGTTTTGCGCTTCGAAATTCCTAGAAATCTTCTACTTCGGAGTGAAATTTACTGCTGTCGATTGCGTGTGTGTTGCGCGTACGTTGCGTCTCCTTCTCTCGCCCACTTTCAAGCTCTCTCTCCCCTCGCTCCGCACACTCACGTGAGGGAACAGACTGAACTTTTCCGCGACATAGAAGATTGATGACATTGTTTCTCGTCTCTTGTACCGTAAACTCTTTTAAAAAACAAGATGGTTCAATGCATATGTTTAGATGTTAGAATCCTTCGGGATCAAGATTATTCAAGAATTCGGCAACTTCCTTTGGTGAAACGGATAATTTAGGTGCAGAAATAGAACTAGACGGTGAATTTTCAAATAGAATGATCATGGCCAACCGAGAATGTCCCGCGGGACAAAGAGTTGACGTAAAAGTTTCAGAAAATTTGGACATTTGTGGGGGGTTTGAGCCAGAAATTAGAAAGTTGGAGGTACTCTTTGAACAACTAAAAGAATGGTGCGTGAAAAAATGTTCGACATTTTCCGAAAGTTTTGGTCACCAAATGGTTGGGGCGTAACTCCGTGTAGGTATGGGACAACAGTTCGCTCGACCCTGAATTCGATTGTTCCTTTTATCGTAAATCTGTTATTCACCACGTTCTGATTCAATCTTGTTTAGCATCAGGTCTAGTTATGTGCAGCGTTTTCATGTTGACTGCTATACGTAGATCCATGGCTGCGTCAAAAATAACTTGGCAGCGGATGGTTTCGATCCACCGACCTCACGGCTCACTAGGCCATGCGCGCTTCCACTGCGCTACGCTGCCGTCAGAGCTGAATTTGATCTACTGCACTGCGAGTTGGAGGTCACTGTGAGTCATATGAAGAAGAATTGCGAGGTTATACAGCGGCCGTATATGCATGCATTGCCATTAGTCTTACGGACTAATGACAATCTTACAGACAGAAAAAAATACAAGAGGTTATTAAGCTCAGTATTTCGCTTTCTCTCATACAGAGACCTTCTTTCATAAGATCGCAACACCCAGAGAACAAAAATCTTTATTCTACTGTTGTTTATGTTGAATGTTTATGCTGCCAGCGTCTTCTGCTTAATGGTGTCACGTCCTCAGATGTTCACATCTTTGTTGAAAATTTCTGAGAAAATTACAATTAAATTGTTTTCGGCAAATTCATAAACTTTCTAATTTGACTCAATTGCCCTATTCCATATGGCTTCAAAACCACATCTGACCAATGTCGTGGATGCTCCTGAACCATTCCAGATGCTGCCCAAGCGGGTATTCACTAACTTCCCCTCGTACCCAGCTCAAACTGAATTTCGAATCTTTTTTCTTCTTCTCAAGCTTTTTTTTGTAAGTCTGCACAGTGGAACCTCACTAGGGAGTGACCAGAAATGTTCGACAGAACAACTCATTCAGCTATGTTTTGTTGTGCCTTTATTTTTCTAATAGTCGAAAAAGAAACACCTGCTTATCTGCCCGTGAAATGGACAAAAAATTATTTCCCATTGAATAATTTCCAACAATTTTTTCCGTCCAAAGTTCTCCCTGTCAAGTATAAAAGCGGAGTGGGAGGGGGTAACTTGGAGCGCGGAACATGAATTCAACACCAAATTTCAGTATTTGACAGGATTAGGACAGTTTCCCCACGCCCTTTTTCATTGATGAGAGAATGTTGTCAGTGCTCCTTCTGCAGCATATGTGATAGACTGACCTCTATTTCAAAGGCAGCTTATACGTTCAAGGAAGGCCATTCTTGCGTTATGATAGAAATCGAAGATTTGAAGCTACTATTTTCGGAAACTCGAGAAAAGACTCGATGAAAACTTGATATAAGGAGAAAACTAACGGGTTATTTATCAAGGGGCTCTCATTGAAGGGAAGCGACTTTACGAAAATGGGCCGGGCACAACACTTTTGCGGCTCTCAGAGGCTCAGATATTATAATTCCGGCTAGTTTTTGAATCTTACAGCAGCTTAAGGGCAGTGTTCAGGATAAATTTCACTTCCGATATCTCCACGGTTTACGGAAGGTCTCGTGCCCTTTATAGCAAGGCATGCTTAAAAAGGACACGAAAGACGCGTTTTTGAGCAAAAATAGGCCCTCTTTTGTTTACGTTGATTTTTGAGCGTGGAGGAGTTGACCGCTAGAAGGATGATACCCATCAGTGCAATGAAGCGATCAGCTCACTTATCAGCACTTCCTTCACTTGATCATTCCTGTAATCTGAGTCTTCATTTGTTCATTCCGAGGGGGCGGATCTGGGGCACCAGGCGTGTCTGGGGCACCAAAACGCTTGTTTGCAGCCATTATTTTGCCGCTCCTGGCTCGTTTTCTACCGTTCTTTCGACACTGGGAGCCTAGGATCCTTCTCGCCTATCATTTCACTGGGAAAAGTCAACGAGGATGATCATCGTGAACGCTGCCTTTGAAGGCACAGTCCAACCTCGAAACCGTTTTTCTGCTTTCTGTCTTTATTGAAAACGGTCCCACGCTGGTTCCAATGATGTCTCTGGGATCGTGCAAGACCCCCTATAAACGAAGTTATGGCCCCTCAAAAATTGGGCTGCGGAAGCATGGTGGACGAGTTGTCCGTGGCTTGTAACTTCCGTCATTTTCAACCGATGTATGCGAGCCGACCTGAATGAATGGAGAGGCTGAGAATGGAGGAAAGAACGGGGCTATTTATTGATCGGGAATCATCGCTCATCTCGCCACTGTTGATCTGGAAAGATCGTAAAAGGGGCGTGCCAAAGTGGCTTCCGAGTGTGGGCGCGCCAGGGTTGCTTCCCCCTATATCTCGTTTATTCGGAGGAATTGAGAGCTCGCACTTGGCAGGTGTTATATGGGGTGTGTCTACTTCACAATTATGTTTAAATCTCAGATTTCGCCCCTGAGCTTGGACTGTGCCTTTAAACCGTGCGAATCAGCTCCTGCAATGCCGCGACTGCCGTCTACCCTTTCGTGGCCGAAAACGCGTTTAGGTGGAGCGGTATGATTGTCTACGCCACAGCCGTAGACGTACATTGAATTCACAAAGACTCCATGCGTCGCATCGTACGCTGCACTCTGATGTCGCGCTGTGTATGCCGACTACCTTATTTACTTATTTTCAGATAATGGCCAGTAAGGAATACTTTGTGCCATCTGAAGAGGTTATGACCTCCATCGTGCTGCCTACCATCATCTTCTGCATTGGAATGGTCGTGGCGATGCTTGTGGGAATTAACAAGTGTAAACAATGGGAGCTGGACAAAATCGTCGAAATGCGACGCACGCGACGCGTCGTACAACGGATAACAGCACGCCTACGCGAGAAAAACTTCAAGACTATACAGAGTACGTCTACAATTTTTTTGTAGTTGTTTTCGAATTTTGGAATGTAAGGCCAGTACACAAAAAAATGGAAACGCCGTCTGCAGCGTCTACATTGTCGCTAGAACGCGTGAACCCTTGGTTCCTGATGATTCCAAATACTTAGGCATCGATGAATCATGCCCTAGGCGACGCGTCTAGGAGATCAACTTCTTCTCGATTTATCTTTTTTCGTGTACTGGGCCCGTAAGCTCCAAAAGTATCTTACAGAAATATTCCTGGCTGCGTGTGCACCTTCATGGCGATGCGGTTTGATACGTTCAGAAGAAAATCTTTGTAGGGCGTCGTTTGTACTTGCAATCACAGCCTCGGTGCAATCACATCGCATTGATTCCGCCATCCGAAACGATCAATATTATTGTATGGATCTAGTCATACTTCCGCGTTTCTGCCGCTGGCTTTTGCAGCACGCTTGCAATTGGTGATTTCGAAATTGACCAAAAGTACACCTGGTGCGCGCGGTAGCAAAACACTGAGGTATAACTAGGGCCTATTGCATATCGCCGCTCCGCTCGGTGGCAAAAGTATAAACGACCCTAAATTTGATTTTCATTTTAGTTTGATTTATGGATTAATTTTCCATTTTCAGATGCTCGCAATATGCGGAAGCGCGCAGCTGCTGCCAAGGCCGCTGCTGAGAAAAAGACGAAACCCGAGGTAGCTCCTCCGGTCTATTCAACGCAGCAGCAAGCCGTGTGAGTTTATTCATTAGGTGTATGCTTCTTGTCATTCCATTAGGAAACCGCGACGCTATTTGGCGGGAAAGCGTAGAGATCATGGCTCGTGGCCAACAGCGTCGCGCCTTCCTAATGGAGTGACACAGACGATATAAAACATGGTGGAAGTAAAAAGTATATACTTCCGAATCTCACGGTTTTTCTCCACGTATAAGTAAACAAATATAAATAAATTAATAAATGGCTCAATAATTAAGTAATTAAAAAATAAATAATTAAAAATAAAATAAATAAATATGTAAATAAATAAATAAATAAATAAATAAATAAATAAATAAATAAATAAATATTGCAGTTGCGGTACATCACCACCTCCTTCCTACGAGGATGCATTATTAGACGAGTACTACTACGAGTGTTTGCCGTCAACTAGCAGGTAATGACCTTTTTCATAGATATCTCGAAAAAAATACTCTGCGGTAGGAAGACTTAATTTCTTGCAGGGCGACGACGATAACGACCACGAACAACACGAGACGCTCGTCGACACAGTCACGAGCGTCCCGTAGAAGCGGGCGTGCGAGTCGCCGGACAAGTCGGACCAATACTCATGGAATACTAGCGGTGTAATTTCTGCTATAATTGGGCGCCACATGCGTACATACTTACCCTTCTCACAGAGTAGCTTTCGCTTTGCGAAATGAGGTCTATTCGAATGGGACTGTCAGCCCACGCGGTCGGCGTGAGTGTCGTGCGACCGTCGCGAAAATATTTTTTTGCATCTGTAAACCGATCAGCAAAAATATTAGGCAAACAGTACTCGTGACCCAGTCAGCTTCTTGCAGCTGTGGGAAGGCTAGTACAAAAAATGCCTACGGTATGACCGCTTTACACGCACGCCGCACGCGTGGTCAGACAGTCGCATTTGAACAGACTTTACATATTATGTACAGTTAACTGTGAATTGATGTCTAGTGACTGATCTCGTCCAGCGTGTATTGTTTAATTCAAATATTCGTCTCATCAGATGCCAAATCCGTCTGGTCACAACTCTGAATTCTCGAGCTTCCGTTTTCGCCACACGTTTGCCGTTTCTATTTGACTTTCGATGTTTTCGAACCAAGCCTCCGCTCAGCAATGTTGTACTCCCTAGTAGAATATCGATCGCATTACAGGTTTCTAGTCACAGTCGTTGATCTCAGTGTGAATTCCTCACTATTATGTTCTTCCAATTGAATTGAAGTCTTTCCGAATGAGACTGTCCGCCCACGCGGTTGGCGTGCGTGTGGAACAGCCATCTTGAAGGCATTTTTCGAATTGCAGACAACTGACTGGAATTTTATCTAGTACGCATACTACAATCATGCTGATAAATTTGTAGGTCTGAAAAGGGCCTTGGCAAAGATTGCTCGACACGCACGTCGACCGCATAGGCGGAGAGTCTCGTTCAGATACACTTTATATACTCATTTAGACGTTACCATTGTATAACTATAGGTCCCCTCTTCTCCATTGCCTAAACAAATTAGGCTGCGACACAGCTGGCAAATGGTATGGTCAATCCAGCAAGACAAATTGAATGTTCTCGACCCTACTATAGGCTGTTCAAAAACAAAATTTTCCTACTTCCTTCGCGTGCGTAAGCAGAGCGATATTAGGGACAGCGAAAGGGCGCAGGGCATTTGGAGGGAGCAGCGTCGCGCGTGCACGCACGCACTATGATTGATGGGAAATTCGAGGTTTTCTGCAAACGATACACCTTCTCCCAACGTCCGCAATGTTACATCGAATTCATGTTTTCGTTGTCAGATCATGACGTACATACTCCAAGATTATGAAGCTGGTAAATATTCGTCTAGACATTATTCGCGGTAAGATTTCTTTCGACCATGACCAAAGCCCACGTTTTTCGTAACTTGAAACTCGTAAGTCTTCATGTTTTAGCCACGAATAAAAAGTGAACGTTGCGGGCTACTCCACTGTCACTTCGGTGTTCCGGAGTATGGCCCAGAGCTGGGATTAACATGGAGAGCTCCTCACTTGTGGTTCGCCCACTACTAAATAATTTTCCACGTTTCTTTCTGTTTTATTTCAGTTTCAGACTTTTTCAGTATTGCGAATAGGGGCTTTTCTTGGTGCTAGAGGGTATGTTGCCGTTGTTTTCAACTTCAAAGTAGAATATTAGATAAAGAAAGGCCCTAAAGCCTTTAAAACAAACGGCTGATTTCCTTCACGCACTGGGTTAAACCCCTATCTGCAATATTCAAAGAGTCAGAAACAAAAGTTAAGCAAAAAAAAACAGAGAAAATAAAAAAAAATCGTAACTCACCCTGAAAATAAGCTTTGTTGCCGATCAATGACCAAATCTGGCCAAGTGCCAGGTTTTCCACCGTAGTTTTAGTGTGTCGACCGCAACCGCACCATAGGCTTTGAACATTGCGGTAAACTGTATGCGCACCGAATTCGCGCCAGTACACTATAAGGAGCCCAAAGTTTCAATGTAATACGTGGCGACTGTTGCGAATCTCCTCGTCACCACTGCTTACACGTAGCAATCCTTATGATTTCATCCAGAAACGTGTAATAAATATTTATCAAAAACAATTTTTAAGAACAACTTCTCAATACAACCCAGGTATTAACCGGAATGGCACTTTATTGCAATACTGTATCCAACTCTGACCGTATTTCACCAGACATCGTGATTCGTCGTTAATCAGACGAACAAGTAGAAATCCTGCAACCATTTCATATGAATAGAGGCCTTTTTCTTTCTCTGGAGAACTACATGAGACTCAATAAACATAATGCGTAATGTACCTGTTACAAAAACTGCAGGCAGATGGCAGATGATTGGTGTGAGACCCTGAAACGATGAGAACACGGCAAATGTCGCCGCTTCGAGGACATAGTTCGGATGCCGGCATGTGGACCAGTAACCGCTCCCTGAAATTCACGCCTACATCAGGACGTTTCGGAGGTTTTGTATCACGTTCTGCCAAGATTCTGGCCGAAAACCAACTTTTCTCTGAAATTAATATGCTCCACAATTCATACGGTTAGGAAACCTCACCGAGCAGAAGGTTTGCCGCAGTGTCGCCGTTGTCATTTTTATACTTCGCCGTAATGAAGTATGGATCAACACCTCGTATTTTGATGAGTCCTTTAGACCGTCTAGAACACGGAGCATTTAGCTACGGTAACTTATTTTTAGGACAATTGTGAGGTGAAAAATAAATGAATACGAGGCGTTGTATGTGACTGGAATGTTTTTTTTTCGAAAAGATAGAGGAATTAGGGATGTCGAAGGCTCCGCTCCCAAAAAGAAGGTCGTAGGAGGCTGCTCTCTTGAACAAGTTCGCGAACTCAATAGAGAAGGATTATTACATTACAATCAAAACCGCCGATTTTCCCTTACCCCGGCGGCCAGTTTATAAACGATTGACCCATAGGTTGAAGGTATGATCTCACCTGGGCTCTCTGCACTTCTCTTTCTGTCTTTAAATGCACAGGACACCCAAAAAATTAATTTTCAGATTCATGCTTATCGTGGAGAGAGTCACATGCTGATCACAGTGGTATCTCTGAAATCGTCTAAGACCCCCTATGAACAGTGTTATGGATCCTTAAAGATGCCTAGATTTTGAGGGTGAAAACTTGGTGGACGAATTATCTCAGGCCTGAATTTCTCTTCACTCGCAATCGTTGCGCGAGAGCGAGCCGGGATAAAGAGACAGCCCAGCAGTGGACTGAAGAGCGACGACTTATCGGAATTCATTCATCCATCGAGCCGCTATCGAGTCCGAAAATCTGTTAGGGGATCGGGCCTGTGGTGGCCGCTTATACGTCGCTTATTTGGAAAAATTGAGATCTCGCATTTGGCTCCTGTATAACACGTGCGGAATTGGAGATCTCAATTCCTCCAAATAAGCGAGAACTAAGCGACCACTACGGGCCCGACCCCCTCCAGCCACCACCACCACAGGCCCGGCCCCCTTCCTGATTTTTGATCTCAATAGCGGCTAGATTTAAGGATTATTTTCAACCGAGCCGTCGTTCTTCAATCCCTTTCCGATCTATCTCCTCATCCTGTTTTGTTCTCGTGCCGCGACTGCGAATCAAAAGAAATACATACAGGACTAAGACAACTCGTCCACAAAATTTTTGCCCTAAAATACAGGCATTTTGAAGGAGCGATATCTCCGTTCGTAGGGGCCTGGGACGATTTTAGAAATACCATTGTGATCACTGTGTGACCCTTTCCAAGATAGGGATAAAACCTAAAAAATAATTTTCTGGGTGTCCTGTGCCTTTAAAGGCACACTCCAACCTCGGAAACGAATATTTGTTTCCATGCTTATCTGGGAGAAACATTCACGCTGATCACAACTGTGTCACGAGAATCGCTCAGAACTTACTATGAACGGAGTTATGGTTCCCAAAGGTTTGGAATTTGAGCGGCCAAAAGTCCGCGGACAAGTTGTCTCGAGCCTGTTTTTTCTCATTATTCGCAGCTATCGTTCTGAATCAGGTTACAATATGAAGCCAGGCCGAAAACTATTGGAAGAACATAAATTTTCAATAAAATTACTCGCGCATTTCTTCCTTATTGGTATCGGAAGCTTGTCGGTGGGCGTAACCCATTTTTTCTGTCATGGAGGCGTGGTTGACCGCTTCTCTCGCTTATTTGCGCGAATTGAAATTCCGCGTTTGGCAGCGTCTGGTGAGTTTTTCACAATGTTGTCGCAAGTTCAGTTCTACCCAGAGGCTAAGTAATCGCGCCTTCAGAGCGGTGTTCGCGATGATTTTTGCTTCCAGAATTTTTACTCAAAACAATGCGTCGGCTACCATATAACTAAAATCACAAAGGAACGACGAAAAACGCATAAAAAGGCTTTATTTCAGTTAGAGAATATTCCATTCTGGTCAATAAAGTTGAAACGCGCTAGGAATTTCCTTTAAATTCTGTGTTCTTTCTTTTACTAATAGTTGAGCTTTATATTGCGACCTACTCCTGAGAGATGGTTGCGAATGCCGTGAAAGCACAGGCCCGAGACATATTGTTATTGAAACTGTCGTTCTTCAAATTTACAACACTTGAGGGGCAATACCTCCGTTCGAAGTAGATTCTAGGAAATTCTGGACGCATCTTTGTGATTAGCCAAAACGCTCTCGAAGTACTTGGAGTAGGCCGGGTTGTTAGCTCATCGATTTATACTTGACAAATCTGTCTCTATGTAAACTGGTATCGCTCTTCTTTCAGTTTTGTTTTTTTTTCAGGGCACGTAGTTCATTTAAAAGCGCAATCAAACTTCAAAATCGTTTTCCAGTTCTCCCGCTTATTATGACTACAATTTCGCGCTGATCACAATGGTGTCTCGAAAACCACTCAGAACCTGCAATGGATGGAGTCATGGCATCCTCAAAAATTGTGAATTTCAACCGCGAGAATTTCGAGGACGAGTTGTCTCGGCCCTGTTTTTTCTCGTTATCCGCAGCCGTCGTACTGGAGCAGACCACTAGAAAGCTAGACCGAGAATGAATGGAAGAACATATGTAAGTGTCGATTAAAATCCATCCTGCGTCATGTCGCCACTGAGATAAAAATTTTTCTGTGGGTGTGGCTTATTTTCTCTCTTAAAGGACGTGGTCAACAGTTTCTTCGCAGGGTTGCTATACACTAGTGCGTACTAAACTATAAAAAAACCATGTGGGTGGGACTGTGCCTTTAGGTACCTCGGACAAAGTGAAAACCTGACCGCGCGCAAATAGCGGACCGCCACCGGGATGGGCATTGGTCGAACCGGTTTACGCTCGCGGTCAGTCCGCAAGCTCCCGCGGTCAGTCCGAGAGCTGCTGCGGTCAGTCCGCGAGCTCCCGCGGTTAGTCCGCGAGCTCCCCCGGTCAGTCCGCAAGCTCCCGCGGTCAGTCCGCGAGCTCCCGTCGTCAGTCCGCGAGCTCCCGCGGTCAGTACACAAGCTACCGCGGTCAGTACGCGAACTCCCGCTGTCAGTCCGGAATGTCCCGCGGTTGATCCAAATTTAACCACGGTCAGCCCGCGAGCTCTCGCGGTTGGTCCAGAAAGCACCGCTGTCAGTCCGGAATGCCTCGCGGTGGGTCCGAATTTAACCACGGTCAGCCCGCTAGCTCGAGAAGACCCCACCGTCAGTGCTGAAGGTCACGCGGTTGGCGCACAAGTTCGTGCGGTTGATCAAGGTTTATCCACGGTCGGTCCGCTAGCTCCCGCGATTTATAATGATTGATACACTGTCAGATCAGAAGCTCCCCCCACGTTTCCGTGATTATTCGTGTCGTCTCCGCGTTTGGCTTACAAGCAGGCGTATCCCCGAGAAGTCCGGGCCTCTGCGTGTCTCTGCATTTGGCGTGCAGTCTACGTGATCGGCAGAAAATACCTATATGACGGACCTTTCCGCGTCGAACACCATATGTAAACAGTCATGCGGAGAAGAAAAAGAAAGATGAAGAGAAAGAATTTAGTCATGATAATGGCATGGTGTGGTAATGCAGACTACAGATCGGGGCTGGTTCATCTTCAACAAATCATTGGTGTCTCACGACTTCAAATCCACTGTGACAACACCCATGAGAAATCAAAATCACGCAACCGTGTTGGATTTCAACTTGATGGGGGGGGGAGGGTGAAAGTCAAGAAATTATGTGGATGACATCGAAACTCACCTAGATTTTAACGAGTAAAAATAAACACATGACGGCTAGTCGAAAAAAAACTCAACAGTTTCTATTGTGATAGAAAGCGCTCTGTTTTAAAATGAACAGATTTCTAGCCAATGTGCAGACTTCATTGTGATAGGGACTGTAAGCTTAAGGTTATCGAAAGCAAGGCGAAAAAAAAAACAGAAGAAGTCTTGCCAACGTCTCAAAAAGTTCATTCAAACAACGATTCAGGGTTCATATAGAGTTCTGAGGGCTACGAGTTCCGGCGATAATGGGGAATAAAGTACTGCTAAAAGCTTCGTAGTTGCTCTTTATACCCTATCATCGTCGCAACTCGGCTCCCAGAACTTTATATGAGCATTTATACTTTGTAACGCGTAGAAAACCTATTTCGTAGCCCAGCATGGGTTTTATTTTTATTTTTTGTAGCTTTTTTCAACAGCGTCCGAAATATAATGTTTTGGCGTCAAGTTGCAGTTTGCTCGAAATGGAGATTTTTGTTCTAGATGATTTTTGATCGATTCATTCTTCATCTATTTCAGGTCCATAAAATTAGCATCGAAAAGAAACCTCATTGACCCGAAAATGAATAAAATATGAAGTGTATAAAAACAATCGCGCTATCTAAAGAAGAAACTTACTTCCTTGTGAGCGACCGGGACGGTGAAATTTTTGGAACACTGTGCGTAACTTCAAAAAAAAAACGCGAATGTTGTGAGAAGATCACGGACATTTCGAATATCAACAAATAACGGAAAAAATTAGTGCTATCATTAAGTTGCAGCGACAGGTGGCACGCCGCCGAGCGAGAGGTTTGGGGTGGGATCAAAACCTGACGCAGCGTTGGGCACCAAGACCTCGCAGAATTGGCGCGATGCCGCCGCCGGCCACGTTCTTCCATTGCGTACAACCTCCCTTATTCGACGTCAAAATTTTATGTAACCTGTTTTTATTGAATTTTGGGTGTTATAAGTTTTCCAGGAATGGCAGTCTACTTTTCGTGAAAAGTAAACAAAAAGAGAGGAAAACAGAGAACTGAACGTAAGTAAAAAAGTGCTGTTCAGCATATTTTTTCCCGTGACACCGCAAACAGACTTCAATTGGTTACGATCGCAAAGATGTACAGCTAAAAAGAAAGATCACATTAGATTAAAAATAGAGAACCTATAAGGCATTGAAACTGTAATAAATCTGAAAAACTACATTTTTCGAGCATGTTCCAGTAATTTTTTCGTTTTCAATGAAATCCAAGCAGAATGTGGTGAGGCGATCGAATGCACGAAATAACGAAGAAAAAGAAATTGAATCGATAGACAGCGGCACTTCTCGACGGTGGCGGAAATGGTCCTGACAATTTCTTGCCGCTGTTCGCTGGCGGCGCCTCTGCTGGCGTCGCTCGTGTCGCGAAGACACTTTGCGAGGTGACCACGTCGCCAGCCTCGCCCGACACGTCGCCGGTGTCGCCCGCTGCGTGGAGCCCCCATTGCTCATCATTGCCCTGTCGCAGCGAATCTCGCCGCGTAGCCACTCTGCAGAGCCCTTTATTTGGCAGAATACTGATATTACGGAGCCTCATTGTAGAATCAATTTTTTTCTGTCAAAAGAGGCTACAAGATCTGCAAAAGTTCGCAAAACGTGCTATGCACCAAAAGCTCACCAGATCGAAAATCCAAGAAGGAATTTTCACGATTTTTTGGGACCATCTTCTCGGAAACTTTCGTGAACTTTTGCCGAATTGGGGGCCTCGTTTGACAATAAAAATTTCAAGCTATTATTATTGTATTGTAACAATTGTTGCAATAAAGAATCAAACGATTACATAACCTCCATTTTATTTCACGACCCGATTCCCCTCTGTCAATTTTTCTATCCAAAACTGCCGAAAGTGAGCTGTCAGACGTCAAAATATTAGTGCGCGAAATTTGGAATTTTTTAAAGAAAATTTTCAAAATTTTGACGTCGGTTTATTTGTCTGCCAAATCTGAATTTTCTACTTTTCATTTTCACGATAGTGTGGTACTTTTTTCCGATTCGATTCATTTTGTTTGTTTCTTGGGGAAATGGAATGGGGACCCTTTTCTACGCCATTTGTCTTCTATCCAAAATCGGTACAAACCCGTCGTTCAAAATAACTACTTACACTATCTGTTAGAACAGACAATTCCCTTTCGAACAACTAAGATGCGGACCAAAGACGAAAAGTTCTAACACTTGATGCACAACTTCCAATAAAAACGCCACGTTCTCATGTCAGGCAAAAAGCAAATGCTCCTCATAAATAAATGAAAACTTAATCAAAACTAGCCTACCTGCAAGAAAATGAACATTTCGTGTACGGAAGAAACATCAGTTAAAAGAAATAGTTGATTGGTTGGAAGATAGAAGAAGGAATACAGACGGAGTTGTGCTTAACGTTGCAAATAATTTCGGCCGCTGCTGGCCACAAGCCAACAGCAGCGCGGCGCTGATTAGCAATGGGGCGCGACATCCCGGTGTCAGGCGGTTTGTTACGTGCCTTGACCTGAATCTGATTGTTCTGCCTGGTTCTTATGATCCTTTCCCTAAGGTGGAGGAACTATTCACTTTTTTCACATATAAGAAACATCCGGAAACGCAAATTATTGGCTTTTTCGGGAATTCATCCCATTCATTCAGGAATTAAGATCATTTGTACTATTCAAAAGGTGGAAAAAACTTCCCGAGCGATCGGTCAGTTTCAGATGAGGATACTCGATTTCTCTCGCAAATAATGCTTGATTTCTCTTGAGTATTACTCGAAAACCTTCAATAATAACTTTCATAGTAGCAACCGAAATATTTTCACGGATCGAATTGAAAACGAATGAAAGATAAAATTAATTAATTAATAATAATAATAATAATAAAAATAATAATTTAAATAATAATAATAATAATAATAATAATAATAATAATAATAATAATAATAATAATAATAATGTGCTTTGTTATACTTCTGCCTTGCGAGGTTTTTACGATGGAACTTTATGGAGCTTCCTGACGTTTCGACGTTACCGTCGTCTTCAGAGGGCTGAGCGTGACGCAAGATTAGAACATGAACTACCCGACCAAGCGCCCAAACCGCCGAGGCATTTTCGATGTGCCCTCAGAGCCACTCCGGGAAAACCTCTCAATCTGTAAGAGGCACTCACTCTTTGTTCCACCGGCGACACAGGAAAACCACTTTCGACAGACGAGCACGACACAGGAAAACCAAAAATGCCGAGGTTCCAAGAAGAGAGAAGTTGGGAGCTAATAATAATAATAATAATAATAATAATAATAATAATAATAATAATAATAATAATAATAATAATAATAATAATGATAATAATAATAATGATAATAATAATATTAATAATAATAATAATAATAATAATAATAATAATAATAATTATAATAATAATACTAGTAATAATAATAATAGTAACAATAATAATAATGATAATAGTAATAATAATAATAGTAATAATCATAATAATAATCATAATAATAATAATAATAATAATAATAATCATAATGATAATGATAATAATAATAATAATAAAATAATTGAAAATTATAAAATTATAAATAATATGATTAATATTGATTCTTATTCAGAAAAACCAATGAACGATTAGTCGGACTAATATGTTATGCAGCGTGCGTGACAACTTAAGCAGAAGTGACATCATATGTGAACGTGTTCTGAATCTTCTTGAGTTACAGACAACGGACTAAAAGCCGCGCCGCCCTGCCTCTCGCGGCCGCTGATTTTGCGATGCACGCGGTCCGACCGTCGTTTCTTATCGCGGTTTGACCGAGTCCAAGCGCGCTTCGACCGCCGGTAAAACATGAGCGCGGTCGGAACGCGCTTCAACCGCCGCATTGCCGCGGTCAGCTTTATTTCAAATAGTTGCCCGCGGTCAGGTTTTCTCTTCGTCTGAGACTGTGCTTCTCTGGGCCAAATTCCGGTCCGCAATTGAGTCTCGACACGCTTTGCGGCAGCGCGCTTTCAGGTCAGACGAGTCTCCAGCGCTGCAGCAGTCGATCTGTTCACTCTAGGTGGGTTTCGGAAACTGGAAACTATAAAAAATGGAGAAAACTATAGAAAATAAATATCGAGTCGGCTTTGGAGCTGGGAACTCAACTGACTCAAGCGCGTGTGGCCACAAAGTCTGTCGAGACGCAATTGCGAACCGAAATTTGGCCTAGAGAAGCACAGTACAGATGCAAATGCTGAGAGCACATACAACTAGTTTCTGGATAAACGAGACGGTAATCCCAGTCAGTTTTTCACCTATGTAAGTGCTTCGACCTTATGATAACCCACCGGAAGTCGTATTTTTGCTTATCAACAACCGTCGTCATGTACATCAATGCCACGGCTGCAAACGTCAAGACACAGCATGAGAGGAATGATATAGATTTTTGAGTATTAGCAATCATAGCTATCGATGAGCAGTATAATATTGGAAACAACACCTTGAATAGATTGAGTGAGACCAAAATCTCACAAAAGTAATGAATTTTCGCACTGATCAATAAATATGTATGTATAACATTACCATGTCGCTCCATAGTTTATAGAATCCACAATTGGCTCGCTTGTAGTCAAGCGAGTTAAGAGCCAGATATTCCGTCCATTGATATTTCATTATATAGACCATTTGAACAAAACTGCTAGCAATAAGGTTAGCTGAAGGATTATTTTTAGGAAGAAAATGAGCATAGCCGGTATCATACTTCCCGCGACCAGCCACAGCGACAGTGCATATCAAATTTCGGTAGATACTGATGGTAAACGTTGCGTCGCGTCGCTCGTCGCTGGAAGTATGATCTCGGCCTAAATTAATAACTTCATAGAGTGACTTACTTGAGATTCTTCCTATGACATTCCGTTGATAGAATAGAGCGGAAATGATGAACATGGGCCAAATAACAAGTGTGACACGGGATCGGACAAAGTGTTTGATATCGATGTCAAGCACCGATGGATGCAACTCGACTCCAAAACAGAATTCAGATGCGGTAGTCACTGAAGTGTGTTACCAGATAAACTCTTCATGCGAAAAGTGAAGTGCTTTGATTGACCTACCATTGTAGTAATCTCCCAGTCGATAGCTGATTAGCATAATTGTGAAAATCGCCACAGAGACGACGGCGAAACATGTAATTATGGAAGGAAAGTGAATGTATAGAAGATCATCACGGTACATTCCCAGGAAGCTGCCCATAACATACAGCAGACATAGCAGCAGGCAGGAGCTGAAGCCGTTTACTGGCTTTTTGGAGTCTCCTGAAAACGATTATGGGGAAGTATGTGAACAAGGCTTCTTCTAAGTACACTTACAGTAAGAAAATTTCGGGAATTTTGCCTACGACCTTAGCGTAAATTTCTTGAGAGATTGTTGCAATTTATTGCACTTACTTTGCAATCAGCCTGAGGTTCTCGTTGTTTTGCTTTTCATAGATACATCGATCATGACGATATGAGCGAAACAAGTTATATATGTAAGTTTGAGATAAACACAGTGAGGCCACTAGTATGAAAATTGTGCTACTGTTACAAATATCTTGTTCAGAGGTTGGTGACGTCTCCTGCCAGTTAGTTCAACGGTAGAAACGTCTCGCATTGATTCTTTTCGTTCCTTCTTACTCTGAGAGATGCCGGGGAAGTACCGCCACCTCCGACTATGCCGCGATAGTTACGCAATAGTTCTACAGCGGCTCCGCTGTAGAACTATCGCGTCAGTCATCTGGCACAATTTGCTGGCAACCATCGTATAAGTAGCTGATCAACTAGTGATATATTTGATTAAAGTTGCCGTGAACGCCCCGTGAACCAACCAAGTCGTAGCCTGACAGGCGAAAACCTGGCAGGTTTATGGCACCGATCCGGCAGGATCAAGGCTGGTTTACGACTCCGAAAACCTGCCGAGGAACTTGTTCTCAGCTCCACGATTCTATTGATGAACGATTGTTGACAGGATCGCAACAATATGCCGAGAACCCTCTACGGACATTTCCAAAAATATCACATAGTTTCCCCTAAAATCAGTCTTCTCTGCCAATCCTTTTCTTTCTTCCATTTCTCGAACACACGGCGTCTTGTCGCTACTTTAGCGTTGCCCGGGTAGTGCAGTGGAGCGCCGTTGAACCTGGATACTAAGGTACTTGGGTTCGAGGTTCGTGGCAGTTTCTCTGTTGGTTGGAGGCAGGCACGAGGTTCGCGTCACGTTTGCGGCTGGTTCGCGGCAAATTTCACAAAAGATATGTATTACACGATTTTTGGAGGTTTTTTGCCGTAACCGCAGTTTAACGTCGCAGTGTACGTTATAATATGTTTACACAAGGTGTTGAGTTGATCGCAAAACGCTTGGCTCCGGGCGAGATTGAACCAGCATATTCCCTTTCCGGGGAAGCGCCTTATCGCACTGCACCACCGAAGCCCCAGCGCCGCTCTCACTCAACTGCTCGGTAAATCTCCACCGAAGCAAACATCCTTTCACCCGCATAACGGGATGAAACAAGTATACCGTCAGAGACTATCTAACAGTCGTAGACCTGTCAAGATGTTGCCCTAGTTAAGTCTTACACGAATTAAAATTCCCGTTATGCGGGTGAAAGGATGTTTGCTTCGGTGAAGATTTACCGAGCAGTTGAGTGGGAGCGCCGCTGGGGCTTCGGTGGTGCAGTGCGATAAGGCGCTCCCCCGGAAAGGGAATATGCTGGTTCTATCTCGCCCGGAGCCAAGCGTTTTGCGATCAACTCAACACCTTGTGTAAAAAAGATATGTAGTACAAGTGAGTGGAACTTGATGAAATATATTGCATGACTTCGTGAAGAATGCCTCTCTAAATACGTCGGTTCACCTTTCCTTTCCAAGAATCTCGTGAAGGAAGAATACTTGATTCAATGGAGAGATCAAATGTCAACAAAGCGATCCGTAGCAAACGACTCTCCCTTTCCCAGAAGTCGATAAAGGAAATTTCGATCGAAAAACAAATAGTTTGCAATGGCTTATCGCTCTTTTCTCAACGTAGCTGTTATATAGGGTGCAAAAGCTTCCACCATACATGGAAAACTTAGAATTGAAAGTCATCGTGGACGATGCTCAAGCCTAAAGAGTATTGTCTGCAGAATTGCGTTGCGAAAATTGCCCGGATTACGTAAGCAAATGGTCGATAAGGAAAGTAACGTCTAGGAACTTAATCCCTGCCTTAAAGGCACAGTACACCCTCAGATATGAATTTTGAGATTTTCATGTGAATGAGTAGAAGACCCCTCCTGTATAACACGTGCCAAATGCCAGATCTCGTTTCCTCCAGATAAGCAAGATATAAGCGACCACCACAGGCCCGACCCCCTTGGCTCACCACCACAGGCCCGACCCCCTAACAGATTTTCGAACTTGTTAGCGGCTCGATGGATGGATGAATTCCAACAAGTCGTCGTTCTTCAGTCCATTACCGGACTGTCTCCTTATCCTGGCTTTCTCTCACGCAAAGATTGCGAATGAAGAGAAATACAGGCCTGAGACAACTCGTCCACCAATTTTTCACCCTCAAAATCTAGGCATCTTTGAAGAGCCGTAACTCTCTTCAGAGGGGGTTTTGGACGATTTTAGAGATACCGCTGTGATCAGCGTGTGATTCTCTCCTAGGTAAGCATGAAATCTGAAAATTATTTTCTTGGGTGTCCTGTGCCTTCAACACAGCCAATTGCATCTCTGAGATCACAGAAATGGTAAGTTATGGCCCGATTAGGACGAGGATCCAAGTGCATAAGATCATCTCGAATGCTTCAAGGACCTCACCCGTATCGGGACCCACTAGCTTCTGCACCATAGTTCGGGTAGCATTTTTTTTTGCTCTGTGTAGGTGGCAACACTATTTTGTTTGGGATGCAGATGAACCGACAAATTTAAAATCCGTCTTTATCCGAATGAACCCTAATGATCAGGCTCGTGACTTCTTCTCGGGATTGCGAAGCCCTGACGTGCACGACTCGGGAGTAGGTTCGAGTCAACAAAATTACCAAGAAGATAATGGATGCGACTGAGTTTTTGATAATCGAACTTGAATGCTTAGAGTAAAATTGTGATGCGATTTTGAAACCTCCACGTTGGCGTCAAAGATCCACACCATGGAAGAGATGCCTATTTTTTGATCCGATGCAGCGCTATCAACTCCGGATTATTAAAACAAAAATGCCCATAGATATGTGCACTCATATTTTAGCCCTAAGCTATTTTCGTTTCTCCTCATGAACACTTACACTTTCCGTTGTCATTATAGGGTAGATTCTTTGAAGTGTTACACCTGAGGTTTGCTGATGCGTCTCAACGCGATGACACTTCCATGCAAAAGCTGAGGTGTAAAGTCGCACGCGGTGGCCATTTCCACTGATGAGAGCCACATTGCCACTGGCGCCTAGTGCTCAATGTGTCACCTCTTGAAAGAACGGCCGTTTCTTATCCGATGAACTCTCACTGACGCTCTTCTCATACTTTTGCCGCCGCGGTCCATGCTGCTTTTTAGCTATGGCGAAACCAGCGTTTTGGGATGGTAAAGTAAATATGTGGTGGTTGACAATTGACTTCTGTGCACAAGAGAATGCCGGCAAAATGTTTACTTAGTTACTTGGTGATCCAAAAACTGGTTTCGCCATAGCTAAAAAAAGCGGCAATAAGCGGGTCGGCAAAAGTATGAAAAGGGCGCACATCATGGCGAAAACCTTCACCTCCACCCAAGGCCATCCCAAGTATTCACGAACTCACCACTCGAACTCAGCAAGTAGACGTAGTCGTGTGGCAGAACCCAGTGGAAAATAAGTTGC
Source organism: Aplectana chamaeleonis (assembly GCA_029168955.1). Lineage (NCBI taxonomy): Eukaryota > Metazoa > Nematoda > Chromadorea > Rhabditida > Cosmocercidae > Aplectana > Aplectana chamaeleonis. The sequence goes on along the minus strand of JAPDOI010000119.1, from coordinate 1,203,198 downwards.
AGAGAGAGGAAAACCACTGTAAACTTCCATGCCGTGACATCATAGAGTATACCCGCGAAAAATGAGGTTTTGAATAGAGAGGAGAACGCCTAAAATTGTCAACATTATGTTTTTTGGGGCAAGCAAAAAAATAAGAAAAATTCAGACGTCCAAAGTAATGATTTTATCAAAAGTGATAGGTAGGGGACAGCATTACTGAACTGCAATATTCCTTCCACTACTCATTCCTTGACCAATTTGCCAACTTTGAAATCTAGATACCGTCTTGTAGCAAATTGGTATGCAATGTGTATAGTCGCATCAGAATTTCTAGTCTAGTCGATGAACTGCGGGCGTTTGAGTTTTGCAGCGTCAGCGAATACGTTTTTAAACATAAATTTTCTGCGCTGTGTGCCCGGAAAACTGACAGTTGCCTTGTGAGAATTCTCGATTTCTCCATTTCTATTAGGTAGGACGGTTCACAAGCCATCATTTTGCGCAACTTCAAATGAGCGCTGTGCTAACGAATGATACGGCCTAATTCCACTCTTTGAGATCCCTCACATGTGCTATAACAGTCGCGATCGGTGCTAGCCAACAGCTGAAGTGTTTTCGACTTTTTGACATTTCGGCTGCTGATTTCATTGAAATCTTGACTGACAGGCATCAAAACAGGGATGAGCGCGCTTAAAAACAAAGGTGGCAACGAAAATAACAGTCTCAGTGGGAGGTCAGTAGAGTATGTACATAGACCCATTAACTAGGGACCACCCTGAACTCAACTGGAGTTCCGAAAAACGGTTCATTGAGGGTCTTGGAGGAGACAGAAGGAAAGAAATTTAAGTTCTAAAATTTCACTCATTGCTCCTGTGTAGATGAAAACGACTTAAACAGTGAGTTACGGTGGGTAAAACGCCAGTTAGTTGACATTTAACTCACGTAGTCTTACACAAAACTATAAAAGTACCTCAAATTCATGTTTAGCGTCCCAATTATCCCGTAAGCAAAGTTTGGACGAAAAAAATCTGCCTCTGATGTCCGTAATGTGGAAAATACATTACGGACTCAATTAAATTTTTTTCAAGTTCTTCGAAAGATTACTGTAGGTTACGGTGCATGACATGCCATTAAGTCCACAGTAACATACAGTAATCTTCTGCAAAATGAAAGCGGCCCTTAAAGGAGTTTAGGGCTGGGCGAAGGTCAGGCGGAAATATTTTACATTTCCTAGCTCGGAAAGGAAGGATCAAGTGCGATTGCATGTTCAGCGGGCTCGAAGACTTCGTCCCGTCTTTTTCAGTTTTCGACTAAAAAAATCGCTTTGATTGACGTAATAATATTGATGCGTTTGCAAAATACTATCTGGTTCAATGGATTATTCTGGAGTTGATGAGAAATCTTTTCTGAAGTACCCAAGCCAAGTGGTCATAGCTGTGGGCCGCTTCAGTGGCCTATTGAGGAGTTCTGGCAAACCCACTTGTGCTAACACACAAACAACCATAATTAAAAGTAAAGTAATAGGAGTACAATAAGAGGCATACGAATAGGTACAATGAGATATGATGATTTCTGAGACATAGCAGGGTAAGAAAAAACGTATATGGGATACTACGGCTTCAGTAACCTGGCGGCGATTTTGCGTTGAAAACATTTGAGTGTAAGCGGCGACGTCTCAGAGTTTGCGAGCTCTAAGTATATCGAGCCTGCGCGGTTTGTAAAGAATCTAGATCGCAAGGAGGTTTTGGCCCTGAAAGGTGTTTACGTCGGTGAACGCATCTGCAAAGATAACTTGCATTGCTAGCATCCCTTGGGCCTCCATTGTAAAACTGCGCGGTATCCCGCCTCGAGCTGCAGGTTCCGAGAAGTTATGAGCTTAAACCAGTTGTTTTATGTGATTTTTGTACCTTCCAAAAAGCGCATTAGACTTCGAAAAATCCGGAAGCGGACCTGATAATTGTGCTCAGCTCACAAAACTACCTCGCTGAGCAAATTTTGAGCGAAGGCACATTTTCAAATCTTTGGACAGACCGATAGCGTGTCGGATTCGGTTGTATTTTCGGTTGGTCGTGTATTTATACCAACTAGAAGGTTTCAATTGCACTCAAAAATGTTCCAGATTCGACTTAAAATCCTTCCAGGTGATTTATTGTGGGGGGATTGATTACGAATCTGGGGTTCATCTGTCGATTTTCCAACGATCTCGTCTAAATTCCTTCAAAGCCTCCAATCGGGGGAAAATTTGAGAGCATACGCTACTTTTGACGATTTCCGGAAAGAAACGGCTCAAAATGTTGCTCTAGGAGTTACTGGAGTGCTAAACTTCAACTTGACGTCCGTTTATCGATTTTCGACAGCCCACGGAAGATTACGATACGGTAGTTCGGTCAAATCTCAATTGACTCAAAATTTCTATGCGGGGTTTATTCGGAGTGCTGAATACGAATTCAATGCCCATTTGTCGATTTTTGAAATGCTAAGTTAGGTTTTGCCCCCTGAGTGACATTGTTCCTACCGTAACCTACAGTAAACCTAAGAAATTTGAGAACTGGACCACAAATTCGTTTTCAGCACCCTAATTACACCCCTACATACAAGTTTTGAGCAAAATCCTAGAAGTTTTTTCGAAGCACAAAAAAAGGCTGATCGCCTTCCCTATTTGCCGGAGCTTGAAAAACGCTTATAACTTCTTGGAACCTGCAGCTCGGGGCGGTGAACTGCGCAGTTTAACTATTGAGGCACAAGAGATACTAGCAGTACTAGTCGTTCTCGCAGATGCGTTTACCACTAACTATAAGGCACTTCCCTTGTAAATGAAAAGTTTTTGGTCGGTATTTCTAGTTACCGATCAATAAAAAATCAATGTGACATGTATAATTCTCAATAGTAAATAAATAAATAATTCTTATTTCGAATAAACTAGTTGAAAATGGAATAAGAATAAAAAGAGGAAATAATCAAGTACAAAATAAAATGGCACTCACCGCTGCGAGATTTCCGCGATGTTGATGGATTAAAAACAAATAGAAGAATGAAAATAGAGGCAGAGCAATAATAAAACAGACGATTACTGGAGTAGGTAGTTCCTGGTGCTTCTGAAAATCAAGGGTCTGGGAACGACAGCGATTCGGAACAAAAAAAAAGGTTTCCGTAAGAATGCAGAGGTTCTGAACCATTTGACTAAATCCTTTGAAGGTAAGTCGCTATTAAAGCGACAAGTCA